>CM055266.1:159161196-159623380 GCA_029237695.1 Conchocele bisecta
GTTTCGACACAAATTTGACCACTTTCCGAAGCTGTACCACCACCACCCTTAAAATTAATTTGTGACGGGCACTTCTACACAATATACATTTAATATTAGGTTTATTCTGTTTGGAATTGACCACCCTACTAGCAAATGACAGAAAATGTGCAGTGAAAAAAAGGGTCCGCATCCTTAAGGTAGCAGTGACCAGTTAGCCGCTAGTTTCGTATAATGGCACCGGTGAAATTTATAAATATTACACTTTCTGCTGATTAAAATTCATTTTAATTGTTTAATGAATTTTTTGTAGTTGATTTTCTATTTTATTCAGATTTTACATCGTATTAATTGATGAATGCTCATTCCAGGGCCATCTGACCTGTTCCCATTGATCAGAAATGGCCAAATACGAATTGAGGGTATGTTGTGACAAAAACTAATGAAAACAACAGATTTTTCTGGGAGTTTCAAACAAGAATTTATTTGAGAGAAAACTCATGGATGGGAACTGGTTTGCACCATGATAGTGCATTTGCCTCTGGATGATGATTGAGAACACATACAACATTCAATCTGTAGTTCCGCAAGTAGCGTGGCACGGCATGGTTTTAAAGTGAATATTTTACATCAGAATTGGACAATTTTAAAGAGGCTGCACCAAGATATTTCACATTCCTGCATAGGTAAGGAGCACTAATGCAGCAGCATATTTGTGTTTATGTAAAAGCTTCTAGTGTGTCTAGGTCACAAATGTCGAACTCATGTTGCTGTCTGCCCACTTATTTGGAATATTGAATTAAATGCATACTGTCCGAGGGCGTGAAATTGATAATTTTAAATTAACTGGTCACTGCCCCCTAAGCTCAGTCGGTAGAGCGATGGTACGGTAAACCAGAGGTCCCGGGTTCGAGTCCATGGTACGCCTCTAACTCGCCCTGTGACATTTGGCACCCAGTAAGGACCGTGAATGCTTATTCCTCCCAAGTGATCTGAAAATATGGAATTCGGAGACGAGTCATATATAGAATTTGGGCACGAATTTTAATTTGACAGTGTTTATCAGGTTGCCCTTGCACGTGCTGGCAGGCCATACGCTAGATTGCTGAAATATGTCCTAGGCCGCATTCCGGCACGTACAGTCACAAACGATACGGTGGTTTACAAGCCGAGTCCTGTAGGCGTCCAGTATGAGCGCCAGTTGATGTATTGCCAATGACGTGTGGGAGGCCACGCGGATCATACAGGGACCTGCGATTTCCGAAGGACCTTCCATTCATTGATACATTCATATGATTGATGACTGTATTGTCACCGTGAAAATACAATTCATGCTTCATCGTTGTTTGTGTAGTTGAATCGTATCGGAATAGTTCTACTACAATCATATGAGACAAGCCATGTAATTTTGTACATAAAACATGTCAGATTTTTCATGAAATATATTCACAGAAACTTTGATATTTTCCGTAAATGACGTCGGAAGATGACGAAAATTTCATAGCAATTGTGTAATTATATTCGTAAATTTTGTAAATAATTTCCATGAGATATCGCACATGTTCGTAGGTACAAAATCACATGGCGTCTCATATGTATATCGCCATGCGAAAGCATGTGTTGTTGAGATTGAGACAGATGTAGCTGCTAGACCAGCATGTGTAACCCCGTCGTCGGATGCTGCCATACATACCGGTTATTGGAGCGATGTAATCTGGTTTTAATACTTCAGCGGGTGATATCACTAACTGACCGTTCCAGGTCGTCATCCTTGCCGGTCATCATGTGTGTTGACTTGTGAATACAATGGAACTTCTCTAAACCGGACACCCTGGGAGGTCCCGAGGGTGTCCGGCTTAGAGAGGTGTCATTGTAAATCAGTTATTTTATTTGATCGTTCTGAACCATAGTTGTGTGTTGTGATCACGAACAGACATTATTACCTCAGATAAATCACCATGAAACTTATCAAAAGTAATATCACAGGCGTTTCCTTGGTGTCCGGTTTAGAGAGGTTGCACTGTATATATGTTCATTTCGACTGTAAATGATGGTTATTTATTAGACACTCTTCGTTTTATGTATCATTCAATGATATATTCTTGTTCCTGTGTGCGTTTCATGTCATCTGGGACCGTACGTAGTTAATCGTAGTGTGAAGGTTTGTACTTTGTTGGCTATCCTTGATTACCGCTGGACGTAGTTGCGGGCAGTAACTCCCGTACCGTACATGGAGTTTTGCAGAGTTACTGCCCGTGGCCTGATTGTGTACCGACGTCAATGTCCTTCCACGTCTCATCACGATACTTCGGATTTTTCGGCCATAGTGTGTTTCTACTCTATACTGTTATCCTGTTGGCTATTCCAGATGAGTTAGGGTTAGGGTTAGGGTTGCTTTACAGGTATCGTGTTGCTCTATATGCCCTAACGAGATGTTTAAATCATCAAGCGTCATTCATTACCGTGTTAGCGCGACGTGAGCTACGAAAGTCAAAGCCTCATTAACTCCGTTTTGTCACTGCAGGTCACAGTTTAGTGACCGTCGGCCTCCGCGACAGGAATTAGTTCGTGCACAGAACACGTTTCTTATAAGATCTGACGCGACGGACACGATGGTAATGCCGCCATAAAATACCGGTCACCCACATATGCTGGCGGTGTTGATGTTGTCTCAATACTTGATATAAGAGTTGCACAAAGTTGTACATGTACATCTGTACCTTAGGGTTTTTATTAATCATAAATGAATTTGAACATCAAATGAAATAAAAGAGGGGTCATGAATATTCCCTGGTAAATGTGCATTCGTCCGATAAACTACCTCCATTCGGCCTTCTATGACCATGTATGTCGTTGTACTCCTAGTCAGACTGTCAACAAACCGATACAATTACTATTCTGGACGAAACGAAATGTCTTGAATTGATTGAATGGCGATCAGTGTATGCCGTGTTCAAACTGTGTGTGTTACGCTGGTTGCCGGGGGCCCAAACATATACAAATGTACATCGTAACTGTTGTCAGATATCAAGTACAGAGGCTGGATACTGGTCTGCAACGTGGTGGCTAAAATACAAATACATTGGATCCTCTCTAAACCGGACGTAGAGAAAATTTAGTTCTGTTTAATGTTGATAGGTTTCTTTGCCATTTATCTCTGATGATAATGCCCGTTCCTGATCACAAAGCACCCACTCGTGTCTTGCATATACTTGCTTTACAGTGGAACACCTCTCTAAATCGGACACCCTGGGTGGTCCTGGGGACCACCCAGGGCGTCCGATTTAGAGAGGTTCCACCGTATGTTGAACATGATAATTGTGCGTTCGTGGCTCATTCTTTACATTGGCCATGGTGCAACGGTGCGGGGGTATACTGTATGTACATGCACATGTATCGGGCTGACTATGTATCGTGTTGCTCAATACGCAATACGTAAAATGAGATTTGTACGATATTGAAGTCCATTCCCGGTAATGTATTCTCTAGTGAACGATCGCCGTGGTAAGACTGTCGCCAGCGATTTGTTGTAAGGCGATGTGTTTGTGTTCTATCTCTGTCATCTCCAATCGGCAGACACGCCGGCAATATGTAATTCCGTCCTACCACACGTGTCTCTTCTCGACATATTCGTACTGGTACAGTATGAATAGATACAGTGCATTAAGGCTGCGGTGGATGGTAAATTGAAGTAGTTTCTACCGCAGCAAGGATTCATGGTTACATGTACTATGTTTCTAACAGCCGTGTTCTGTACAACAGGAGCAGCAGAGAATGGTGCAATGTTGAGCTACGTGGCTACATGCTTATTCCTCCCAATGACTGTTCGCTCCAGAGACTGTTCGTGCCAATGACTGTTCGACCCGAGACGTTTCGCCAGGAATGGTTCGTCTGTCCATTAATAGCTACGTTGCATAGCAATAGCATTTAGTAACTTCTAGCCGGTAACTATATTCTTCACATTCTCCGTTCCGAACTTTCGGACACCTTTTATACTGTCAAAATACCCACAAAGAAACAAGGGAGTGAAATCTTGTTCAATAGTTGGCCACTAACATTTCCAACATTTGTTGCTTTCAGACCGATTATATCATCAATTTCAACCGCAAACTCCATATTCGGGTTATATCGAGTCATAGACATGCATCAATCTGCTGATGCCGATAGAATACGTGAACTGCATTCATCTGTTCCTACATTTAATACATTAAAAATTCATATAAAATTGCCAGATTTTGTGGCGATCCCTTAAAGCGGAGATTACACGTGTGGCGCGCCATTTGATTGGATAGCCATTTCCCGTGATGTGCCAAAATCCACTACGACATGTGTGTCAGCCAATGAACGTCGCGCTGTAAAGTTGTACACACAGGGTTTTAACCAAATGTCTTCGCTTTGGGAGCTCGACCATCTATCCGAGAATATTTGACGTTTTTCAGACGAAATGTCTGACTTGTATTGGATGTTCAGGTCCAATGACTTAATCTAAACAAAAAATTTGGGACCAGGTTTATTTTTATCGGTTAACAAAGAATCGTTTTATTGGTTAAAACCGTGCACGGATAGAAGCTCTGTTTCACACCTTTGTATTTCTAGTTATACAGTACATGTAATTCGCGGGACGTGACGTAAATTGTATGTTGGTAACAATGCACAAATACCACCAGATATACCGAAATAACCCATAAAAAACACCGACATATGAACCGTTCTTCAAGAACCTGTGATTGGCAATGCCAATTCGCAATCAATCAATTTGATTGTCTGAGCCTGAGCTGTGCTACAAGACAAGCAAGCTGCTTGATTTCAAGCATTATATTCGATTAGCGCCGGCGGTACTGTAGCTCTGGGAGAAGCTAACATAAATGACTACAGGATTACAAACCAGTACAGCCACTGTATACATGTACATTTCTATATCGAGCCTGCAGCAAAATACAATATAGGCAATTTATTTAGACACGCATATACATGTATCTTAGCTTGAAAGTCCATTTTATGACATTTATTTATTAAAACCTGGCAGGTTTCGTCTAACTCCGACGCGACTTGTCGCCACTCTTCCACTATGAAGGACCCGTGGGACTCATGATCATCATATGATTTAAACATAATAGGTTCCGAAATTTGATGGGATATATGCATAACATAAATGTGAACATTCTCTTGTTACTGTATCCTATGCGGCGTACCATCTGGCCATCTCGATAATCTTAGTGAGTTCAGGCCATCGCCCAGTTTCATACATTGAGACGTTTGACAAATAATTACTGTATACAAACATGGAAACAAATATTGATTGAACATAAGTTATTACGTGTACTCCAAATGCGTTTATCTGTCCGAATTCATATACAGTCACTGAACGACTCGGTCGCACATTAATATTCCATAGACACAAATGTTGATAGTTCGATGGCGATTTTATCACTGAGTTCAATATACACGTACACAATGTACTTTATCTGCTATATCTGACCCTGGCAAAACGTTCCCTGTCGAATATAACGGCCATTTACTGGATTTCGTATTTGTTTTCAATCCTTAGCTGTCTGGAATGTCTGGTAAATGAACGTCTATTGCTGCAATTACAGCCGATTCCATGAAAGGAATAGATATGTGGCTGTCAATGGGGAAATGGTTTTTTAGCATTTGCGACCAGTGAAGACACTGGCCAGACTGCGCATCTGCGCAGTCTGGCCAGTGTCTGCACTGTTCGCCATTCAGGCAATGGAAGACCACTTATGTTTCTGAATATATGATCTGGTTGCAGACAGGAGCGGTCTACCAACTCAGGAGATGGAATGGCCATACATATGATAAGCCCGCATGTGTTCAGTGAGCGCCACCGACACCGATCATGTAAGACAGCTCATTATCCGGAATGGGAGGATGAGGCGATCGACTCGCACAACACAAACCGATTCCGTCCCAACAAAGGCGTGTGGGTAATAACAAACATTCACGTATTCATTGGTCATAAACCTATCATGTGAGAGATACTAATGGGAATGTCCTTGTAGATGTAAATACAAAGATATTTAGTTGGTTTATAGGAAACTATACGTGCATAAATATAGATATTATAATTTAATGTCCCGTCTTATTGAAACCGGTTTGTTCTACATGTGGCTGAGACCGGCTCAGAAAGGGGACATTCAGAAAAGGGAGAGCAAATCAGCCACCAGATCACGGTTCATCCGCGCAGTATAAATTTATTCGTTATTCGGTCGCTGGTGTAGACTGTCAACAACAAAGCTCGTGTGCTGAATTGAGTTCGTGAGTCACGTGATCTGCATCTGCAACCGTGTAGGCGCTTGGTTCTAGAACCATTGCGTACGGAGTACTAGTTAATTTAAGGGTGGAATTGGATTAAAGATTTTCCAAATTGGTGGCATGAAGAGCCGATTGCCACCGTTAAACATACGCCTAGCATCAACGGTTTGGATTAGGGTTACGGTTTTATTTGCTGGGAACCTGGTTTATAAATGATTATGTAATGTCGGTTGTATTCTCATTTAGCGGATGAACGACTGTTTAAGTGGAAACGGATTGCCGACGACGCCGACAGAAAACCAGCCGTTTTGTTACGTGAATTGTCCTTATACATATGTGGAGGTCGTGGGAGTTTGGGGGGGGGGGGGAGGGGGCATTGGTTAGGGCTGTTAGCCTGTCAGTGTCATTGTTGACATTGTTAACTGTTATTTTTACAAAACAATTTACTGCCAATTCCTATTGGCTAATTTTGTATTTAGTGTACATTATGCACGTGCAACGTATGTAGTTTACTGTTATTTGCTATTTGTACTGCATCTGTATTTATATTATCGTGCTATGCCGTTGTCCCCCGCCCCCTACACACACACACGCATGCATAGGTTTCAGTAAAACTGCTTGAATATTGGGGACAGTGTAGTGACACAATTATAGATAACAAATAGTAGTGTGTTGTCATCCAATTCCAACAAGACAACACACATCAGTTAACGTTGTATATATGGGAGAATCGTTTACCGCATAATTCGCCATTTGAAATAAACCGGAAGCAGCGAAGCAGAGCCCGAAAGTGGATCCCATTAATCAAAGTACGGCCCCAACTAATCCGCTCGTACATGTGGGCCGCCCACTGGCAAACTACAATATCAGAGCAGATTGTCAGGATGCGCAGGCCGATCCGCCGCTATGTTGGTCGTAGCTGTGACTGGAAAAATGGGGCTATGGAGTTTGCGAACAAAATAGCTCCTGCTCAAATATCAATCTATATTGCCTGTTAGAAGCATGACCGGTGTTTCACTGATTGAATGGCGAACAGTACAGATCCTGATCAGACTGTGCAAATGCACAGGCTGATCTGGATCTAGACTGGTCGGAAAAAGCCATAAGCCTCCAGGTATAGTCACATTTAAGCTGTGTGACCCAGACATCGAGCATGTAATTGCATTTCAAATCGGAGTTGTTGTTTTCTTCACAAAATATGCCGATTGATTTCATGTGGTTTATATCAAAGTGAACTCCGCATCGAGCAGTGTACGTGTACGATCAGGTGATCAGAATTTCCAACAGAATCACGTAACTCGTTTTACTTTATTGTTATATGTTATATCGGGTAAATTCTACGAAATTTGTGATCAATGCTGAATACTGAACACGCCGGAATATCTACTTTGGCGGAGTGTGAGATCATGAGACGGTTTCCGGACGACGTGTCGTCATGTTTTTAAATGGGTTTACAGTAGATTTCTGTTAATATATTGCTAACAGAATTGTATGAAACATCGCGCAGCACTTTATTGCATAGTTTGCGAAATATGTTGTTTTAACGAAGAATTTCTTACCGTTAACGTTAATAGAATCTAGAGGACATGAATAAAATCAAAGTACTGAAAGTACTACAATATGTTATCTCCACGACAACTGATCACTTGCGGAACTAGAGCTGAAAGTTGCATATTTTCACAATCATCATCCAGAGGCAAATGTACTGTGATGGTGCAAACCCATTCCCGTCCATACGTTTTCTCTAGAATAAATCACTGTTTCAATTATATGTAGAGTTTTAGATACAAAGAAAGACAGACCAAAACGCCATATGATAAATTGGCACAGGGCACTATTTTCTTGGTCGTCTTTAGCACGCTATATACCATCCGATATATATCCGTCCGTATGTTTGCAAGACGTTAAGCTACTCTGAAAATGACGTCATCGATTACGTCACGTCGGACAACGTCGCTGGGAAACCATGTGATCCCATACCCTGTTTGTACAAATAGCTCGGAAATGTATCGCCATTTTCCTAAAGACCATACACTGTGGCAATTCGTTTCACATGCCCGTAGCGTTTGCTCAGATTATACAAGCTTCCGCAAAACTAAACAGAGCATACCAGGCTAGTGTCGTTTGATATCAAGTTTATCAGGCAAGGCTAGGAAATGCGTAGGAATTAGCCTGATAAACGTGATATCAAAATGCAGTAGCCTGGTATTCTATTTATCAGGTAACGTTTATGCTCGAAAATGACCACAGATGACGTCATTATATATGGACAGTACTCGGACTTGTTTACGTTCAGTCATTACGGTAACGTCACGTGACGTGATCCGACCAATGGAACGTCAGTTTTCACTTCGTTGTAACCCGGATTTTTGTATCAGGTCAATGCGTGATACAACACAATGTTATCAGTCAGTACGTATTCGGTCAATACATGGAAGGTTACCTGATACATGCATGTATTCTGGCTGGCGGATCCGGTAAACTATAGTTCCTGTAAAATACAAATATTTGCTCTTTTTTTTACCAGATTTTAGCAAATATTTTGAAAGCGCCTTCATTTTGGACAAGGGACACCCCGCATTGAATACACACATCAATTAAACTGACACAAAATATGTACACGTCCCTTAATAAACCAACCGACATATTCACAAGAAAACCACCATTCTTTACAAACATACTGTAACCAATATCCGGGCCCTGGTTGGCAGCACGGTAATGTTATTACTGTATATCTGGATTTCAAGTTAACAACAACGAGCGTCTGAACTCATACTTATTTAATAATGCAAGAGCTTCGTGTCAGGATGACTCAAGTGAACTTAACTAATACTCCTATGTGACAGAGTACTAAGTTATGCAGCGTGACGGGAACGAACTGTGTACAATGGGTCACTAGCGGTTACTGACAATATGAGTGGGTCAGTCGACTGACAAGCTAGTTACTGATTTGCGCAGCTCGCCTCCTTTATATAGACGAGATGCGAGCAGCAGCCGTGCGAGCCCCAATCAAATATGTCCCGCTACAATTAAGTTTAACCAATCAGCGTTCGGTAACTAGAGACGCTAAATGAAAAATGTCCGCCATCTCAAAGTAACAAAATACATCCATCAAAATCACACAAATAAACATGTCCCCTAGACTAGTGACACGATCATCGGTGCGGGCGCTAATGTGGCCGATATCTATGGATCAGACTCTAGTAGTGATACATAAATTATAGGTACGAAAATACGCACTGAATTATGTGGAAAATCATAACACCCCGCTCGCCAAACTCGTCTCCAGTACACCTAATACCAACAAATAGCGTGCGAGCCATTACTCTCCAGCATCAGAAATAAGCAACAATAACATATAAGATTATTGTCAGACACAAGTGAGATATCTGCTTCAATGCCGTAATGTCCGTTGTCAATTTGATATACAGTACCAGTACTCGTGATGACCAATAGTCGGCAACATACAACTATAATCCTCTACAACACTGCCGTGTACTAATACTCAAGGAGTATATGCATAATTGACATGCTGGAGCATGGTGTGTAAACAGTGAATATCTGTGTCTGACCATGATGACAGAATCTACTAAAATGGAACTGGTGGTTCCATTACAATACTAAATGTTGCATTGTATAATTACCAATACAATACTATTACGGCCCTATGCAAACATATTTAGCTAGCTGCAATGGGACATGATAATACTAGGTTCAGTTTTGGAAAGGTCAATAAACAATAGCCCACTGGGTCGATTGAATCTGATTAACGCAGCGCCGCCAATCTCTCAAGCGACGATAGACTGAGCGTAAGTCTATATGCATGTAGTTAACATCTTAGGCAGTTGAGCCCCATCCCCACATGTAGACGTGTTACAGCGTCTGTTTACTCTACCAATTGTAATTAAACTTCACGGCCGTAGTGCTCATCTATTATTGAAACACGCGCTTTCCAAATAAGTAACTGATTATACGTTTCACAGCTAGGGGGCATGCATTTATTTATCAGTTTCCGGCCGATCCACGACAAGTGGTTGTCTCGTGAATGTATGCCAGATAATATGTATGACTCTAATATTACAAGGTGCATGATCACGTGGTTACCACAACAACAACAATGTCTGAAAGTTTTGAAAGTGCGCCCACTCCAAAGTAAGTAATATTTGATATTTTCCTTAATATGCAACGGATTTTGATGAAATATGGATCAGCAAACGCGTCTTCATGACTGCATTTGGTTGGTGGTCTCGGGACTTCGGCACATACTTATGTCGGTTTTACTGACACGTAAATCGATTCTTCGCAAAAAGGACAGCTGTTTGGGCGAAAGTACCGAGCCCACCAAATGCAGCTTAATAATACGCGTTTGGTGCGCCATGTGTCATTAAAATCCATTACATAATAACTTTAAGGACAATGGAACAGAATACGTACTTTGAATCGGGGGGGGGGGGGCGCTTCTGGATGTTTCAGTAATTGTTGTTGTTGCTGTAACCACGTGATCATGCACCTTGATTACCCCCGGGGTCAGCTTTGCTGAGTGTCTGGCCTTGCGGTTGTCTCGGGAAGGGCGGGGGTTGTGCGACCCTGTATCTCCCAACCGTTGAAACCTGCGACTTACAAACCTTTCGGATTTCCCATGTGAGGGAATAATTCTCAACATTCTGCCACTTGTGCATTATAACGGCAGATCAAGGGAGGTAACGGTGTCCGGCAAGTATGCCGCTAATTGTCTGTGTTACGTCCCTTCTCCAGAACGCAAGAAGTGGTATGTTAGTGAACTGATACCAACCAGCGTGTGTATATAAATGTATGTATGTACAGCTAGGCTGTTTGTCATAGGGCTATGTATATTCACATGTATGTATGTACAGCTAGGCTGTTTGTCATAGGGCTATGTATCACATGTATGTCTACAGCTAGGTGTTTGTCATAGGGCTATGTATTCTTACATGTATGTATGTACAGCTAGGCTGTTTGTCATAGGGCTATGTATATTCACATGTATGTATGTACAGCTAGGCTGTTTGTCATAGGGCTATGTATATTCACATGTATGTATGTACAGCTAGGCTGTTTGTCATAGGGCTATGTATATTCCCATGTATGTATTTTTTAAATGTGTTAAACATTCAAAACCATCTGAAAATCGCATCAAAGATGACAAAAAGGTGAATGTGGTCCGGCGTTTCCCAGTTTATGTGCATAAATCCTGTTTCAATCATGAATCATTATACAAAAATAACGTAAAATATCACTAATAATGGGTGTTGTTTTTACCGCATTCTGGCCAATGCTACACATATTTTGTTTTTTAATGAAACAGAAAAGTTATTACCAAATTAATATATTAATACTCACACAACGTTCTGATTGGTATATATCATTTTTATATCTACTCAAAAGTATTGTGTCATTTGAACTGCCTCGGCGAGACCGTTCAAACATGTCGTAACAACATATTCTTACTGCATAAGTATCAGAATTATTTTAATTTCTGTATGACAAATTGTGCATATCTCAGCAAATTAAATGGTTAACCGACACAAGGAACTACTTTGCTCACTGGCCGTTCCAAAGTGATAACTCTAGTACTGCACTTCAATCTGCGTGTGTGCTGCTGCCGGGGCTGTTGTTTTCTCTGCTGTTCATTGGGAGTTATTCGTTATGGGACTTCCGTTTCATCTACTTTAGTTTTCTGTATATTACACTTACCGTTGCTTACCGTATAGTATAGGGCTGGGCCCGGTTGCTCAAAGCTTCTGTTAGCTTAACAGACTGTTAAATCCTTAGCATTGCTAAGGATTTAACAGTATGTTAAGCTAACAGAGGTTTTGAGCAACCGGGCCCTGGTCGTGGAGTGACGTGACGAATTGTCGACCACTGTTGCGCGCATGGCCTGTGTGTACTATGGTGTGTAGTATTATCTCATGGTTTACATTCCTTCATTGGCCTCATTTACTTGTCGTGATCTCTAGTTTCCACATGCTGGTCATCTACCAATATCATAATGTTCGCGTAATAAATATAATATCTTTCATGAGTGATGATTCAATGTGATATTTAGTAAACTGATTTCATAAGAAACGAGGCTATGCCGAGTTTCCTATGATATCAGTCAACGAGTTTAATGAATACCATATTAAAGCATCACACATGTTATACATTATTATATTTATTGCATAAGCACACCATCATACAATGAAGCTGTATTGGTCACCAAACGTGTTTTCTGTAACGAGTCAATTTGCATATTTACACACTAGTGTAATTTAGAATTTGTATACAGGATAGTGCATTGTGCTGGTTTGGCATCGTTGTACATGTCACACTCCCCACCAGGCACGGTAATACAACATGGAGAGATCCCCGACACGAGCCAATGTGAGAGGTGTTGGTAGTACACGTTAGTAACATGGTCACCGATGAAGCCAATATTCCGCGCTAATATTTGGAACGAAATAAAGATAAATCGCTGTATGTTTATAAGATGTTTTTAAGTGTTATCGCACGTGCAATCAGCTATAAATCAAGACCAAAGTATGTGTTTGTTGACAGAGTAAAAAGATTCTTTCGTAAATATGATTGATCGTAAAGTGTAATAGAACCGAAACGAATAAAAAATCATTAGCGAGCATAAACCATTCCGTTTGAAATTTAAGTTCGTGCGTTAATGCCACCCTGTTGCGCGAGATGACATAAGGCAACCATAAACTGACTACCGCACCAGCTGGCGACCCGCGATTCCAGTAAAAATGTTGTATTCGCCACGATGAAAACGGGCGTATTGAAGTATAACACACCCGAATATACGAGTCAATTACCTTTTGAACGCCCCTCACAGCCTGTATGGGGATTTCGTTAACTCAATGGCGACCAGTGTAGACCTAGATCAGACTGCGCTCATGCGCAGGCTGATCAAGGCCTACACTAGTCGCCGTGTTTAAATGACAAGCCCAGTTTTGTCATAGTAATTCACATTTATCAAATTCATCGCTTATCGCGGTGATGTATAGATATGCTTGTGGAGATTTTCCTCACTGATAAGCCCATGGCTGCTGTCACGCTATGCTCTCACCGTCGTGTTTATCTCGGTGTGCAACCCTCGGATACACATGCACGTACATGTAGACGGCAGTCAACCGCGACTAACCGCTGGAGGCACGAGCTTTTCGCTTCGGTAATGTGTTTATAGTCTTCATGCTCTCTTCATGTTCGAGTCTCCAAAACGGAACTTAAAGGTACATGCCCACTCGGTAGGCACAACCTGTTCTTTATCTCCGAGACATCCTCTGAGACATTGTCTGGCAAAATAAGCATGCATTCACCATTACCCCACGTATTGATTGGCATTAGTATAATGTTATGTCAAACGTAAATTTCTACACTGATATCATGAGCGATAAACGTGTTTCAGTGCTATTTATTCTCTGTATTTATGTTTTCATGTGCAATGATCATACTTCATAATCTGTCGAAAATATTATTTTTGCAGGTGACGCAATTAATTAGTATAAATAATTAAAAAATATCTCGCCTCATTTGCATATGACAATAACCTGATACCACCGCCAGTCACTATCAATAAAATAAATATTATAAATGATTATATCTGTATAGCGGGCACTCGTAATTGTTAGAACTGGTGGAATACTGACAGAATTATACACTTATTTAATTCCTAGAAAGAGCAGTTTGTGCCTACTGAGTGGGCATATACCTGTAACGTGCTCAAGTGATATGTTGTTTTACACCTCCGGACTAGGTACAGCGAGTTATATGGTTTCGGCTGTGTGTCCGTGTGTGTGTATGTCCGTGGGTCTGGTTAATAAGTTTGCCGGAGTAAATTCAATCTGACACCGGGAAAATGTATTTGCCGATAATAGGCGAACTTTTCATGTTTTAATGATTTATGTAAAATTAATAGACAATTTTTGGCCATTTATGTCAATACCAAACGTATGGTAACACATCGTGAGTAGATAGGCGCAAAAGTCTGACGTATGAAATCACGTGACTCGCAGAAACAATTTGCATTTGTTAGGTGGACTATGTAACTTACATGGTGTTGTTTATACTCAACTAGAAACCACGGGACCTCCACTGACCGGTCCAGAGAAATTCAACGGTACAGGGTACCAGGCCGACACACACCATGCTCGCCGGTGATGAGCTGGCCAGGAACCTGTTGGCACAACGATCACATTATCTCCGGTAAAGCAAAATACAGTGGAACCTCTCTTAATCGGACACCCTGTCCCCAGGGTGTCCGGTTTAGAGAAGTTCCAGTGTAACTATGGTATGTTAGCATTCTGTATTTGGATGATTTACAATCATGAATATACATCATCATCTTAGATAAATGACAAGAAATTCATCATAAATAATCACAGACGTTATATTGGTGTTCGGTTTAAAGAGGTTCTTCTGTATATACAATACTAGTAATGATTTTACAATACTAGTAATGATGTGTTACCAGGTCCAGTCTGTATATACAATACTAGTAATGATTTGTTACCAGGTCCAGTCTGTATATAATACTAGTAATTATTTGTTACCAGGTCCAGTCTGTATATACAATACTAGTAATGATTTGTTACAAATATAGTAATGATGTGTTACCAGGTTCCAGTCTGTATATACAAATTACCTAGTATGGAATTTGTTACGGTAGTCTGTTTTATACTAGTAATTATTTGTTACCAGGTCCAGTCTGTATATACAATACTAGTAATGATTTGTTACCAGGCCCAGTCTGTATACAAGATACAAGATACAAGATTTTATTTCCAATTAAGGGCCCTCAGGGGGCAAACAATTTCATACTTTGATTAGAGTGATTCATACATGAAAATAACAATTCAATACATGTAATGTAAACTTGTGAACAATCACTACCGCAATAAAAGCCAATAATGTATGTATGAGACTGGATTTATCCGCGTTTCTCGAATGAATGAATCAAGAAATTGCCTAGTTCTCTCAAAATATTAGTGTTTTCACAAGATAGAAGCCTAACCCTAACCCTAACCCTAACCCTAACCCTGTATATACAATACTAATATGCAATACTTGTAATGATTTGTTACCAGGTCCAGTCTGTATATACAATACTAATATACAATACTTGTAATGATTTGTTACCAGGTCCAGTCTGTATATACAATACTAATATACAATACTTGTAATGATTTGTTACCAGGTCCAGTATGTACATACAATACTAATATACAATACTTAATGATTTGTTAACCAGTCCAGTATATACTAAATATATACTTGTAATGTGTTACCAGGTCCAGTCTGTAAACAAACTAATAACAATACTTGTAATGATTTTGTTACCAGGTAATAATAATACAATACGTGATATTTGTTACCAGGTCCAGTCTGTATATACAATACTAGTAATGATTTGTTACCAGGTCCAGTCTGTATATACAATACTTGTAATGATTTGTTACCAGGTCCAGTCTGTATATACAATACTAGTAATGATTTGTTACCAGGTCCAGTCTGTACATACAATACCGTTGATTTCCTAGTAATGTATGTACAGGTCCATCTGTACAATACAGATAATGATTGTCAGTCCAGGTCCTACACAATACTACTGTCTGTTCCACGAAGAGCTGCCCAAGATGTATTGCTATAAAAACATTCCAAACTGCTTATTTTTTTTATATAAAACAATGTAAAACTATTTTTTAGAAATGAGCCTACTTTTTATTTCAAGAAAATCCGTCTAATAAGTTGTTTCGAATAAACAGTCATGGATGGGCTTTTGCCTTATAAATTCATTTCAACGAATTTTAGTTGTTGACAATAAAACAAGAAACTACTATTGCAATAATCACTTCCGGTAAACAACAACAACAACTATTATTGCGAACTGAACACAAATTCTTAATAAATTTGTTTATTAACATCATTTTCTGGCATATAACTTAAACAATTTGTATTAAAATATATCAATTAATCATTTAATCTTCATATATTTAGCGAATATCATTCATCCATAAGGTTCCAAGTCGATCTGATACTATTGCTAATACGTCCTAATGTATTGCAAATTGTGAATGCTAACGAACTTGATTCGATCAAACTCGTGACCTTCACCAACCAATCAGCATTTAGTAAACCAAGTTGTCCGCCGAAAATTCGTCCGGCAAAGAAACTGGCTCACAGGAAGTGCCTGTATACTTCCGCCGGAATTGACGTATATATGGTGTTCCCACGTCATACCATTAGAGAATGTAGATTTACACCGGTGTCGATGTGCGAGGATATGTGCAATTAATTTTGCGTGGTAGGAACAACGTGCCAACCTCAGCTTGGCGTTGTCAATAGATACGAAAGCTGTAGCAGATGATGATGACATCATGTTGTATTTTGACCAAATTCTCGGCATTTTCTTCTGGAATTATTCTTGTACGAACACCGAGAAATGGAGGCTCGATTCCTTTATTTTTCAACCTGGCAAGATTTGCTCTCATTAATGCAAGGTTAGTGTCTTTTTTTAATGATGAAATCCAGCAAGCAGTTCGATGCTAAAAAAATGTTGGAAATCTGACCGCACGTGACATTTTAACATTGCAACCTTGCATTCAATTCTTGATTTATGGCTATTACTTCATTATAGGACCGAAATTCAAAAAATAAAAAGATGGCTCATTGCTAAATTTTGCTGAAAAGTTATTTTATGCCAAAAAATAAGAGTTTTAGGGTATTTAAATAGGTGTAAAAGTTGGGCAGGTTAACGTGAAACAGACAGTAGTAATGATTTGTTACCAGGTCCAATCTGTATATACAATACTAGTAATGATTTGTTACCAGGTCCAGTATGTATATACACTACTAGTAATGATTTGTTACCAGGTCCAGTCTGTATATACAATACTAGTAATGCTTTGTTACCAGGTCCAGTCTGTATATTACCAATACATTTCATGACAAAAAGAAAGCGACGACGCAAACTGACTGTCATGTTTATATATTTTCTGAATAAAACTCACCGTTTATTTCATGGTAATAGTACATTATGTGACCCGACATTTGAGTAGCCTGGAAGTCTACATACAATAGCCATAAATTTAAATCCCGTCCGACGTTAGGGAAAAGTCTCCTCGACACCACTATATAAAAAGTAAACATTAGTTCAAGCTGTTCATACCCAATATAGGCATATTCAGATGGCATTGGTTAAACCTGGTTTGAGCGACACGGCAAATATCCTGCTTAGATTGGCAGCATGTCGCACATTCTTATTTTCGTCTACCACTGGGATAAGCCAACATTTCATTTAATAACATTTTCAACAGTTTAGAATTCGAATATACATCTAGCAATATGTAATAGGCGCCGTATGTAACTGTTGATCAGCTACCATTCCACCCCTAAGTAACAGGGGGTCGTTTCACTAAAGTTCGTACGACTAAATTGTTCGTAAGTGCAACATTATGATAGTCTGTAAATTTCACATTAACAATGTTTTCTTTTAAACAATTATTGGATTTAAATTTATTGAGCAAAGGCTGCATATCCAATTGACATTTCCAGACGATCCTAAATTTGCACTTACGAACATGTTAGTCGTACGAAATTTAGTGAAACGGCCCCCTGGAATGGATTTTGATATGTTGCAACCTCGTCACAAACTCGTTTCAGACTATGTCCATTTATGGAAAGGGTGTGTTTTTGTTCTCAACAATATGAAAATTACTTTGAAAAAGTGCAGATCCTGATGAGATGGCTCGTAACGAGCCGACTCATCTGGATCTACACTGTTTGCCAATACCAATATACAGGGGCCCGTTTCACTTTACTTCGAGCGACTAAAATATTCGTATGTGGAAAATTGTGATAGTCTGTAAAGTTCACATTAACATTGCTGTCTTGTAAACAATTATTGGACTAAGTTTAGTGAAAGGCTCCCTGGAATGGATGTTGATATGTTGAAAGCAATCCAATCGTCACAACATGATTTTCAGGCTAGTCCATTTATGAAAACGGGGTGTTTTTGTTCTCAAAAATATGAAAATTACTTTTTAAAAGTGCAGATCCTGATGAGACATCTGGATCTACACTGTTTTCCAATACCACTATACAGGTGTGTAGTGTTGAAAGGGTTAATCATAATGCCGGCCGTCTTTATCGGAAAGTTACTATAACGTAATACATGTACATATCCAGGGAGTTCGGTTTACACAGGTTTCACTGTCTGACTCATGGAACATTTATCCAGTATTTTGATACCAAAATGATTGAATTAATTTTCATTAAGTGTTGTTTTGGTGTCTGTTGACATGATTAGTGTAATATGTTACCCGTACGTAAGTAGACATATAAATCATACTGCGGTCGGACTGGGGAGAAAACAGACATGATATTCGGCAAACAGCATAAACCCTGTTCGGACAATACAGTTGCCTGATCATGCAGTACATTGATTTATACATAGAACGTCGATGTTTCGGGAGTGTGGATTTAGCAAGGCAACGGGAACAAATGTAAACCGGTCTAGGCTCGCTGCGATAAATCTTTGCTGTGTTTCCCATGTCGGGGCGGCACCGAACTCCGTGGGGAGTCGGCCCGGTGTACCATGTTATATAGCAATTGTAGTGCCATTCTCCGCCTCTGGTTACATCACACAGCTTTGGTCCTGGATCACTGTATCAACCTGATGCTAACTGCATTCCCATTCTGACAACGTGTCTCACATTGATGGAGTATCATGTTTGCCGACTGCAGTCATATACAACGAGCGGTGCCACGATTGAAGGGATCTGTGGGTTCAGCGCTGTCTGATCAGGTGCAACACTGTTCACCATTTTTGTTAGCGATAGCTTAACCGGTCAACTTTCTTGAACCTGCGTATTATTTCCATGCTGTGTGTACGTGCAAATGTTAGTTTATCCGCAATGAAACCACCAACTTTATAGACTACAATATCAAAATCGGAAATGGCATAAATTCCTCTGCAAACCTCGGAATCTATACGCCTTTCCTAGCCTCGCCTAATACAATAGAAATAGTACATGAACACGCGAAGGAGACCGAAGAGCCGAGGTAAACCAAAATGTAACAATTTAAGGCCATGTAAAACAGGCAGGCGTACAGTCTTAAGTAGGCACAGAGCTGCACTGAAACACACTCAGGGTACGGTCCCCCAATAAAATAGACGCGCAAGAACTAAGTAACACAAACGTCAATGATTCCTACAACAAACAAATGTTACGGAGAATGAAAGAGAAATCGATTGAAAGACGATACCAGCAACGTGGCGACAAGGGAACCGGTATGTATCAGTGGCAAAACCGAATGTGCGGAATAAAATAAAATTATCTTTTCGTGCAATTCGTAATTTTGTTTTGTAATTTTACCACATGGTGTTCAAAACATGTATACTACTTAAAAGTTACGACTTCGTCGGGTGTTCGGCACACTCACAATGGCATGAACGGCCTAAAAGCCTTGTCCCACTGCTCCGTTTCTCCTTCCGTTTCCTATCCGGTTGACATCCGGAAGGTACTAGCAGATATTGACAGGAAACGAAATGATGCGGACCAAGTTTGGAATGGACTAGTAGGATACTTTTAATTCGGCTACGTTTCGCCTGAAACGAAACGTCATCCGTAGGGAGATTTGAAAATTAAGAAATGTTTAAAATAATCGCCAGAACGTCTCCGTTCGCTCGTTCGGAAGCAGATCAATTGGGATACTTACAGGATACGATCAGATCGTATGCCGTGCGGACGAGGTTTGGAACAGTCGGAACACACACGTTTCATACGGTTTGGTCGGACTGCCGTTTGGTCTGTTCGATCCCAGCCAGCATCTTACCAGTACAAAACGTATCACCCTAGCATCGCACCAGTATCCCATCCGCTGTAATCGTTCTCTGACGGCATTTGGTGAGCGTTCAGTCCAAATCCTGCTCGTACTAAACGACACCTGTCCGCACTCTACCAGTATCCCACCCGGTCTATCCTCATCTATCCACACCCTGTCCGATCAAAACTATAACTGGACGAAGCGCACGGAAGGGAACTAGGCGGATGCTGATGGCATACTTTTTGGTCGGATGGACAACGGATGGAACTTCAAATTTTGTTAGATACTGACCGTTTCGCCACAGTTTGGTAGGATCGAGGTCGGATAGAGAAACGGAGTAGTGGGACTATGCTATTAAACATTATGAACAATATTCACTTTCTGCAAGTGAATTAACACTATTTTTCTTCAATTGTATACTTTTTTTGTAGTTTGTATACTTTTTTTGTGTAGCGAACGGCGTCTTGTCTACGTTACATGAGTATGTCAACGTTATTTGGCCACGTGATACGTTAGAGATATTCATCGTTATTATCCACCATTCAGGCCCATCAAGAACATAAATAAAAATTCGGCGATCACCGGAGAGTCTCTTCACAACCGAGGTATCCCAAATGTCGTCCAATCGAGACAGACAGGGTGTTCCTCCAGTTTATATCTGACTAACGTACCTGGACGTATGCAAACGTGGGACGTACGTCCGTGATTCAGGTCACGATGCGGAGCTCTCCGAAAGCTGGCGATATTTCAGGAAAAATATTTACAAAATTTAAATCGTTTCCGTAAATGACGTTGAAAGTTGACGATAATTTCCATAGCAAATACGGAATTGAATTCCGCATTTGGTCTTTCGACGTTATTTACAGAAAATATAATCTGTTAAAATATTTCTTGAAAAATCGTTCTTAGGTACAGAATCACATGGCGCGTCTCATTAATATATCGTAAATACAGAATGCAACGAAAGAGAAACATACACAGCAATAGCCCCCAAAACGTCAATAAAGGCATAAATGTAAAATTTACACGGGATTTAAAATGGAACGTGTACATACACAAGCACGATGCAAGCAAACATGAATACAATTGTACCATTTGGAATGGTAAGTGACAATACGATCCACTGGCCAACCAATATTGTATTTGTATAGAATATACTAGCATACAGAATTATACAAATGGTATCGGGTTGAAAGCAAGCTTATATAAATCATCTTCTTAACATGTGGCATAGTGTCACAGACTGCCGAAACCAGAACATAACAAATAGCTATAGTACTGATTTCGTTTTGTGTGATGTTCCACTGTAAAGTAGATGGCATCGCTGGTTACACGATGTTCGTATGTTTCCCGACGTAAGCGTCTGTTTAATATGTGGTTCGCAAAAGGTGACGCCAATTAAATGGTACTCAAAATTAGCAGAGACAACGATGGTTCTAAAACCACTCGTCTGTAAACAAGCCGTCCATCGGAACGCTCATTAACCCATCAGCCGTTCAACGGCCGGCTTCACCTGCTACCATAGCGATGGATTATGACGTCATATGACGTAATAATCGCGCACGAGGGAGAACAAGTTGCAAGCGATACAAGAAAGGGATATTTTTCCAGAATATGTGCGTTATTGACATTGCAACCAGTGTATACCCTGATCAGATTACACAAATGCGTAATTTGATCAGGGTATATACTGTATGCAATCAACGTAATAAATTATGGCATATGTGGTGCAAAATAACAGGCACGTGTTGCTCTTGCCAAGGAATAAGTATCCGAGTCTACGCTGGTAACAGTGGTAACGAGATTTGGTTTCCGGAGTGAAGTCTGCTAAACATGAAACGATTAATTGCTCGGATCATACGAACAGAAGAGAAACATGCGCGCCGTAACCCGGCAATTGGCGCACAGTCGTCCCCCTGGGGACGTTCGTTAATTGGAATAGCTGGTATCTTTATGTCAACCTTGATTGCAGGCCCCCCGATTATGTAACGGCGTGTACGAGTTAATGTGAGGGCAAATTGCACTTGGCTCGCGGACTGAGAAACTTGAAAGAAAGGCAAAGCAAGCACGTGCACTGTACAAGTTTGCGTTAAATTGGATTCGTATTAATTTTAAATACCATGGCGAATACAGTGGACCTTCTCTACACGCTACTTTAATCGTGACGAACTGCAATATTCGTCATCACAAAACTGATTCCTTAACATCCATGTGAACGTGTGCGAACTTATCTTGTTACTTTGACTAGATTACGAGTACATGCGTTTGTGAATCCAATTGAATTGTGAAAGTATGAAGAAATATATCCGGGAGAGATGGGAAACGAAATAGAAAACTGACGAACAGCAGACATGCAAATTCTGAACAGCATACGGTACGGCCGGTATAGTAGTCTTCAACACATAGGGAATTTGCCGCGATGCCAAAATAAGACTGGGATCAAGACTGATTAATACATGTATATAATTTCAATTATTTTTAAGAAAGGAAAAATATGAATATGTAAGACCCAGAACGGGGGATAATTCCAGAATGGGGGCCAATCCCAGAACGGGGGCTAATCACAGAACGGGGGCTAATCACAGAACGGGGGCTAATCACAGAACGGGGGCTAATCACAGAACGGGGGCTAATCCCAGAACAGGTTCTGAAAAACGTGACGTCGATCCCAGAACGGTGGCCATTCTGGCAATGACCGGAAAAGACAAGAACATTGCACACATGGGTCTTTCGCAAGATACGACCGTCATGGAAACAGGAAAGGCATTCGTGTACCCATTCGATGTCAAACCCAACGTCTTCACTAGTTGTCGCCATTTTCTTTATGGACGCATGCAGCCAGAGTGTGACGTGACGATACTAACTCTCAAACCAGAACGTGCGGAATCGGCCCCCGTTCTGGGGAAAATTAACCGCCGTTTTGGGATTAGCCCCCGTTCTGGGAGCTGACCCCAGTTCTAGGAGTTGACCCCCGATCTGGGAGTTGACCCCCGATCTGGGTCTTGCAAATATACTGTGACTTTCCTGGTGGCGGCTCCAAACTTCAGCCGTTGTATTGGTAACTGCGTCAAACGAAAATGTGAATTATTTTAAGCAAAGAAATTGCTTGAAAATGATGTCCACGATACATTAACATGCCTGTGAAGTATGTTTATTTATTGCATAAAATGGACGCTTGATGTGTATTAACACAGTGTTTAAATCATATTACACTAGTGTAATACATATGCAAAGTATGTTGTTACCGGAAAACAGGCATGGTGACCAATATAGCTGTATTGTATGGCGATGTGCTTATGCAATAAACAACATCTAACATTCGATATGATTTGATATCATGGTATTATTAAACTCGTTGACTACATAGCCCTCGTTTCATATGAAACCAGTAAACTCGTTTAATAAATATCATATTAAATCACGACTTGTGTAAGATCCTCTATTAATTGATCAGGTTCTGCAAATAAAGTGTGTCTATGGCCTAAAACACCCGGGCGATTGTTACGGAATTTTGATAAAGCGTGTATCTCTACTACACGTGGGCTTCCGGCTGATCACCCCTATTATGTGGACCACCAGCGTAGCCCCAGACCAGCCTAGTGTGGCCGAACTTGAGCATAGCTTATGCTCAACGCTCAATGCTCAATGTCCTGTGTTTTTTTTTTTTGTGTTGTTGTTTTTTTTTTTGTTTTTTTTTTGAACATGCATATCAGATAATAGCAAGTTGAAGGGAAGAAATAAAGCCTTCAGTATGGGATGTTGAGTGACCTATCGGAGATATAACGGGGTAATATTGCAGCCCTGGAGTCCGCCAACGTACCGCCGACTGACCGGCAATATTCGTGTTTTGGTATCGGGTTACATCAGGTAAACCAAGATTGCGGGTCCCCAGGGTTGGATATATTGCACTGTACTGTGTGTATTGCGGGTAGGTGCCCAGGGTGTCCTGGCTGGATATATTGCACTGTACTGTGTGTATAGCGGGTAGGTCCCCAGGGTGTCCTGGCTAGATATATTGCACTGTACTGTGTGTATTGCGGGTAGGTGCCCAGGGTGTCCTGGCTAGATATATTGCACTGTACTGTGTGTATTGCGGGTAGGTGCCCAGGGTGTCCTGGCTAGATATATTGCACTGTACTGTGTGTATTGCGGGTAGGTGCCCAGGGTGTCCTGGCTAGATATATTGCACTGTACTGTGTGTATTGCGGGTAGGTCCCCAGGGTGTCCTGGTTGGATATATTGCACTGTACTGTGTGTATTGCGGGTAGGTGCCCAGGGTGTCCTGGTTGGATATATTGCACTGTACTGTGTGTATTGCGGGTAGGTCCCCAGGGTGTCCTGGTTGGATATATTGCACTGTACTGTGTGTATTGCGGGTAGGTGCCCAGGTTGTCCAGGCTGGATATATTGCACTGTACTGTGTGTATTGCGGGTAGGTGCCCAGGGTGTCCTGGTTGGATATATTGCACTGTACTGTGTGTATTGCGGGTAGGTGCTCAGGTTGTCCAGGCTGGATATATTGCACTGTACTGTGTGTATTGCGGGTAGGTGCCCAGGTTGTCCAGGCTGGATATATTGCACTGTACTGTGTGTATTGCAGGTAGGTCCCCATGGTATCCTGGTTGGATATATGGCACTGTACTGTGTGTATTGCGGGTAGGTGCCCAGGGTGTCCTGGCTGGATATATTGCACTGTACTGTGTGTATTGCGGGTAGGTGCCCAGGTTGTCCAGGCTGGATATATTGCACTGTACTGTGTGTATTGCGGGTAGGTTCCCAGGGTGTCCTGGTTGGACATATTGCACTGTACTGTGTGTATTGCGGGTAGGTGCCCAGGTTGTCTGGTTGGATATATTGCACTGTACTGTGTGTATTGCGGGTAGGTGCCCAGGGTGTCCTGGCTAGATATATTGCACTGTACTGTGTGTATTGCGGGTAGGTGCCCAGGGTGTCCAGGCTGGATATATTGCACTGTACTGTGTGTATTGCGGGTAGGTGCCCAGGTTGTCCAGGCTGGATATATTGCACTGTACTGTGTGTATTGCGGGTAGGTGCCCAGGGTGTCCTGGTTGGATATATTGCACTGTACTGTGTGTATTGCGGGTAGGTGCCCAGGGAGTCCTGGCTGGATATATTGCACTGTACTGTGTGTATTGCGGGTAGGTGCCCAGGGTGTCCTGGTTGGATATATTGCACTGTACTGTGTGTATTGCGGGTAGGTGCCCAGGGTGTCCAGGCTGGATATATTGCACTGTACTGTGTGTATTGCTGGTAGGTGCCCATGGTGTCCTGGTTGGATATATTGCACTGTACTGTGTGTATTGCGGGTAGGTGCCCATGGTGTCCTGGTTGGATATATTGCACTGTACTGTGTGTATTGCGGGTAGGTGCCCAGGGTGTCCTGGTTGGATATATTGCACTGTACTGTGTGTATTGCGGGTAGGTGCCCAGGGTGTCCTGGCTGGATATATTGCACTGTACTGTGTGTATTGCGGGTAGGTGCCCAGGTTGTCCAGGCTGGATATATTGCACTGTACTGTGTCTATTGCGGGTAGGTGCCCAGGGTGTCCTGGTTGGATATATTGCACTGTACTGTGTGTATTGCGGGTAGGTGCCCAGGTTGTCCTGGTTGGATATATTGCACTGTACTGTGTGTATTGCGGGTAGGTGCCCAGGGTGTCCTGGCTAGATATATTGCACTGTACTGTGTGTATTGCGGGTAGGTGCCCAGGGTGTCCAGGCTGGATATATTGCACTGTACTGTGTGTATTGCGGGTAGGTGCCCAGGGTGTCCTGGTTGGATATATTGCACTGTACTGTGTGTATTGCGGGTAGGTGCCCATGGTGTCCTGGTTTGATATATTGCATTGTACTGTGTGTATTGCGGGTAGGTGCCCAGGTTGTCCTGGCTGGATACATTGCACTGTACTGTGTGTATTGCGGGTAGGTGCCCAGGGTGTCCTGGTTGGATATATTGCACTGTACTGTGTGTATTGCGGGTAGGTGCCCAGGGAGTCCTGGCTGGATATATTGCACTGTACTGTGTGTATTGCGGGTAGGTGCCCAGGGTGTCCTGGTTGGATATATTGCACTGTACTGTGTGTATTGCGGGTAGGTGCCCAGGGTGTCCAGGCTGGATATATTGCACTGTACTGTGTGTATTGCGGGTAGGTGCCCATGGTGTCCTGGTTGGATATATTGCACTGTACTGTGTGTATTGCGGGTAGGTGCCCAGGGTGTCCAGGCTGGATATATTGCACTGTACTGTGTGTATTGCGGGTAGGTGCCCAGGGTGTCCTGGTTGGATATATTGCACTATACGGTGTGTATTGCGGGTAGGTGCCCAGGGTGTCCTGGCTGGATATATTGCACTGTACTGTGTGTATTGCGGGTAGGTGCCCAGGGTGTCCTGGCTAGATATATTTCACTGTACTGTATGAATTGCGGGTATGTGCCCAGGTTGTCCAGGCTGGATATATTGCACTGTACTGTGTGTATTGCGGGTAGGTGCCCAGGGTGTCCTGGTTGGATATATTGCACTGTACTGTGTGTATTGCGGGTAGGTGCCCAGGGTGTCCTGGCTGGATATATTGCACTGTACTGTGTGTATTGCGGGTAGGTGCACAGGGTGTCCTGGTTGGATATATTGCACTGTACTGTGTGTATTGCGGGTAGGTGCCCAGGGAGTCCTGGCTGGATATATTGCACTGTACTGTGTGTATTGCGGGTAGGTGCCCAGGGTGTCCTGGTTGGATATATTGCACTCTACTGTGTGTATTGCGGGTAGGTGCCCAGGGTGTCCAGGCTGGATATATTGCACTGTACTGTGTGTATTGCGGGTAGGTGCCCAGGGTGTCCAGGTTGGATATATTGCACTGTACTGTGTGTATTGCGGGTAGGTGCCCAGGTTGTCCAGGCTGGATATATTGCACTGTACTGTGTGTATTGCGGGTAGGTCCCCATGGTATCCTGGTTGGATATATGGCACTGTACTGTGTGTATTGCGGGTAGGTGCCCAGGGTGTCCTGGCTGGATATATTGCACTGTACTGTGTATTGCGGGTAGGTGCCCAGGTTGTCCAGGCTGGATATATTGCACTGTACTGTGTCTATTGCGGGTAGGTGCCCAGGGTGTCCTGGTTGGATATATTGCACTGCATTGTGTTTATTGCGGGTAGGTGCCCAGGTTGTCCTTGTTGGATATATTGCACTGTACTGTGTGTATTGCGGGTAGGTGCCCAGGGTGTCCTGGCTAGATATATTGCACTGTACTGTGTGTATTGCGGGTAGGTGCCCAGGGTGTCCAGGCTGGATATATTGCACTGTACTGTGTGTATTGCGGGTAGGTGCCCAGGGTGTCCTGGTTGGATATATTGCACTGTACTGTGTGTATTGCGGGTAGGTGCCCAGGGAGTCCTGGCTGGATATATTGCACTGTACTGTGTGTATTGCGGGTAGGTGCCCAGGTTGTCCAGGCTGGATATATTGCACTGTACTGTGTCTATTGCGGGTAGGTGCCCAGGGTGTCCTGGTTGGATATATTGCACTGCATTGTGTTTACTGCGGGTAGGTGCCCAGGTTGTCCTTGTTGGATATATTGCACTGTACTGTGTGTATTGCGGGTAGGTGCCCAGGGTGTCCTGGCTAGATATATTGCACTGTACTGTGTGTATTGCGGGTAGGTGCCCAGGGTGTCCAGGCTGGATATATTGCACTGTACTGTGTGTATTGCGGGTAGGTGCCCAGGGTGTCCTGGTTGGATATATTGCACTGTACTGTGTGTATTGCGGGTAGGTGCCCATGGTGTCCTGGTTGGATATATTGCATTGTACTGTGTGTATTGCGGGTAGGTGCCCAGGTTGTCAAGGCTGGATATATTGCACTGTACTGTGTGTATTGCGGGTAGGTGCCCAGGGTGTCCTGGTTGGATATATTGCACTGTACTGTGTGTATTGCGGGTAGGTGCCCAGGGTGTCCTGGTATATTGCACTGTACTGTGTGTATTGCGGGTAGGTGCCCAGGGTGTCCTGGTTGGATATATTGCACTGTACTGTGTGTATTGCGGGTAGGTGCCCAGGTTGTCCTGGCTGGATATATTGCACTGTACTGTGTGTATTGCGGGTAGGTGCCCAGGGTGTCCTGGCTGGATATATTGCACTGTACTGTGTGTATTGCGGGTAGGTGCCCAGGGTGTCCTGGTTGGATATATTGCACTGTACTGTGTATTGCGGGTAGGTGCCCAGGTATCCTGGCTGGTATATTGCACTGTACTGTGTGTATTGCTGGTAGGTGCCCAGGGATCCTGGTTGGATATTATTGCACTGTACTGTGTGTATTGCGGGTAGGTGCCCAGTCCTGGTTGGATATATTGCACTGTACTGTGTGTATTGCGGGTAGGTGCCCAGGGTGTCCAGGCTGGATATATTGCACGACTGTGTGTATTGCGGGTAGGTGCCCAGGGTGTCCTGTGGATATATTGCACTCTACTGTGTATTGCGGGTAGGTGCCCAGGTGTCCAGGCGGATGGCACTGTACTGTGTATTGCGGGTAGGTGCCCAGGGTATCCTGTTGGATCTGCACTGTCTGTTGTATTGCGGGTAGGTGCCCAGGGTGTCCTGCCTAGATATATTGCACTGTACTGTGTGTATTGCGGGTAGGTGCCCAGGGTGTCCTGGTTTGATATATTGCACTGTACTGTGTGTATTGCGGGTAGGTGCCCAGGTTGTCCTGGTTTGATATATTGCACTGTACTGTGTATTCGTGTGGTGCCCAGGGTTGTCCGGTAAGGTGCCACGGGTACGTGTGTATTCGGGTAGGTCGGGTTCCTGGGGATATATTGCACTGTACTGTGTATTGCGGGTAGGTGCCCTGGGTGTCCTGGTTGGATATATTCACTGTACTGTGGTATTGCGGGAGGTGTTACCTGCTGGATATATTGCACTGTACTGTGTGTATTGCGGGTAGGTGCCCGGGCCTGGTTGGTATATTGCACTGGGTCTGTGTGTATTGCGGGTAGGTGCCCGGGTGTCCGGTTGGATATATTGCACTGTACGATTGCGGGTAGTCCCAGTCCGTGGATATGCACGGGTACGTGTGTATTGCGGTAGGCCCAGGGTGTCCTGGTTGGATATATTGCACTGTACTGTGTGTATTGCGGGTGAGGTGCCCAGGTGTCCAGGCTGGATATATTGCACTGTACTGTGTGTATTGCGGGTAGGTGCCCAGGGTATCCGGTTGGATATGCACTGTACTGGTGTATGCGGGATGCCCAGGGTGTCCTGCTAGATATGCACTGTACTGTGTGTATTGCGGTAGGTGCCCAGGTCCGGTTTGATATATTGCACTAGTGTATTGCGGGTAGGTGGCCCAGGGTGCCTGGTTTGATATATTGCACTGACTGTGTATTGCTGTAGGTCCCAGTGTCCTGGATTAGATATCTGTCTGTGTGTATTGGCGGGTAGTGCAGGGTGTCCTGGTTGATATGACTGATGTGTATTGCGGGTAGGTCAGGTGTCCGGCTGGTTATTCACTGTACGTGTATTGCGGGTAGGTGCCCCTGTTGGATATGCACGTACGGTTGTATTGCGGGTAGGTGCCCAGGTTGCCAGCTGGATATATTGCACTTTACTGTGTGTATTGCGGGTAGGTGCCCAGGGTGTCCTGGCTGGATATATTGCACTGTACTGTGTGTATTGCGGGTAGGTGCCCAGGGTGTCCTGGTTGGATATATTGCACTGTACTGTGTGTATTGCGGGTAGGTGCCCAGGGTGTCCTGGTTGGATATATTGCACTGTACTGTGTGTATTGCTGGTAGGTGCCCAGGGTATCCAGGCTGGATATATTGCACTTGTACGTGTGTATTGCGGGTAGTGCCCAGGGTGCTGCTGGATATATTGCACTGTACTGTGTGTATTGCGGGTAGGTGCCCAGGTTGTCCAGGCTGGATATATTGCACTGTACGCGTGTATTGCGGGTAGGTGCCCAGGGAGTTCCTGGTTGGATATATTGCACTGTACTGTGTGTATTGCGGGTAGGTGCCCAGGTTGCCAGGTGGATTATTGCACTGTACTGTGTGTATGCGGTTATGCCCCCCCCAGGGTGTCCTGGCTGGATATGCACTGTACTGTGTGTATTGAGGTGCAGGGTGTCCTGGTTGGATATATTGCACTGTACTGTGTGTATTGCGGGTAGTCCCGGGTGTCCTGGTTGGATTATATTGCACTGTACTGTGTATTGCGGGTAGGTGCCCATGGTGTCCTGGTTGGATATAGCATTGTACTGTGTGTATTGCGGGTAGGTGCCCAGGTTGTCCAGGCTGGATACATTGCACTGTACTGTGTGTATTGCGGGTAGGTGCCCAGGGTTGTCCATGGTTGGATATTATTGCACTGTACTGTGGTGTATTGCGGGTAGGTGCCCAGGGAGTCCTGCGGATAGCACTGTACTGTGTGTATTGGGGTAGGTGCCCAGGTGTCCTGGCAGGATATGCACTGTCTGTGAATTGCGGTAGGTGCCCAGGTTGTCCAGGCTGGATATATTGCACTGTACTGTGGTGTTGCGGGTAGGTGCCCAGGGTGTCCTGGTTGGATATATTGCACTGTACTGTGTGTATTTGCGGGTAGGTGCCCAGGGTGTCCTGGCTGGATATATTGCATGTACTGTGTGTATTGCGGGTAGGTGCACAGGGTGTCCTGGAAGGATATATTGCACTGTACTGTGTATTGCGGGTAGGTGCCCAGGGGAGTCCTGGCTGGATTGCACGTACTGTGTGTATTGCGAGTAGTGCCCAGGGTGTCCCTGGTTGGATATGCACTCTACTGTGTGTATTGCAGGTGCAGGGTGTCCAGGCTGGATATATTGCATGTACTGATTGTATTGCGGGTAGGTGCCCAGGTGTCCTGGTTGGATATATTGCACTGTACTGTGTGTATTGCGGGTAGGTGCCCAGGTGTCCAGGCTGGATATATTGCACTGTACTGTGTGTATTGCGGGTTAGGTTCCCCATGGTATCCGGTTGATATATGGCTCTGTACTGTGTGATTGTGGAGCCCTGTCCTGGCTGGTATATTGCACTGTACTGTGTATTGTAGGTTGCAGGTTGTCCAGGCTGGATATATTGCACTGTACTGTATTGTAGGTGCCCAGGGTGTCTGGTTGGATCATATTGCACTGCATTGTGTTTACTGCGGGTAGGTGCCCAGGTTTGTCCTTGTTGGATCTATTGCACTACTGTGTGTATTGCGGGTAGTGCCCAGGGTGTCCTTGCAGATATTGCACTGTACTGATTGCGGGTAGGTGCCCAGGGTTTGCCAGGCTGGTATTGCATGTACTGTGTGTTGCGGGTAGGTGCCCAGGGTGTCCTGGTTGGATATATTGCACTGTACTGTGTGTATTGAGGGTAGGTGCCCATGGTGTCCTGTTGGATATGCTTGTACTGTGTGTATTGCGGGTAGGTGCCCAGGTGTCCAGGCTGGATATATTGCACTGTACTGTGTATTGCGGGTAGGTGCCCAGTGGTGTCCTGGTTGGATATTTGCACTGTACTGTGTGTATTGCGGGTTTGTGCCCAGGGAGTCTGGCTGGATATATTGCACTGTACTGTGTGTATTCGGTAGGTGCCCAGGCCTGTTGGATATCTTGCACTGTCTGTGTTATTGCGGGTAGGTGGCCCAGGGTGTCCAGGCTGGATATATTGCACTGTACTGTGTGTATTGCGGGTAGGTGCCCAGGGTGTCCTGGTTATTTGCATGTACTGTGTGTAATGCGGGGTAGGTGTCCCAGGGTGTCCGTAGATATATTCCTGTACTGTGGATTGGTAGGTGCCCATGGTGTCCTGGTAGATATATTGCACTGTACTGTGTGTATTGCGGGTAGGTGCCCAGGGTGTGCTGGATTATGCACTGTACTGTGTGTATTGCGGGTAGGTGCCCCCCCCCACGGTGTCCTGGCTGGATATTTGCATGTACTGTGTGTGCGGGTAGGGTCCCAGGGGTTCCTCCATGGTTGGATATATTGCACTGTACTGTGTGTATTGCGGGTAGGTGCCCAGGGTGTCCTGGCTGGATATGTATGTACTATGTTTTGCGGGTACGTGCCCTGGTGTCCTGGATGTATATTGCACTGTATGTGTGTATTGCGGGTAGGTGTGTCCTGGCTGGATATTATTGCTTTACTGATGTATTGCGGGTAGGTGCCCAGGGTGTCCGGCTAATATATTGCACTGTAGGTGTGTATTGCTAGGTGCCCGGGTGTCCTGGCTAGGATATATTGCTCTGTACTGTGTGTATTGCGGGGTAGGTGCCCATGGTGTCTGGTTGGATATTTGCTTGACTGTGAGTATTGCGGGTAGTCCAGGGTGTCCGGCTGGATATATTGCACTGTACTGTGTGTATTGCGGGTAGGTGCCCAGGGGTCCTGGTTGGATATATTGCACTGTACTGTGTGTATTGCGGGTAGGTGCCCAGGGTGTCCTGGCTGGATATATTGCACTGTACTGTGTGTATTGCGGGTAGGTGCCCAGGGTGTCCAGGCTGGATATCACTGTACTGTGTGTATGCGGTAGGTGGAGTGTCTGTTGTATTATTGCCCACCTGGTTACTGTGTGTTTGCGGGTAGGTGCCCAGGGTTCCTGGATGGATATATTGCACTACTGTGGTGTATGCTGTAGTGGCCCAGGGGTCCCTGGTGGTATATTGCACTTACTGTGTGTATTGCAGGGTAGGTGCCCAGGGTGTCCTGGTTGGATATATCACTGTACTGGTGAGGTGTGGCGGTATGCACAGTTGTCAGGCCCTGTATATTTGCACCCCACCACCCATGTACGTGTGTATTGCGGTAGGTGCCCAGGGTGGTCCGGTTGGATATTGCCTGTACTGTGTATTGCGGGGTATGCCCCAGGTGTCCAGCTGATATATGCACTGTATGTGTATTGCGGGTAGGTGCCCAGGGTCCGGTGGATATATTGCACTGTACTGTTATTGCGGGTAGGTGCCCAGGGTGTCCTGGTAGATATATTGCACTGTACTGTGTGGTTTTGAGGTTGTGACAGGCATATGTTGTGAATATTGCACTGTACTGTGTGTATTGGGGTAGGTGCCCAGGGTGTCTGGTTGGTATATTGACACTGTACTGTGTGTATTGCGGGTGGTTTTTGCCCAGGGAGTCTGGTTGGTATATTGCACTGTACTCCCCTGGGTGTCCTGGTAGGTGGAGTGGTCCTTTGGTGGATATTGCACTTGTACTGTGTGTATTGCGGGAGTAGGTGCCCACAGGGTGTCCTGGCTGGATATATTGCACTGTACTGTGTGTATTGCGGGTAGGTAGTGCCACAGGGTGTCTGGATGAGATATCATGTACTGTGGGTGTGGTGTATTGCGGGTAGGTGTAACAGGTGTCCTGGCTAGATATATTGCACTGTACTGTGTGTATTGCGGGTAGGTGCCCATGGTGTCCTGGCTAGATATATTGCACTGTACTGTGTGTATTGCGGGTAGGTGCCCAGGGTGTCCTGGCTGGATATATTGCACTGTACTGTGTGTATTGCGGGTAGGTGCCCACGGTGTCCTGGCTGGATATATTGCAGTACTGTGTGTATTGCGGGTAGGTGCCCAGGGTGTCCTCCTGTTGGATATATTGCATGTACTGTGTGTGCAGGGTGGTGCCAGGGTGTCCTGGTGGATATATTGTACTGTACTGTATGTATTGCGGGTAGGTGCCCAGGGTGTCCTGGATAGATATATTGCACTGTACTGTGTGTATTGCGGGTAGGTGCCCAGGGTGTCCTGGCTGGATATATTGCACTCTACTGTATGTATTGCGGGTAGGTGCCCAGGGTGTCCTGGCTAGATATATTGCACTGTACTGTGTGTATTGCGGGTAGGTGCCCAGGGTGTCCTGGCTAGATATATTGCTCTGTACTGTGTGTATTGCGGGTAGGTGCCCAGGGTGTCCTGGTTGGATATATTGCACTGTACTGTGTGTATTGCGGGTAGGTGCCCAGGGTGTCCTGGCTGGATATATTGCACTGTACTGTGTGTATTGCGGGTAGGTGCCCAGGGTGTCCTGGTTGGATATATTGCACTGTACTGTGTGTATTGCGGGTAGGTGCCCAGGTTGTCCTGGCCTGGATATATTGCACTGTACTGTGTATTGCGGGTAGTGTCCCAGGGTGTCCAGGCTGGATATTGCACTGTACTGTGTGTATTGCGGGTAGGTGCACAGGGTGTCCTGGTTGGATATATTGCACTGTACTGTGTGTATTGCGGGTAGGTGCCCAGGTTATCCTGGCTGGATATATTGCACTGTACTGTGTGTATTGCTGGTAGGTGCCCAGGGAGTCCTGGTTGGATATATTGCACTGTACTGTGTGTATTGCGGGTAGGTGCCCAGGGTGTCCTGGTTGGATATATTGCACTGTACTGTGTGTATTGCGGGTAGGTGCCCAGGGTGTCCAGGCTGGATATATTGCACTGTACTGTGTGTATTGCGGGTAGGTGCCCAGGGTGTCCTGGTTGGATATATTGCACTGTACTGTGTGTATTGCGGGTAGGTGCCCAGGTTGTCCAGGCTGGATATATTGCACTGTACTGTGTGTATTGCGGGTAGGTGCCCAGGGTATCCTGGTTGGATATATTGCACTGTACTGTGTGTATTGCGGGTAGGTGCCCAGGGTGTCCTGCCTAGATATATTGCACTGTACTGTGTGTTTTGCGGGTAGGTGCCCAGGGTGTCCTGGTTTGATATATTGCACTGTACTGTGTGTATTGCGGGTAGGTGCCCAGGGTGTCCTGGTTTGATATATTGCACTGTACTGTGTGTATTGCGTGTAGGTGCCCAGGGTGTCCTGGCTAGATATATTGCACTGTACTGTGTGTATTGCGGGTAGGTGCCCAGGGTGTCCTGGTTTGATATATTGCACTGTACTGTGTGTATTGCGGGTAGGTCCCCAGGTTGTCCAGGCTGGATATATTGCACTGTACTGTGTGTATTGCGGGTAGGTGCCCCTGGTTGGATATATTGCACTGTACTGTGTGTATTGCGGGTAGGTGCCCAGGTTGTCCAGGCTGGATATATTGCACTTTACTGTGTGTATTGCGGGTAGGTGCCCAGGGTGTCCTGGCTGGATATATTGCACTGTACTGTGTGTATTGCGGGTAGGTGCCCAGGGTGTCCTGGTTGGATATATTGCACTGTACTGTGTGTATTGCGGGTAGGTGCCCATGGTGTCCTGGTTGGATATATTGCACTGTACTGTGTGTATTGCTGGTAGGTGCCCTGGGTATCCAGGCTGGATATATTGCACTGTACTGTGTGTATTGCGGGTAGGTGCCCAGGGTGTCCTGGCTGGATATATTGCACTGTACTGTGTGTATTGCGGGTAGGTGCCCAGGTTGTCCAGGCTGGATATATTGCACTGTACTGCGTGTATTGCGGGTAGGTGCCCAGGGAGTCCTGGTTGGATATATTGCACTGTACTGTGTGTATTGCGGGTAGGTGCCCAGGTTGTCCAGGCTGGATATATTGCACTGTACTGTGTGTATTGCGGGTAGGTGCCCAGGGTGTCCTGGCTGGATATATTGCACTGTACTGTGTGTATTGCGGGTAGGTGCCCAGGGTGTCCTGTTGGATATATTGCACTGTACGTGTGTATTGCGGGTAGGTGCCCAGGGAGTCCTGGTTGTATATTGCACTGTACTTTGTGTATTGCGGGTAGGTGCCCAGGGTCCGGTGTATTTATTGCATGTACTGTGTGTATTGCGGGTAGGTGCCCAGTCCTGGTTGGATATATTGCACTGTACTGTGTGTATTGCGGGTAGGTGCCCAGGGTGTCCTGGTTGGATATATTGCACTGTACTGTGTGTATTGCGGGTAGGTGCCCAGGGTGTCCTGGTTGGATATATTGCACTGTACTGTGTGTATTGCGGGTAGGTGCCCAGGGTGTCCTGGCTAGATATATTGCACTGTACTGTGTGTATTGCGGGTAGGTGCCCAGGGTGTCCTGGTTGGATATATTGCACTGTACTGTGTGTATTGCGGGTAGGTCCCCATGGTGTCCTTGCTAGATATATTGCACTGTACTGTGTGTATTGCGGGTAGGTGCCCAGGTTGTCCAGGTTGGATATATTGCACTGTACTGTGTGTATTGCGGGTAGGTGCCCAGGTTGTCCAGGCTGGATATATTGCACTGTACTGTGTGTATTGCGGGTAGGTGCCCAGGGTGTCCAGGCTGGATATATTGCACTGTACTGTGTGTATTGCGGGTAGGTGCCCAGGGTGTCCAGGCTGGATATATTGCATTGTACTGTGTGTATTGCGGGTAGGTGCCCAGGTTGTCCAGGCTGGATATATTGCACTGTACTGTGTGTATTGCGGGTAGGTGCCCAGGGTGTCCTGGTTGGATATATTGCACTGTACTGTGTGTATTGCGGGTAGGTGCCCAGGGTGTCTCCTGGATGGATATATTGCACTGTACTGTGTGTATTGCGGGTAGCTGCCCAGGGAGTCCTGGTTGGATATATTGCACTGTACTGTGTGTATTGCGGGTAGCTGCCCAGGGAGTCCTGGTTGGATATATTGCACTGTACTGTGTGTATTAGCCCCCAAGTACGGTAGATATCAAGTACAGTGAGCCCAGTCCAAACTATGGTTTCTACGTGTCCGATGTATAGGGGCTCTACTGTATATGCTCGTGGTCAATCGTGGCGATAACTGGAGCTGACCGACTACTGGTGCCTTACTATACTGACAGTGTTTATGGTAGTTTCATAGATGCTTCACGGTGTTCCTGTCCTGTAAGAATCACTAAATGTATATGGTTTGTGACGGTCTCTGATTGGTTGAACAGCGTGTGTCTATCGTAAATACAGAACAATATTATGATCAAAGTTGTGAAATGATACTAAATAAAAATAAGTACAAGTGAAGCTATATAGCGACAGCACTTCTCGTATATACTCGTTCCACATATATACTTCTCGTATGTACTCGTCCCACATATATATATTTAACAGGGATTTGACGATGAATTATATACTATACGATACTAGTACACGGTTTTGTTTCGAAATCGTCGCATAATCGATTAAAGAAAAATAAATAGCGTTGTAACATATTCCTATGCTGATAAAAACAAATGTTTAGTAACTTGTTTCGCGGGGTTGCGCCGACATGCATGCGATGTATGTTTGCAATGCGTCAGTGTAATATAAGATAACTACTTGCTTAAGTTTCATGAAATTTCTCGCCATCATTGAATATCGGTTGACACTTTGTAATCTTATTTTTTTATCACATAAAATGTTCAATATACAAATGTATAGCAAAAATCATTTGAATAAGCACACGTGATATTATTACGTATTATTGTATCACCCTCGTAACTAGTGACAAATGCACGTTGCATTGTGGAGACGATTGACGTGTGCATGTTGGTCTTGAGTGATTGGTGTTTGTATGGTTCCGCTATGGGCCACGATCTGACAATTTCCTGCATATTGAATAGACAACCAGTGTAGCATCTGATCAACGTGTACACTGATAACAAACCGCCGGGCTCGCCTGAGAAACAAAGAATACTTCCCCAACATTGGTAAGAACCTTAATGATCCGCATTTATTCTGCTATTCACAATATAAAGAGTTTATTCAACTACCATTTTGAAATACCGGATTTATTTCCCGAGTCATCTGGAAATCCGATAACGAAACGAGTGCGGAGGATGAGTTTCTTTGTCGGATTTACAGATGTCTATGGAAATAAATCCGTTATTTCAAAATGGTAGTGGAATAAATTGTATATTACATGCTCTTCGAAAAATTTGAAATTTGGTCTTATATCAGCTTATAACGTTGTCAAAATGACAATTTTGACGTTAGCGTATGAATAGTTTCTTCGCCGGAAATGACGTCAGAACGTGACGTCAATTATGTCTCGCGAACGTCTAGGAGGAAATATTTCCTTCAAGAAAGTAATCCCTCCAGAATCACTGGGTAGCATGTAATAATAAAATAATAATAACAATAACAATAACAATAACAATGACAGTCCTTATATAATCCATATAGAAGCGTAGAACACGAACTACGCATGTGCATATTGGGTGGGCAATATAATAAATATATTATATACGAACAAACACGTGTAATCGACGTGAGTGGAAAACGTGATGCTTTGACTGAGTAATACTACGTACACGAGATTCGCCTCTCCAGTAGTGTGTAGTCTAACCTACGGTGGCCAGTCACTAATATAATATACATATCTGAACAGAACTCAATGTTACAAATATTTCTGAGCACATTCTCAAACTATTAAATTTAGTTCTACCAACTCAATAAACATGAATGTAGATATAGATAAATTGTCTAAAATTGTATTTTAACAAACTATCTGAATGTCGTGCGTTCGGATGACGGACAAACTGCGGACGCTGGACATGTTTGCTCTGCTTTATTTCCGCCCAGCCATAAACCACGGACATGTTTTGCCACACGCTATAATTCCTACTTAAATTACTCAAGTTTGTTTACGATAAACATTCCGCCGAATGCGCTAAATAAACAAAAGCAGGGAAACGAGTTGCGCGCAACCCGATCCTCTGTGGGCGGGACCAGCAACAACCGGCCTGATTCCGCATGCGCCTGGCAGTGGTACCAGCTCGCCGCTAATTTGATGAGACAGATCTGGGCGGGGCGTGTGAAGGAATTTTCCGGAATAAATTAAGCATCAAGATAAAGTTTCTAAGATACCGCCTGATATCATTTTGATAGATACCTGCAGTCGGAGGTTGGGCAGAAAGTTTTATCTCTTACCTTTATCGGGTACAACAACAAAACCAAGATTTTAACCAAAGAATTATCTCAATAACTGTAAAGAACATTGATAAGTCGATTTCTAGTTGTTTCATGACGGATCCTATATTTCTCAGGCGTTTAACGTCGCAAGAACACTCAGAGAACACGGAAGATCGTTTACAGGTAGGGATGTAATTCATTCTGCATGGCATGCTTTCCAGACACTCGGGGGAACTAGAACATGCATTACATGTGTACCGATTGCATTAACAAATTTATATTTATTAATTTTCTTTGAAATTGAACTTGGATATTGTGATGGTTGCTTCCATTTGAAAGGAAAATTGCTGACATTGGCGTCATATGACTAAGATGTGTCCATGGACCGATAGCAAATATAACAAATACCTGCACAGGTCAGTTTCACTAAACATCGTACGACTAAAATGTTCGTAAGTGCAAATTTATGATAGTCTGTAAATTTCAATTGATAGATTTACATGCATTGATCATAGCAGCATATGCTCAATAAATGTAAATACAATAATTATTTACAAGAAAACATTGTTAATGTGAAATTTACAGACTTTTGTGCACATTGTATTCGTACGAAGTTCAGTGAAACGAGCCCCGGGAGTATGTTGACCTACCTGGGATGCTGGGATTTAATTGCCTTGTTGTATTTTCCATTATTTATTTTAATTCAATGATCTTTTATTCGTATCGAAGAGAATGATATTTTTATAGCAAGAAGGCAGATTTGCTAGTTTGCTATAATAATATATATACAATAAGTAACATGTATATATATTTCTATAGAATTACATTATTGATATGACTTGTTTATCGGAAACGCTACTGAATTCATCTCTTGTAGAAGATATGAGGAAAACGTACATTTGCCGGCTATCATTCACACCTTAATTGTATTAGATTGTCTCACCAGTTATTCCACGTGTTCAACCTTTATAATGTTGCCATGTCTAGGGACCGCCTGTACGTAATCCTGTCCCCGACTAATGGGTAAACAGCCGCCCCCGCACTCATACACTGCAGCACACGTGACGTATTGTAATCCAAATATACGATGTGTTGTCACAAGTGTTGTGTTTATAACAATTAATCTTTGTCTATAAATATAGAACTATGATGTCATGCGCTGTGAACGAAGCCATTTTCATGAATTAGTCAACTTGAAATTTGTCGCGAATGTAACTCTTACAATCTACTCCCGTCCGTCCGTCTACGGACCGACGGGAGTAGATTTCAAGACTCACTGATCGCAACTAACTTTGAACATGCAACTACAACATGATGTATGCAATATGTAGAAGCGTGTACACTTTATCTCACCATGCTGCTAATTTATTAAAAACGTTATTAAATGTATGACATATGAGGCTGTATTCCGACAGAAATGCAATATATATTTGTATGTTATATTTACAATATATTCGTCGGCTATGAGTTTTACCTTTCTTTAACATGTCATATATTACTTTTTTTGTTCTCATATTTAATATTAAATAGAAGAAAAAAATATCCATTGGAGACCTAAGAGCCCATGTAAGCCAAAATGTAGCCATCTCAGACCATATATAAACCGGGCAAGGGTACTGTGACAGCGGTAGTTACAGAACCTGCAACAGACACAGAGGACTAGCCGTGTACGGTCCGCCAAATACATTAAATAGAGAATAGTGATGATTTAATATGATATTTATTTTAAACTCGTTTACTGATTTCATAAGAATCGAGGCTGTGCCGAGTTTCTTATGAAATCAGTCAACGAGTTGAATAAATATCATAATAAATCAACACAAAAGCTATATTATATTTATTGCATAAGCACATCATCATAATTTGAAGCTGGCTGATTACCTAACATGTTTTCTGTAGCAGGCTCATTTGCACATGTATTACACTGGTGTAGTATTATTTGTATTACACTGTGTTATTAAACAGTGAAAGCCCAATGTATACAATAACAGACAGTAGACAATATATGCCATGAAATCCTGAAAGTGTCATAGAAGCCAACAAGCGCGCAGAAATAATTCAGCAGATAAAAACAGGAAAATATTAAAAACTGATACAAGCAAACGTGACAAATATATCCAGTAAAATAGTCAGTGTGCAAAAGCTAGCTGCCGGTGGGGTAAAACAACTAGCTTATATGACGTCCCGCATATCCCTACATTTGAAAAAAATATTGCCATTAATTGTGGAGAAATAAAACCAGCCATGTCACGTGGGAGATTATTATCCAACGACATTTATAAAGACTACTGTATTTCCACAAATTCCGAAATATTAAATTTTACGTCCGTTTAGCGAAATGTTATTTGATGAGAATGTATTGTATACATCCAGTTATACGCGATTGTGGTTGGCGCTGTTCTAAGACAAGTGCTGTCTTGTAAGCATTGCTAACCGGGTTCGATCCTGGGCCAGTAGAGTGCGGAGGATTGTGTGGTGGTCTCCAGACCTGACGACTCGTTTCCGTCAGCTACTCCTAATATTCCATCTACTTAAGGAATAAAACCATGGACTGTTGCGTTTACTGGGATGAACAATACATTAGGACTATTTAAACTTTAAACAGACCAATTGTATTGTAACCACAGTAAACACAACAGCCCATGATTTGTATCACTTATATTTACACTGCATTTTCTGATAGATTTAAAAATGTAAATAAGCACATATGGCGTTAAAAATAAGAATAATCTTGTATTACGTCATTTTGTCGCAATTCTGGAACAGAAACGTTGCCGGTCAATAGTGTGATGTTATTGACAATGAAGATGAAAGTCATGTATTTTAATAACGTCAAACTTTAACAAATAAACAATGTCGAGCGACGTAACGTGGGGCTAATGTAATGTACTGGGATATAAACGCAATACGTTGAATGGGCGTTTCCATTATGAATGTAAGGACAGTGTAAATATATTCATATAGAAGACAATATCCAGTTCTCACACTCAAAGTGCGACTGGTCGACACTGAGCTTCAATGGACAATCAACTTGCTGATTTCGCGCGTACATTTGGGAGACGTTCTCAGAGAATTGTATTATCACGGACCTTGCTGACTCCACAACTATTGTCCAATATACCGAGCTGCTCCTGGTATCTCCTACCGCCTTATCTATATGTATCAATACACTTGCCTTTGATTTTCCCGAGTTACCATCATCTCTTCAGTTCGCTGTTCATAAATTGCATTTTATGTTATCTTTCATATCTACAGGAACCCCCGAGATCTTATCGATTAACCTCTCGCCACGGGAAATTGCGATAAATTGTGAGATCTCGCTGTTTCACGTGTGAAGATTGACCCTTGATGCACGTGTCTGCATCTGCAGACGGCGTTATTCGTTATTAGATCGGAACATTGATAAAAATTCTGCTTCACCGGTACACGAATAGAACTCTGGTTTTGGAGGAACATGTTTTACACACGGTAATATACAGTGGAGCATCTCCAAACCGGACACCCTATGATGTCCCCAGGGTGTCCACAGGATGTCCCCAGGATGTCCCCAGGGTGTCCACAGGATGTCCCCAGGGTGTCCCTAGGATGTCCACAGGGTGTCCCCAGGATGTCCCCAGGATGTCCGGTTTGGAGATGTTCCACCGTAAAACAGACATGTGAGCACTTCGTGATAGATTCTAGTGTTTTGCAATCATGACAAGGCATTGTAATCTGAGATATATAACAGGTTTCAGATATTTTAGATATATTTTGGAGGAACAGGTTTTAGATAGTTTAGATATATTTTGGAGGAACAGGGTTTACATATGGTAATATACATGCATTTTCTAGGTTCGATTTGCAAATTGCATGGCTCCTTCATTCTGGTACGTAGATGTGTCAAGTAATTATGAGTGTTGGCTCTCATTTTCTTTGACCATATACATGTATAGGCTACATATACTTGTATGTTCAGGGTAGTAATTCACTTTCGTTTCTGAACAGTTTGCAACGATTAACTCTAATTGATGATGTCATCGGAATAAAAGAAACTCCTTAAGATTTTAAATATACATGTATGTAGATATATATGTATTACCTGCTTAAAAAGTCCGTTTTTTATATTTGTTTTAGCTTGTCCGGTTGCATTTTTACACTATTTCAAAATCTCATCGATATATTTCAAAAATTGAATGTTCGAGTGTGTAATTCTACCAGATTCAAACTAGAATTCAGTTCATTTAAAATATAAACAGCCTACCCACCGGACATAGACGAGCCCAGACAAACTGCCAACTGGCATGCAACTATTTCCGACCACACAAAACGGCAAGCGTATAGCGTTAATTAATAGTCGTGAACAAATACGACTGTTCACTCTAACGCCATCACTGTACAGTCCCGAAATATAATAAACAAACAATACACGCATCTCAATAGATGATAACATGGAAAACATTTAAAAATGATATGCGCAATATTTACGGCAATAGCACCGACTTGGAACGATTTTGGTTAGAAGTCAAGTAGCTTGATTGGCTGAGCCTGAGCTGTACTACAGCTCGGGCTCTGTAAATCAAATTGCTTGATTGCGAGTTGGCACTGCCGATAGATGTTCAGAAACGTTGATAATCTGGACAAATTAACGCAGGCGATTGTGTAGCAGCTAATCCACAGGAAACAAGACAGCAAACGTGTATACAGAACAAATGGCACACACATAGTACTACATCTGAGAATGGAACGCGATAGAAATTAGGACGACACAAAGTGGGACGACAGAAATGAGAACGACAGAAATGAGGACGACAGAAACGGGGACGACATAAATGAGGACGGCAGAAATGAGGACGACAGAAATAGGGACGACAGAAATGAGGACGACAGAAATGGGGACGACAGAACTGAGGACGACAGAAATGGGGACGACAGAAATGAGGAAGACAGAAATGAGGACGACAGAAATGGGGAAGACAGAAATGAGGACGATAGAAATGGGGACGATAGAAATGAGGGCGACAGAAATTAGACGAAACAGAAATGAGGACAGGGGATTAGGACGACAGAAATGGGGAAGACAGAAAGAAATGAGGACGACATATAGGGGACGAAACAGATGAGGAGACAGAACGAGAAAGACAGAAAATGACGCGAAGGAGATGGGGACGACATAAATGGGGACAGAGGCGAACAGAAAAGATGGGACGACGAAATGAGGACGACATAAATGAGGACGATAGAAATGAGGGCGACAGAAAGAAATGAGGACGACAGAAATGGGGAGGACGACAGAAATGAGGATGACAGAAATGGGCACGACAGAAATGAGGACGACAGAAATGAGGATGACAGAAATGGGGACGACAGAAATGAGGACGACAGAAATGGGGACGACAGAAACGAATAACAGAAGGTGAGGCGACAGAAATGAGGGGACGACAGAAAAATGGGACGACAGCAATGACGGACAAGAAACGAAAGGAAACAAGGAAATGAGGACGACAGAAATGGGGACGAAAGTAATGAGGACGACAGAAACGAGGACAGAAATGAGGACGACAGAAGTGGGGACGACAGAAATGGGGACGAGAGAAATGGGGACGACAGAAACGAGGACAGAAATGAGGACGACAGAAATGGGGACGAAAGAAATGAGGACGACAGAAACGAGGACAGAAATGAGGACGACAGAAGTGGGGACGACAGAAATGGGGACGAGAGAAATGAAAACAACAGAAATGAGGGCGACAGAAATGAGGACGACAGAAATGGGGACGACAGAAATGGGTTAGGGTATGGGAACGACAGAAATGAGGACAGAAATGAGGACGACAGAAATGGGGACGACAGAAATGGGAACGACAGAAATGAGGACGACATAAATGGGGACGATAGAAATGAGGACGACAGAAATGGGGATGACCGAAATGAGGACGACAGAAATGTGGACAACAGAAATGTGGACGGGAAAGAAGGAACCAAAGCTGGAATATTGGAAATATTGAGAATATCAGACATCCAGTGAGACAGAAAACAAAAATAACAAACAATACATAAAAACACACACAAATATCGCGGCGTTCATAACAGACTGAGTAGTCTGCACTATACACTTTATGTTGTTCCATGACGTTACGGTAATTAAGTGCAGCACCACCGTGATATAATGGATGCTTAGAAAGTACCGGTAATCCTTATCGGGAAAGATTTGATACACAACGAAAGAATATTCTAAAATATTTGTAATCTATAATCGCATATGGCTGCCAAGCCGGAATCCGGCTACCCGCGGATTCCGGATACTTGATAACCTCGCGATATCTTGCGCTGACGATATCTGTATGAGATCTCATTAAATTTCGCCCCAGAACGTCGTACATTGGATTTTAAAGAATTTTCAGGCATACTGTTTTTATTTAGAGATTTTATTTAGTTAATGTTTAGTTATGTGTTCACCAAGTCATTAAATCAGCCAATGATAACGGAGGATAACGATTTCATTTACGTTTATGGCAGATGCACTGGCAAAACTGAATTAACAGTAAAACATTATGGTTATTGTGGTTTAATTCTATTCAATCAATTATATATTATGGTTGCGACTCCTCAAACAACCTCATAGAATCCGGATGTTTGAATATAGCTTGAACGTATCGGATCTTGTCAGATATGGCGGCTAACTTTCTGGGAACGGGAGATTCAAACTGGATAGCGAGAAATACCAAAATCAAATTGTAGAAGTTAATATACCAGTAATCTTTGGTTTTAAATAATGATGTCATAATTAACAAGATTTACACCTTCCATAAATTTATAATGGAAAGGGTTACGTCGCGCGACGTTGTTGATTGGTTAAAGTTTAGTTGACGTCATTAATTTTAACGACGCACCTAGAACCAGCAACGGCGCTGTTGCATGCATTGCGACATGAGGTAAATCAAACTGATTTTTATTTTTAACGCCAAATTTGGGTTTTACATTTTTGAAACTATCGGAGCATTCAATGGAAATATAAGTAATAAAACCATGTGCTGATGCGTTTACTGTAGTATTACAAACAGTGTGTCTGTTTAACGTTTGCGAGGATTCCTTTGGACTCCACGCACTTTAAACAAACAAACTGTTTTTCATATTACAGTAAACGCAGCAAGCCATGGCTTTATTCCTTAAATACATTTATGTTACAATAACAGCCCAACAGTTTCATCCCACGCCGTTTGTGAACCGGCACCAATTCAACAGGTTCCATCTCAGTCCGGAGAGCCGCTGAACACTTGCCGAAAATGCGAACTGACACCTATTTGTTTAGCATGTCCTATCAGCGCCTAATAAAAGTCCATTGGATTAGTTTACAAACACTTCGTAGCATTACGCTAGCATGTGGCTAACGATTGAGGCAATTAGGAAACTTTGCGTCAATTAGCGGCAATTTGGTAGGTATTCGGTGTCAGAGAGTATACAATTCCAACTGCGAGTCCTAACTAGAAATCTTCCCCGGAAACCGCGGTGCAATGGGCGTTAAATGGCGTGATATAGAATGCAAGAGGTTTCTACGCATTTGGTGGGGCTTTCCCACGTCTAACCCGAATTTTCAGTCCGTAACGCAGGGCGACTTGTAAGTCATTCGGGTTATTTTCACGTTTTGTATCGTTCCAAGTCTTGTATTGCGAGCGTTACATACGACGATAAAGGTGTTATTTGGATATCTGCGATAGGGAATATGTGTGACGTTCTGGCATATTTAATGATTCACTGTTATGGCCGTTGTAAATTTGTTCTGACAATTTATCAGGTATCAATCTGCACTTTTACTAAACACACAATGGCCGACAGTAATCGCTTATCAGACATCGACCCGGATACAATGTATCACAGTCATTCCGTATTCGAAAACTACGTTCGCTGAAGTTTCTTTTTTAAATCACACCATGTGACATATGAATTTCGAATATGGAAATACTGTCTGTTCCTCGTTTTTCTGCCGACGAATTTCTGGCTATCAAAGACATTAAATATCAACAATATTTAAATTCAACTAGTTGTTTATCAATAACATCCCCCAAAAAAAACATATTTGACGAAATTCCACCAGTTTTATTGCGAAAAAACGATTTTCCTATGGGAATTTAACATGGGGCCTAAAAATAGATATTTCTTTCAATATTTGTATAATTGTGGACCGATTTTAAAAATATCACTGTTGTTTTCTAACTTACAACATTTAGGTTTCGGAGTCAATTTTCAAATATTTTCGTTTTTCGACCCTCGTTGTCCCTCTTTACCTCATTTTTGCCCCATGTTAAATTCCCATAGGAAAATCGTGTTTTCGCAATAAAATCAATATTTGATGGAAGTCAAATAAAAATAATGGGGAGGGTGAATTTTTTTATGAAAATATACTTACCTTTAAATATTTCTGAGATTTAATGTGTTTACTGAATATCCAAAAGTTCGTCGGCAGCAAAACGTGGAACAGACAGTATATACTATAAGTGCGAAGACGAAGGACTATAGTGGGATGTACATTGTCTATAGTGGGATGTACATTGTCTATAGTGGGATGTACATTGTCTATAGTGGGATGTACATTGTCTGTCGCTACAAACACGATAGTCACGGTGAGACGATTCCTTTGGATTATAGAATCCTAGTATAGAAAGTGACTACGATGGTGAAACAGATCGACTGGGTCGAACGGTTTTCAGTTTCGCTTAAGACGGTGCTAGAATATGTTTGCTTCATTGACTGTGGCACTGATACAGCCCGTGACACAAGTGAGCAGGTACAATGAAACGGCCTAGGTATAGAATACTGTTTTGGTAGCCGTGTTCGCTGATTATCATGGGTCTTATAACGTGCAATGTTCCAGTGCCACTGATTTGTATCAATCGTTGCTGCCACTTAATTACATTTGACATGGATACGTAAATCATCGAATTCATTACAATCACAAACCATAACGTATCGTTTTATAATTCGCATGGACATCATTTCAGATCATGCGTACCAAGGTAATAAAATTTATTTCCGAAATTTGGAATGACACGAACTGTGTACCAAGTCTCGGATCCTCGCCTCTCCCCAGCCATGGCAGCTTACGCCGTCTATCATTGTGGATGTGACTGGAGAAATGGGGATTATGGGATCTGTGAGCAATGTAACTCCTGTCGCCGGATAATGATATATATATATGTGTTGCTTGTTAGACGCATGACGGGTGTTTCATTGGCGAACTGTGCAGATCCTGATCAGATTGTGCAGATTCACAGTCTGATCTGGATCTACACTGGTCGCCAAACACGCAAGCCCGACTTCTCCAGGCACAGCCACATTTAATAGGGCTAAATATTGATTTAGCATTAAGTCATCTGACCCCTACCGACAGGGGCCGTTTTGGCACTTGCCGTTAGATTAAGGGGTTCGGATATCACGTCAATGTCAAATGAATTAGGGAAAACGGTTACTATGTATAAATATTAGATAACGAAACTGTTTTTACGTCAGGAATATATCGTGGTAAAATGGAGATCCAAGTACTAGTATTAATCGTTCAAAGCTTGATATATAATGTACATGTAATGTGTGCACGCGAATATGGCCGAGCATTTGGTCATACCGGACTAGTGTCCTTTGATAGCGAGTGTATCGGGCGAGGCCGAGACCAATGAAAGGTTGGCACCAGAAGACACGAGAGCATGGAATTATTCTCAGACATGCTTTATATAATATTGTACATATACATGTAGCTATATGTAATATACATTGTGTATATAAGTTTATGAACTACAATAGTGTCGGCTAATTCTGCGCACCTAAGGCATTCCAAACAAATTTATATGGCATTACCATCTCCATATTCAGTAAAACTTTCCTGAATATTCAACACAGTTCAAAGACGTTTGTGCAGGTAAAATTTCATAACGTTCTGACGTCAGAAAGTGACGTAAATTGTGTGATGTATGACATCACATGCGTGTTTGCAACGTCACATTTGTGTCGGCTATAATGCTGCGCATCTGGTAGTGTAAACAAAATGGCGAGCAGCATACTGGATCAGCATAGCAAAATTGGTATTAAACTTGAAGCAGAACTATCCAGTGACATCATGAAAGGGTTGTTTCTTCGATTAACTGTTAATTTAGTAAATAAGACAGCTATTCCATCAGCAGGGTCTGAGGATTTTACACATGTTTACTATATTCGGAATAACTTTTTATCAAACTATCGGAATGTGATAAAATTGTGCCACAGTGTAGCAATTAATCAACTTGGTTATTCCAAAATCCACATAGTTTATTATGACGTACGCATGGCTAAATTTGATGTGAATTGCGCATTAGCCGATGCGCAGAATTAGCCGAAATGACAGTATATGAGTAAATGTGTCGCCCATGTATGTCCGAAAATGTTATACTTTATTCATGTTGTTGTCCAATCAGCTGCCTTGGTTTTATGTCCTTACCTGTGTGTGGTTGTGTGTGTCCTGGCGATACAAGATCCGTATCCTATACGTGATCTATGACTTGTTTCTGCTAAGTGCATTGTATGCAGGCTAGTAGATATGGTGTGTAGAATCAGTTTGGATCACTGTAGTCAGTCGCCGACAATCGTCACAGCAATACGTCTACTGTCTACCTATACAGTGCATGACGGCATTTCCAGTCGGCCGTCGTGGGAGCCTGCACATGGGCCACAATGTTTCCTAAGACTGGCCGAACAGTTATACTGGGCAATGATGGTGCCATCGCGTCCTTGGTGCTAATCTCACCATATGTAACCAGACACTAGAAACACGTATGTTCGTGTTTCTAGTATCGGGTTACATATGGTGACACTGACACTAATATCATGTAAACGCTGTGGCACCCGCACTGGTGCCATATTCGTGTTGCCAGTATCGTGTTACGTGGTGTGGATGAAGCTTGTAGTTGTGACTGTGAACCGTTGACGGCGGAAACCCGACCCCCGACCAGCTCCGGCTGCCACCTGCCATCCCATGCAGCATGTACAGCTACACAGATGTCTGCGTTAATCTTGCCCAGATGTCAACGTTTCTGAACACCTATATTAAATCGTTACATATCTACGTTACAGTGGCAGCCATGTCTACCTACCTACATAGATTACACATTTCAGTCATGTGGTTACCTTGTAACCTGACTTCAAGTAAAAGTATGTTCAGTTCTGTTAATCTCAACTCGCAATCAAGAAGCTTGATAGTCTAAGCCTGAGCTGTAGCACAGCTCAGGCTCAGACAATCAAGCTGCATGATTTTAAGCACAATATCCTAGTATGTTTAATAAAAAAATACAAATATTGGCAAGATTGGCGCAGGCGGCGGTGTATACTGTACATCCAGCAGGCGGCGGTGTATACTGTACATCCAGCAGGCGGCGGTGTATACTGTACATCCAGCAGGCGGCGGTGTATAGTGTACATCCAGCTGGCGGCGGTGTATACTGTACATCCAGCCAGCGGCGGTGTATACTGTATATCCAGCAGGCGGCGGTGTATACTGTATATCCAGCAGGCGGCGGTGTATACTGTATATCCAGCAGGCGGCGGTGTACTGTAATCCACAGGCGGCTGGTGTATACGTATAGCAGGCGGCGGTGTATACTGTATATCCAGCAGGCGGCGGTGTATACTGTACATCCAGCAGGCGGCGGTGTATACTGTACATCCAGCAGGCGGCGGTGTATACTCATACTGTACATCCAGCTCGACCACCACCCCGCTGTCTCGGGAACCGCTACATAAATATTTACGGGATTAGCTTCAAGTGGAACCCTGGGATTAGCTCTGTTACTGAGCACGCGGGTACTGCGCACGCGCGTCAGGAAAGCAACTGAGTGTAGCCCACTGGCTATAGATACTTATGGAATGATGCTACACGTGTATGTGTATACTCCTAGATGACTTGTGTCGTATTGAACGTTGCTAATCGTTGCATACCTCTATATACAAATGGTGAAGACTCTCCATATCAGGAAAGTGACAATTGGTGGGGAGTACATTGCACGACTGTGGCCGTGTGTCGGGTGTATAAAATTGTCCACACTTGTCAGCGATGACGTCACCGACAGTGGTCGCGTGGGTGTCAAATAAACACGTTACGGAGTTCCCAGAGGATTTGAGTGACAGGCGTCTAAGCGTACAATTTGTTAGAATGTATGAGTTTAAGAGTGGTTTACTGGATACAAGTTACCATGGCAACTAGCATTAGTGTCTAACATTGGCATGGCGTGCACATATGGCCTGGCAGGTCTAAATGCACGCCATCATGCTTTAGTTAGACGAGCACCCAACACAAATTTGATCAGGATTTACGTAATCATACATGCAGATATATCGTTATTCATGTAATAGCTCCAATAATTCCGCTGGCACTACACGTTCACCAGAATGTTGAATAGTCAGTCTTGTCTAGGGCATGACTAAATAGCGCAATGGACCAATTTCGGCGCAAGTGGCCATGTAGCACATGCAACACTACATATGGCATATGTCATGTATGGGATACACAGATACGGTCATAATAGTCAGCTCTTATATTTACCTGTATAGTAGTACAGTGACAACTGTCTAAATCGGACACCCTGTAAATTGATGTGTTGGTAATTTTGGTGGGTTTCTTTGTCACACATCTCCGATGTTAATATCTGTTTGTGATCGCAAAGTATGAATCCGTGACTTTGGGTGGTCATTTGTCTGATTTAGAGTGGAACCTCTCTAAACCGGACATCACTCTAATACGTATATATGGAGTTTCTGCTCCAAACAAATTAGGTAATGTGTTCTCGATACTGTGATGGTATCCAGGCGATACATGTAAACTAGTTACAACCGATGGCAGCCAAGAGAGGCAATAGCAAGACAGGTGCACTACGGTATAACGTATACGTATAGTCGTAAACTCGTCAACAGCGCACCTGCTGCACGCTTCGCACCACGGGATGTGTATGGCAATGCACCAAAGCAGCAAAAAAAACAACAATATTAATCACTTTGATCCATATTTTCTATATTTACATTAGAGGTACAGAAGTTGTGCCTGGGCTTTGGGTGGGGAAACGTTGAGAACAGGGCAATACATGAGAACAGTATCGCTAGTGTATCACTGGCCGTACAACTGAGTGACAACTCTTAACCACTGATCACACTGACGCCATGTCCCGGCTGGTGTCGGGGTTTTGGTTAGCAATGTTGTACCGTGAAACACCTCCAACCCGGACACCGGTATTTCCGAGTCGGACAGGATGACGACTGTTTCTAATGTAAAGGCAGATAAACAACATCGCATCATGCTCATTTTATTTCATTAAGTTGAACATTTTCAAATCTGATTCCATCGGGACCTCCCATGGCGTCAAGTTTGGAGCGGCTCAATGGTATTTCGTAATCTTGAATGGGGGAACCGGTTACTCGTCCATCACGAGAACAGGAACGTTTCCATTTGAATACCAAAACAAACGCCATCACGGCCGGGTGGAAACGTTTCCTCGGTGCGTTCATTCTGGACAATTTCAAGGCAATTTGACAAAGCCGTTAAAAGGCACGTTTCCGTTTAGCCCGTAATGAAGGTAAACACCATTGATTGTCGCGGATACGCGTGCCAACATTAGTGGCGCCATCAACCGGCCATAACTAGGAATCAACCTCGACATTTTGATAACAGGTGTGCATTTGTAATGTGCCAGCGCGGGTCCTACACCACCGCCTGCGCTAATCTTGACCATTTGTGAACGTTTTTGAACATGTATTGGAAATATCAAATCGCAATCAAGCAGTTTGATTGGCTGTGCCTGAGCTGTAGCACAGCTCAGTCTCAGCCAATCAAGCTGCTTGCTTTCGAGCACAATATTCAAGTAGTTTGTATTAGAGAAAGTGACAAATATTTGAAAGGATTAGCGCGGGCGGTGGTGTACGCACACTTGGTCATGTAGTGACCACAGGTTTGTTCGTTCTGACTTGATTTTGTGTGAGTCCCAAATCAGCAATGAGGTGTGTCGTGATTGTGCTACTATACATTCCGTGTGTATGTCCGTCTGTGTGTGGGGCGGGTGTGGGAGGGAGACTGTAAGTATGTTGAGCTAAAAAGACCGGGTAGTTGACGGACAACAGTGCTATGTACACGGTCGGGGTGTCGTTGAATGAACCAGTGAAAACAAAGGATGGTACATGATAGACATAGTTGTTGTATGCTGAAGTAGTAAAACAAAGGCTGGTACATGATAGACATAGTTGTTGTATGGTGAAGTAGTAAAGCAAAGGCTGGTACATGATAGACATAGTTGTTGTATGGTGAAGTAGTAAAGCAAAGGCTGGTACATGATATGCAAAGTTGTTGTATGGTGAAGTAGTAAAGCAAAGGCTGGTACATGATCAGGACATCTAGTTGTTGTATAAAATGTGTGAAAAAAACAGTAGTAAAACAACGGCTGGTAAATGATAGACATTGTTAGCTGTATGGTTGAAGTAGTAAAAAAACAAAGGCTGGTACATTGATTAGACATAGTTGTTGTATGGTGAAGTAGTAAAGGCAAAAGGGCTGGTACATGATAGACATAGTTGGTTGTATGCTGAAGTAGTAAAACAAAAGGCTGGTACATGGATAGACAAAGTTTGTTGTATGCTGAAGTAGTAAAACAAAGGGTGGTACTTATGATAGACATAGTTGTTGTATGCTGAAGTAGTTAAAGCAAAGGTCTGGTACATGATATACATAGTTGTTTTTTGTATGCTGAAGTAGTTAAAACACAGGCTGGTACAGATAGAATAGTTGTTGTATGCTGAAGTAGTTAACAACGCTTGGTACATGATAACATAGTTGTGTAATGGTTGAAGTAAAAAGTAAAAATAGGCTGGTACATTTGATAGGACCATAGTTGTTGTATGGTGGAAGTAGTAAAGGGCAAAGGCTGGTACATGATAGACATTGTTGTATGGTGAAGTAGTAAACAAAGGTGTACATGATAGCTAGTTGTTGTATGGTGAAGTAGTAAAACAAAGGCTGGTACATGATAGACATAGTTGTTGTATGGTGAAGTAGTAAAACAAAGGCTGGTACATGATAGACATAGTTGTTGTATGGTGAAGTAGTATGCTACCTTGTTCTATCTTCCATACATGTGTAACTGCGTGTAATTATTTCTATAAGTAAGATGAATGTTTGGGGTTTAACGGGTAAAGTAAATGCAAACACCAGGGCTATCGGTATAGACCGTAACTAAATGCCAGTCCTTATACAATGTTCTGTATATACGACTTCCAAATTCGTACTCGAAAATCTCGTAATTTGACTGGTCGAGACTGAGCACAGCTCAGCCTCGACCAATCAAATAATCTTATTTCCAGTCCAGATCGCGAAAATAATCCGAATATTCGGCCGCCGTTAAAAATCGGTGAGTGAAACATATTTATGTTGATATGCCTATAAATAAAACTCGTAAAACTGGCAGCGGGCCGGTGTGATGTAAGTGGACGTTATCTAGCGATCAGGAATTCCTCGGGTTGCCGCGTCAGTCGCCGTAATGGTAATGTATGGCCGCCGTTTGACAGGGCCAGCACGATTCCCTGTAACAGGTGGCGCTGGGGCGGGGTGGTGCTGTGGCACTGTGGTGGTGAGGCGAGGTGGTGCTGTGGCACTGTGGCGGTGTGGCGCGGTGGTGCTGTGGCGGGGTGACGTCGTGGCGCAGTTACGGGGCGGTGTCGTGGCGCGGTTGCGGGGTGGAGTTGTGGCACGGTTGCAGGGTGGCGCTGTGGCGCTGTGGCGGGGTGGCGCTGTAGCGGAGTGAGTAGCGTGGTGGCGGTGTGGCGCGGTGTCGGGTGGCGGGGCACTTCACTTCATGTTTTAATTCACACCTTAAAACCTAAGCTAACAATGTGGAGGCAGAATGTTGGTGATGAAAGTTCTCAATAGAACTGTATGGCAATGTATAGTGAAAATAATTTCCAATACATTCTGTGGAAAACACACAATGAAGTTTCATGTTCTGTGTCGTAGTGAACCTATAAGACAATTAGAGGAAAATATACAGCAGAACATCTCCAATTTGGATACCCAGTAAACTTAGGGTGGTCCATTTGTTGGGTTTTACTGTAATTTGTGGCTGTGGCTGGAGAAACTGGGTTTATGGGTTTTGCGACCAGTGTAGATACATATCAGCCTCATTATGATCAGCATATGCACTGTTCGCGATTCCATCGATGAAATACCCGTCATGCTTCTAACAAACAGTATAGATCGTTATCAGGATATGATAGTGCGCTCCACACAGGAGCTACACTGGTCATAAATCCTATAAGCCCCTTGCTCCAGTCACAGCCCGTTTAACCCTGATGATGCATGTTCATGATCTAAATAGCTAACTCATATTTTAAAGAGATCATAATTATACATATATCTCCATTACATTAGTACCTCTCTAAACCAGACACCATGTGTGCAGTTATCGCCTATTATGCTTTATTTTCACGATAGTGCAAAATACCACGATTCTCATGTGTGTCAGTTTTATATTAACGCTTTCACCCATAAAAATCAAACCTTGGATTGCCATGCTATTTTCCTTTTGTATGTCCCTTTAACGATAAAATGTTGATTTGTTTTATTTAATAATACAATATACTTACAAACTCTCATCTGGATCTATAGAGATTCGATTCAGCTTATATTTAAGGGTGGGAATTTGCTCGAATACCTTCCATACCCAGTGGATCTACAGAGATAATGAAAGTTGGCTTTATGGTATGTAGGGTTGAAAGGGTTAAGTAAGCATTGAAATTGGGCAATGATTATTCCCTGGGTGGGCCCGTGTTTGTGTGTTCATTATGCGGCGTACATGTCCGCCCAATTTCACGCCATGTGGATGCTGCTGCTATATTCTCAGTGATCATAAAAGACGATAAGATTCTATCCCAGATACAAGTACATAATTATGTATATGCATGTATACATAACTGTGTTGTTCTTTCCGTTCTAGCATACAATCCTGTCCGTTGCGCAGGTTGGTGATTCTTTAGAAAGCTCCTATTGCCGGTTCTAAACAGTGAACAACTTCATACATAGCACGTAGTCCTATAAAGGAATAAACCGTACCACGACCCTGTGGGTCCCTCTGGCCGCTGTGTAGACTTGGAACCGTTTAACCGCTGTATACGTTCATTATCAGCCATGTAATGACCATTTTCCACGGAACTTGGTATCTTATCAAATCAACTTGATCACTATTTCTATGATTGTTACATCAATTCTGTAGTGAGATATCCCTCACACACTTGTATATTATCAAGGAGCTCTAGAGGCGCGTGTTTTTGCGCTGATGTATAGTTTGAGCAGACTTGGAATTTGATTAAAGTAATTTTCAGCGAACCACGTCTATCTGCGAGTGTATCTACCCTTGCTCTGCATCGCCAGATTGCGAGATATGCCATAATGGCGCATGTTCCACATGTTTAACACATGCACACGTACACGGCGGGTATGGAAATAAATAAATAAATAAATAAATAAATAAATAAATAAATAAACAAACAAACAAACAAACAAACAAACAAACAAACAAACAAACAAACAAACAAACAAACAAACAAACAAACAAACAAACAAACAAACAAACAAACAAACAAACAAACAAACAAAATAAACAAAATAAATAAATAAATAAATAAATAAATAAATAAATAAATAAATAAATAAATAAATAAATAAATAAATAAATAAATAAATAAATAAATAAATAAATAAATAAATAAATAAATAAATAAATAAATAAATAAATAAATAAATAAATAAATAATTAAATAAATAAATAAACAATTAGTACTGGTATTTGAACATTATTGAGCACAAACATTAACGTATATAAATGTGTCTTATTTGCGGGAAATCATTCTTGGTAAATATTGGTCGCCCAGTATACCTGAAATTCAACACCTGATATTTCAGGCTATAAAACTGACCGCTTATTAGCAGACACCCGCCGTGTCTCGTGTCAAACGTAATTGTCAATTAGTGACTAATTGATTTATTGCCGAGTATTTAATTGATTTTATTTGAATATCGATTGCCCTCGTTAGGAGGAGGTAAATAAATTCCAGTAAATAAATGAGGCAATCAGTATGAAATTGACAACTTGGTGTTTACAACCACTGTAGACCCTGATCAAGTTGTACATGTGTACAGGTTGATCAGAGCCTACACTGGCTGCAACACTACAGGGTATATGCATATCTTGGTGTGCGATTGACCTGGGACGACAAATTGTCCCTGGATTGACGCACAGTGAACACGATGTGCACAGTTTGGAGCTACATAAACTGGTTATTGTGTCGGATATTTCATTGCGCGGGAAGATATATGGACTCGCCCCCACATGACATCGCCCCTTATCACACCCGCCGTCCAGCCAACTCGCATGCCACAGTTTCATGCATATTCATGGGAATCCAGCAAGTAGGAGAAATGCCTTTCAGCTGAAGCTGCAAACGATTCAAATTTATATACGTCATATGTTGTAGTTAATGTTTGTGATCACGCTGAAATGTCCTAGTCGAAGTTCGGCACAAATATTGCGTTTGAAAACAAGATTGGTTGGCCTCTGTAGCCAAAGAAGCTCATGTCATGAACACAATAACTAGAAATTATCATCACATGCACATTTTTATGGGAAGTATGTTTTAAAACTTATTCTATGTAATCAGGTATACACTGACATGCTTCGGCATACTGTTAATACGTTTGACCAAGCCGGTCTGATGGTTCAACAAGGGTTCTTCTGTTTACCTTATCCATCCGTGACACCATTTTGCAGTGGAACGTGTCTATATTGGTTGCACGAGTAAGGCGACACACTTTTAGCAAATAGTTGGTACATCCCTACTGAAGCGAGTTATAGGAAGCCACTGGCTGACTTTGTTTGTTCAATTGTTTGTTTGTTTAACTTCTCTGCTCGGCCCTTTGTTTTGTCGGTCTTCCTGTACTCTCGTAATGCGATTTCGCACCTGATGGCTTAATCCGTAATTATCCCCTCCCGTAACACAGGACAGCAAGGGTGTCTGTTGATGTTTGCGTACAGTGTAGTGCAGTGAATCCGCGCAATCTGATCAGCACATACACTGTCCGCCGTTCACTCAATTGAGTTTAAGCACTGCCGTCAGTGAATGTAGTTTACCCGTACACCGATATCTTAATTTTTTGTCGTCCGCTGTTTATTTTCTATTTTCAATTTTTATCATCAAAAACATTGGAAATGATTCTGAAGTGCTGTCAAACCATGTTTTATTGAGAAATAAGGCAAGATATAAAAGCAACAGCAGACGAAAATTGTTGTGTGTAGCGGTCTAAGAGTTAACATATAAATATAATTTTGTGAAAGTATAATTCAGCTCTGGTTTCAATCGGAGTCACTGTGGTGGTGTAAGGTCCTAGGACAGACGGGCACTGGTTTCTTATTACCCAGGACCGACAACAGGGGTATTTTACTAGTTGGAGACCTGCGTATAGCACCAAATCTGCCAGAGCAATTTGATAAGGGTCTACACTGTTCACTACTTGATCACTGAGGAATTGCGTGAATGAGCATGCTGATCAGGGTATTCATTGTTGAAAACTGGCTAGGGTACTTCTTTGTGTTTGTCTCCATGTTTTTTCAGCAATAAGCGGCGAGTCGTTGGTAGTTTGTCGCGCGGTGAAAACCTCTGATCTTCCCATGGATAATCTCTACTCGTTTGCCGCACAGAGTTTGCGCCAGGTATATTAATTAGCCAGTTTTACAGGTGCTTTGTTTCGATACGAGATAAGCCGATTTTGATTGGTGCTGCGTCAAGATCACGTGCAGTAATCCGCTGCTGAGTATAGCCGACTGTTAGCTTCACCCGCTATTTCATTGGCTGGTACAGTCACGTGACTGCCTATCGCGTAAAGCCAATTGCATGCTGATAATAACATTCTGCAGATTTATAATTTCTTCTCATTTCTTATCTTTCTAGATTTGAAGATTGCAACCTCAGCAAACGTGAAAGTGATTCTGGCAGTCAAGTAGAAACTAATCGAGAGAATTCTGACAATTGTGGCCTGTTTTGAAGTTTTAACATTTTAAACTGATTTGAAAAGGATTACCGAGTTTGTTTGGCAATAAAGTGACAAAAGTGATTCCAACTACTGTGAAGTTTATAACGTTTCTGGTAAAAATACTAACTTGTGTGAGCGGCTGTATCAGTGGCCGGAGCCAGTGACCAGTGACAGGAGTGAGTGACAGTGCCCAGTGCTCGAGTATGCAGTACAAGCTGTCCGGCCAGGAAGACTCGCACTACGTACCCAAGGACGAGCCGACTGATTTCCAGAAACTCTACGGCAAGTCAGACTCGAGCCCCGAACTGTCCGCCGGCACGTCCCCAGAGATGTTCCAGCCGACGATGTCCACCGTGCCGCCCGTCACCCCCGTCTACCCGGACCCCCAGACGTCCGGCAACCTCGCCTACCCGGGCTCTATGTACGTGCCGGGGTCAAGGTCGATGATGCAGTACCTGGGTACGGGCAGCCAGACCAGCCCGCCGCTTTGGGGCATGCAGAACGACCTGGGCTACAGCGCTAATAGCGGGCCCGCGCTCACCAAGCCTTACTCGTTCGATACGCCCCAGAGTTCGACGTCACCGACGTCGCGAGTGGAAGGCATGAACTACGCGTCGTCGACGAGTCTGGCCCGACCGGCCGGCATCAGTCCGTACTCATCGTATATGGGGGCCGCCGCCGACCTGTCACCCTGGAGCATGGCCATACAGCAGGGTCTGCATAGGATCGGCGCAGGTAAATATACATCTACTTCGATATCTCCTCCGTTCTGTTCACGGGGCCGTTTCACTAAACTTCGTACGACTAAACTGTTCATAAGTGCACAATTAGGGACGTCTAGACATTTTATTCATGGATTTGCGTTTATTGAACATAGGCTGCATATGCAACCTATGTTCCGTAAGTGTAAATCCAGTAACTCTTTACAAGAAAACAGTATTAATGTGATATTTACAGACTATCATAAGTTTTCTCTTACGAACATTTTAGTGGTACAAAGTTTAGTGACACGGCCCCCTGGTCCGCTATGTTCTGGCCATGATATCAGCGGAATAATCTTTCCGACGGCTGAGGAATGGACCATATGACCTTTGCGGCCAAGGTAGCACCAGATCAGCCAGCACATCCGCGCTGACTGGCCATGGACTACATTGTTCGCCATTCAGTCACTGGTGTATGCGTTGAGGCGACGGCCGAAACTCATATCTGTCTTTGTAACCAGTGGGCAAGATGATCAGAATCTACGCTTGTCTAAAACGTCCCTTTCGCAGCCGGCAGCCCTTTACTTTCTGAAAATATATGTAGCTTTGACTGGATGAATGGAGCGTATGACCTTTGTGGCCAGATCTGTGATGTTCGTCAGAACCAAGATGGGTGTTTTACTGAATGAAAGGCGAACAGTGCAGACCCTGATCAGACTGCGCAGATGCGTAGGATTATCTTGGTATACATTGGTCTTAAAGCCACATAATTCCAGCAACAACCACAAATATCTGACGTTCGAGATTTTCTAGTTTTCCCATTTTGTTTACATTTAAAACTGTTCTGTATACCATTAAACTTACAAATAAATCGACCGAGTATTTTGTCCAACTACAGCGTACATGGATACATATAAATAAACCAGGCGCTTAGGGAAGCCATTTCTTACGCGGTGACACGCATACCTTGACCAGATAGCGACAGAACCAATATCCGCTATATCCTCTGTATGACCCGTTGTACACCGCCGCCTGCGCTAATCTTGCCACTATTTGTCAATTTCTGTATTTCAATGTACTTGAATATCGTGAGTGAACTCCAAGTAACATTGATTGTCTGAGCCTGAGCTGTGCTACAGCTCAGGCTCAGACAATCAAATTGCTTGATTGCGAGTTGGCATTGACAACATACGTTGAAAAACGTTGATAATATGGGCAAGGTTAACGCCGGCGGTTGTGTACCAAATGAAACTGACGTCTACACGCAGATGCACGGGCAACAAACACCCCGTACTGTCACGTTGGGACCTGACACATAGCAGCCCCACCCCCGTCGGGCGAGGAGCCCGGGGATCCGTGTCTGTATGTGTGTATTTCCCCTCTTTGTCGGCTTCAACAAGTCGCCACCCCATGGCCGAATCTAATTTTCAAAACAAAATCGAAAAAAAAAATCATTTTTATGACCTCATTAATGAGTTTATTTCTTCAAATATAATGCGTTGCACGTTTTTACCCGACTCTACAAGAATACACTATTTTGTGGGATTTCTTTTCAATTTGCGCACCCAGTTTTACATCATCACGGCATTTCATGCAACAATGTGGTGTAGTCGAATTAAAACGTTTGAATGAAGAGTACCACAGTTATTTCATTTGTACAGGATTTTGGAATTTGCACGTTACCCTGTATAAAAATATTGTCAGTTATTTTTGCAACATTACAACACAATTTATCTTAGATGACATATTTCGTTATGCCGTTTAAAATACATGTATTGTTATAAAGAAAACTATTCGCCGATTTTTATCTTTTTTTTACAACTATTGAATAAGCTAACCTAACCGAACAAATGCCGAACCCATGAAAACTCTATATATAGAATAGTAGGTTAGTGCCGTGAATGGGAAAACATATCTGGCTAGGCTTAGGAAACGGGATGGGCGAGGATCAGCCGAGCACATCCCGTTTCCGTGCCGCGCCAGATATCCTATTTATCCCGTCAACATCTACAAATAGCTTCAAAATGCAATAAAAATAACCCCAGCCACCGCACATATTCATACGCAGTGATTAGGTCGTATTGACAGGATATCAAAACGGCACATACGCACTTTGTTGACAGAATAATACATATTTCACTGGCTGTACTATGTCCTGATTTAAAAATACTGAACTGCGGTTTGGAACAGTGTAATGCTTCACCCTGGTGGATGCGCAGCCGGATGTGGGGATGCTGTTGGTCTGGACGGGTAAACCCATACTGAGTCATCTAATATGTAGAACATCATACATTAATGTGAGTTAATAGAATATGTTATTATTAAACGACTTCATTGCTTTCATAAGAAACGATGCTATGTTTTATTAATAAATCTTCAATGAGTTTAATACGTAGTATATTAAACATGTACTCCCACATCACAGGTTGTACCATAAGGAGAAATATTGTTTTTAATATCATATTCTTTACATATATTTTTCTGATAACATAAACATCCATTTAGCATTACGTAGCAACTTTTGATATCAGGGGCCATAACCGTGTTTCCTTAAACCATAACCGTGTTTCCTTAAACGGTTAACGGAAATAACATATTTATTCTCCCTATTTATTTTTTGACATGTAAAATCATACTTTTATATTATGTCGAAAAAAAAACATTTAATCAGGTACCGCATTTAATCAGCTAACCCTAACCTAATTATACAATTATTTAGTTTTTATAACGAACATGTTGTGCCTAATAGATGGGACCCCAATTTTAAATGAGCATAAATCTTAGATTATTTTTGTATGTGCATATTTACATAGCAAAACATTGAATGGTCCTATAACGTATTGTTGTAGCCATATCATTTATGTTGTTGAGCGTTTCATAGAATATAATTACACATTTGCTATGAAATTTCGTCATCTTTCGACGTCAAATAATATATTACAGTTTGTGTAAATGTAAATGTATTTCATGATCGTAGGTACAAACTCACATGTCGTGAACTTGTCGCCAGATCACTAGATCTTTGTAAAACAGTTTGGCAAGTAAAACGTGCAACAACGAAAACCGTATGAGGTTGTCACTGGTGTGAGCCTAGACAATCAGCCTATAGTCCATGTGAGACACACCATGTGTGAGCCTAGACAATCAGCCTAGTCCATGTGAGACACACCATGTGGTTCTGTACCTAAGGGCATGTGCGATGTTTCATTAATTATATTTACAGGAAGTGCGATATTTTCTGTAAATGGTGTCGAAAGATGATGAAAGTTTAATTGAATGCCGCATTTGCTATGAAAAGTTCGTCCACTTTCGACGTCATTTACATTTACGGAAATTGTAGTAAATTTGGTAAATATTTTAATAAAATATCGCACATTAACGAAATATGGCTAACGGGTATCATAGTTCGTCGTGTACTGGTGAAGATACATTGTATGATGCCATTGTTTCATTTACAGATGGGCAGGAGTATTTCGCGGACATCGAGGGGCGGGAGTGTGTAAACTGCGGGGCGATATCCACCCCGCTGTGGCGGCGGGACGGCACGGGCCACTACCTGTGTAACGCATGTGGGCTCTACCACAAGATGAACGGTGGACTCAACCGACCACTGCTGAAACCGCAGAAACGATTGGTATGTTGAGAACAATCAAATCAAATTTCAAATGTCTCTGTCTAAAATATATATGCACACTAGTAAACATATTTTCTCATAATCCCACGTCATTATATTCTCTCTGGCATCTAACAGCCATTGAATCAAAGAAACAACAGTTGAATGCATCGGAATTTATTCTATGTTTTTTTCTATTTAAAAAAAAAACAATTTTACATTTCGTCCGCAATGGTTCATAAACGCATTAGCGAGCAGCGCAGATGCTGATTGGTTTCCTAAATTCGGGGACAGTTTGAGTCGCATGATACCAGTGCCCGACATTCTTGCACATGAATTTCGACAATACATATTATATGTGGCTGTGCCTGAAGAAATGGGGCTTATGGGATTTGTGACTAATCAACAGCCACTATGGTGTGTATCTGTAATTGACCAAGTGCATTGTATAAGTTATAACGCTCACACTAACCTATTAGAGTATTCCGTTAGCATCGTCCTGGTTACTCGGTCGAGCTCTACCCATCCAGTGACTATGTATACCGTCAGAGAGTGTCCATCGCCCAAACATTATATATCAGGACTAATATTCAGACAGCTGGGTCTACACTGGTTTTTTACGACGAGTTACGTAATAAACTGTATAACGTTTGCGAAGAGTGGAACAGGACGCACCATTCGTTTAGGTGGCATATATCCCATTGTAATGCTGATAGTCTGTGAGAGGCGGCCATTATTTACACTGGTATACTGGTATAACGTCTGTACGTCCCGTATTGCCCATGTGCCGCCCCAATTAAGCATTAATGCAATGCTAATGTGTGTTAACCTGGGCGATGCTGAGCAATTACTCCCAGTAATTAGGTGCCTGGGAATCCACCGCCCATTGTGTAAGCGCTTACAGTATCATACGTGTACCACGTGTCTCACAACAGCAACGACAACAACAACAACAGCAACTTTTATCCTACGCGATATTTCACACATTACACGTCAGATAGTGTGATAACGAGTCTTATAATAACGGCATCAGGTGGCGGATATCGTATGTTCTTTTAGTGTTGCATTATTTGTGTGCCGTTTAGTTTCAGTTGGAGTGACAAGTGTGCCATAATTATACATAGAATTTATCAATTACCACGTGTGTGTGTGTGTGTGTGTGTGTGCGCGCGCGTGTGTGTGTGTGTGTGTGTGTGTGTGTGTGTGTGTGTGTGTGTGTGTGTTAATCTTGTCTATATTATCAACGTTCTGAACATCTGTTGGCAATGTAAACTCGCAGTCAAGCATTTTGATTGGCTGAGCATGCGCTGTATGACAGCTCATGCTCAGTCAATCAAGCCGCTTGATTTCAAGCACAATATTCAATTTTTTCAAATATAGAAACAGACAAACATTGGCAAGATTATCGCAGGGGGTAGTGTATGTGTGTAACCGTTATCTTGTATTTACGGGTGGGAATTGGCTCACGAACCTTCCATACCCGGTATGTGTGCAATGTATCCTTCTGTTTTATATACAACGTGTCTCTTTATGTTTGTAGCCGGAGTCGGCGAGTGATTACCAGGCGACATACCCCACCCACCCGTATATTCAGTACAGTCAGTGGATGAATAATGGTCAGCTCCTTAATAGGGGAAAAGTAGGTCACAGTTTCTTATTTCTTATTTTAGGCCATTTCTTTGTAGCCATTGCAACTACTAAAAAACGAAAGCCATATGTTACGTCTATGTAATCAATGCAAACAGATTACTTATTTTCAATAATATTACATTTTATCAAATTTTAAGAATGAGCCTTCTTTTTATTAGTAAAATGTGGTCAGATATTGATTTTATTACGAAAAAAATATTTGTATATGGGAACTTAACATGGGAGAAAAGAGCTGTTGAATCTGGAGGAGGAGTGTAAACAAACGGGGTAGAACGATTGCAAATTGAATCTGAAACTAGGCTAGATAGCTTGCAAATGTTTATTAACTATGAAACCCAAAGTTAAATTTTGAAAATCGATCCACTATTTATGAAGTTAAAAACATTTGCCCGTTAAATCCCATGCACGTCTTCATTGTTTTCTTTGATTGCAATAAAATTGATAGTGGACACAATTTCACAAAATGATAGGAAAGAACATTCTTAAATTTTGTTACAATTCAATATTATGGAAATAAAAAGTTTTTACATTATTTATATAGCGGTATAATGTTGGCAGGTTTCGTGACACAGACGGTAGTGTTGCTGTATGACTTCCATTATTACCAAATGTCTGTTCTCTCTGTTACAAACTAATTGAAAGCTATTTACTATTATCAAACAATATCTACGATCATTATTCATTCACCTACATACTGAAAATGTGTGCTACTTTTATTGAATTGCTCTTATGTTTTATGCTTGCAAGAAATGCAGCATAGTTGTATATGACATTGTTAATGAAAACCTTACTAGAAACGAATATTGAAATACATGAAACATGTGAATTCTCTGCAATCTTTATACAATATACAATATACAATATAAAGAACTGTGCAGAACAGCGTTAACGTATGGTGATATGCTGATTAAATAAATAGAAAATTTGTGTGGATTTATTATACTATTTATTAAACTCGTTGACCTCGTCATACACGACCATAAGTCGTGTAAGATCATCTATAGCCTCGGCATACACGACCATAAGTCGTGTAAGATCATCTATAACCATGGCTGTGACTGGAGACATTGGTGTAACATAACACCCGGCAATGGCATATTGGGCCTATGGGTCTTGTGATCAGTGTAGATTCACATCAACCTGTGCATCCGCTCAGTCTGATCAGGATCTGCACCGGTTCACCATTCCATCAATGAAACGCACCGAATATTCCTGACAAGCAATATACATGTAGATCGTTATCAAAGTACAAAAGTGTGAGAATTGCTGAGAAGCTACACTGGTCACAAATCCCATAAGCCCAATTCCTCCAGCCACAATGAGATAGAGAGAGAAGAGAACAGCAGGCTAGCGTCCTGTGACATCAAGTTATCAGGCAAGGTTAGGAGTGGTACATAAATGTCGAGGCCCACCGAGGAATTCCTGCAGATTCCGAGCCGAGCCTCATAAAAATAGATCAATACCAAAATACATAAGGTAAACACGATAATCCACTGAATGCGCATGTACATCGTTATTTTTTTGTAACCAAAAAAAAAGAATAATAATACGATACTTCGATAACACCATGTGTCGTCGGTCGAATAATGACGTCATTCGGATATGCGTTTTCTACAGGAGACGAACATTTGCTTGCAGTCACCATGTACATGTATTGGGTCAATGCCAATGTTACTTTGCGACGTTATCAACTGGAATATGGTGATCATGTGTCGGATGATCAAATGTGTTCACGTAGAGATGTCGTATATTGCAGAGTGCGTCCCGGCGAGCCGGACTGGCCTGCGCGAACTGTCACACGACCCAGACGACCCTGTGGCGCCGCAGCAGCGAGGGGGAACCAGTGTGTAACGCCTGTGGGCTCTACTACAAACTGCACGGGGTAAGTCACTCAGGCCTGCTGTCGAGAATTTGCTAAAAGAAATAATCACGAACTACTTTTTCGTAGAAACGAAACAAATAAAAACTGTAGGAACTAAAACGTTTAAAAATAAAATGTTTCTGTATTTGAGCCCCCACCCCTACTCCAGTATGATACAGGTAGTCCGTGTCTGATTGCAGGTGAATCGACCTCTGGCCATGAAGAAGGACGGCATCCAGACCCGCAAACGCAAACCGAAGAACACGAAGGTTCCTTCCGCCAACCCAACCCCCGTTGCCAATGACGACCACGCCGTGAAATCGGAACACCTCGGTACGTCACAAACACACGGATATACATTCGGCATTGTAGTGTACAACACCGCCTGCGTTAATCTTACCCATTTGTCAACTTTTCTGATCATCTATTGGCAATATCAACATATAGCCTATGTGGAATCAAGCAGTTTGATTGGTTGTGCCCGAGCTGTAGGTACAAACTGCCCTGCCTGCTAGCACAATATAATCGTATTTTGTAATAAAACAATATACTAATATTTCAAGATTAGCGTATGCGGTGATCTGATTAAGCGAATCCGGAGATAGTGTAGAACCTGTCACAAATTTCAATTTCCTTAATGGTATTTATAGTGTCAGGTAACAAAGAATTACGCTCACAGGTCAGGGGCCCGTTTCACTAAACTTCGTACGACTAAAATGTTCGTAAGTGCACATTTAGGATCGATTTCAATTGATTGATTTACATGTATTGAGCATAGGCTGCATATGCAGCCTATGCTCAATAAATGTAAATCAAATAGTTGTTTACAAGAAAACATTTTTAATGCGAAATCTGCATACTATCATAATTCTGCTCTTACGAACATTTTAGTCGTATGAAGTTTAGTGAAACGGAACCCAGTTGCCGGTGTTACGGATTACTTTAGCCAGTATATATACGCACAGTGTCAACTCCACTGGTTGCCTGCTTCCTTGTAAAAAATATACATACACAAACTGTCAGTAACCAGTACATATACTGTGTCACATATATATGGCTTGTATTCTCATTCAGGACGACAATTGTCTGCTTTACTCATGTTTGTAATATCATGTATTGTGATATGTATGCTGACGAGTCTTCAATAAACATACTCATATATATGTGAAACGTATGTCACGTGTTAATCTTATTAATAAAGTTCCTCATACTATCCCAAATTAGTTGCAAACATAATTATATAGTGTATGGTGGTACAGCAATTTTACATCCAATCACTGTAAAACAACTACATGTATTGTTTTACAGCAAATCGTATCTGCTGAAACAGGAAAGCGTGCTAGTATGTTTTGTCCAAATGGTTGATACAATCTTGATTTGTTTTTCAGACAAACGACCGTCCACGTCCCCGGTTACCAGTGACAACAACAACAACAGCCACGCTGCTCAACGGAGTCATATTCATACGCACGAATCTACTTCCGGCGGCATGCATCTGATGACCACACTTTCCCCTCCCATGAAGCCGGAACCGGAAGTTGAGTCGCCGAAACAGACATCTAACGGATATACATCATCGTTCCTCACACTAACCCCGCCTAAAGGATTCGCCGAATCTACCGACAAGGACGGACATTACAATTACCTCAATGCGCATGCGCATCTTTATGGCGGGAGCCATAGTTCGAATGTAAACATGGGTGCTGTTGCCAGTTAATGTCGCTCGCTGTTGGATTATGGTGCTACACATATGCCTATATACACGGACACACTTAGTTCGAGCGTGCATGAGAACCGAGAGTTTAAAACTTCATTTGGTTCATGAAACGTGTCTTGTATTGACTTGCGATTTATCCGCCGTGAAATTTCAGAAGGACTTCAAACCTGATAATGTACATGTATTAGCTGACCAACACATTCAGAGGCTGACAGGACGACATGGCTGACCCCCGTGTTGGCCTCTCCTGCTACATATTACTGGCCGTCACTGGACAAATGGGGCTTATCGTCTTTGTGACCAGTTTAGACACAGATCAGCCGGCGCATCCGCCCAGTCTGATCAGGGTCTGCACTGTTCGCCATTCAGTCAGTGAAACACCGGTCATGCTGTATACTACTATGTCCCTGAGACTACACGAGTGACTTAACAGACTTGGAGCTGGACTGGCCACAAATGGCATAAGCCCCATTTCTCCAGTTGAAGCTTGTTTCGTAAATCCCACAGGTTGAAGTCTATATTTGTTATGCAATGGAATAAATTAAAATTACCATTAAGTGAAAAAAAGTTAATGATTGTTTTTGTACTCCCATTTAAAAGACGTATTTGTTTAACAGGGGGTAAGAAAACATTAATTATCTTATTTGTTTTCACTTACTGGACTTTTTAATAGATGTATTTAATGCATATAGAGAGCTTGGTTCGATACTAGAACCTGTGGTAAATCCCCGATCACCTGGTATTGCTGGTGTGCAGTAGATCCACTGTATTCATATTTTGTATATTAGTAACCCTGTCTTCCAGAAAATGTGGTGTATGATCTGTGAGTGGAGAAATGTGGTGTATGATCTGTGAGTGGTGAAATATGGTGTATGATCTGTGAGTGGTGAAATGTGGTGAGTGGTGAAATGTGGTGTATGATATGTGAGTGGAGAAATGTGGTGTATGATATGTGAGTGGTGAAATGTGGTGTATGATATGTGAGTGGTGAAATGTGGTGTATGATATGTGAGTGTAGAAATGTGGTGTATGATCTGTGAGTGTAGAAATGTGGTGTATGATCTGTGAGTGGTGAAATGTGGTGTATGATATGTGAGTGGTGAAATGTTGTGTATGATATGTGAGTGGTGAAATGTGGTGTATGATCTGTGAGTGGAGAAATGTGGTGTATGATCTGTGAGTGGAGAAATGTGGTGTGTGATCTGTGAGTGGTGAAATGTGGTGTATGATCTGTGAGTGGAGAAATGTGGTGTATGATATGTGAGTGGTGAAATGTGGTGTATGATATGTTAGTGGTGAAATGTGGTGTATGATCTGTGAGTGGTGAAATGTGGTGTATGATCTGTGAGTGATGAAATGTTGTGTATGATATGTGAGTGGTGAAATGTGGTGTATGATATGTGAGTGGTGAAATGTGGTGTATGATATGTGAATGGTGAAATGTGGTGTATGATCTGTGAGTGGAGAAATGTGGTGTATGATCTGTGAGTGGAGAAATGTGGTGTATGATCATTGTCGCTAAAACACCATCGCCTGCGTTAATCTTGCCACAATGTCAACGCCTCTGAACATACATTGGCAATATCAACGCGCAATCAAGCAGTTTGATTGGATTGGCTGAGCCTGAGGTGTACCACAGTTCAGACTCAGCCAATCAAGCTGCTTACACATTTACAAATATTGACAAGATTAGGGCAGGCAGCGTGATTAGGATTTATATTGTTTATTAGAAACATGACACGTGTTTCCCTGGTTGAATGGGTAACAGTGCCGTTGAATGGGTAACAGTGCCTGCTCGCCGTCTGATCAGGGTCTACACTGGCGGTCAATCCCATAGTTGCCCAGTTTTCGCCGCTGTATGATAATGGCGGGCTTATTGGGCCATATATAAGGCGCATAGAGACAAGCCATGTGACTGTGTACCTAAGAAAATGTGTGATTTCTTTTACAGAACTGATATTAACTGTAAATTATCTCGAAAAGTTGACATAATTTCCATAGCAAATGTAATATTCTATTCCACATTTATTCTGTAAATTTAGTAAATTGTTTTTACATCATTTTCGGAAAATGAAACGTGGCACATTTTAGGTATATAGTCCGGTGGCCGATTGTCCAGCATATAGATGAGTACATTGTATATACATGTAACATATTGCCATGTATTAATATAAATAAACATGTATACATGTACTTTGATATGACATTCTTCTAATTATCTTCCCAACCTGGCATGGTACACACGTAGTAGAAACATAAACCTGCCACATAAAATATTCCATATGTAGATCTGCTGTTTTTCGATTTTGTGCTCCGTATAATTAACCCGAGTTTTCTGTCTGTAACGCCGGGCGACTTACTTAATGACTTAAGTAAGTCGCCCCGAGTTGCAGACATATAATGCGGGTTACTGTATAATGAACATGTAGTATCGCACCCAGCTCATGCTACTTACCGCTGCTCTTGTTTGTCCGTGCGTCTCTCATCCTTCCGTCCTTTGACATTCCATGTACATTGGAACCTCTCTAAACCACACCCTGTCCCCAGGGTGTCTTGCTTAGAGAGGTTTCACTGTAAATCAGGCATTTGATCATTCTGAGCCATACTTGTGTGCTATGTCATCATGAAAAACATTATTACCGGAGATAAATGACCAAGAAACTCATACAAAATAAGATCACATGTTTTTTCTTGATGTCCAGTTTAGAGGTGTTCCACTGTATCTCCAAGAACCACAAATCCCGTCGTGTGACACACCTTGGACGACGACTGGTCAGATACCCGAAGCCAGCCTTGAATCCGATTAGTGATGTTATCAATTATCGATTAGTGATGTTTTCATTCAATGTTTTTTTCGGCAATTAGTGATAACTAAAGTTGACGGATGATCAGATACAACATAATGTCGTGGTCGATCACTCCGCGTCCACTGTTCACCAGAAATATACGAGAGGTGATGAAAGCCATATGTACCGGTTTTAAAAACGTTAGAAAATAACACGTTACTTTTTGTATAGCCACAAATTCACAATGCACAATTTATAATGCAATTAAAAGTTCGCCTGCCATGTTATCTTTATGTATTTAACGCGTTGGAGTTCCTAAATGTCCATATACAAACAGTCTTTAACGTGTTACTTTCTTACCCGTTAGAAACGGCACTTGTACAGAAATTTAGCGGTCTCGAAAGTACTGGGATCGTAAACGAGACGTTAAACTAAAGCATCGTGACGGCAGCGACCGTTAATGTACATGCAGTAATCTTAAGTCTTCATTGGAGTCATCCACTTGGCCTTTCATGTTTAATAAAATCTCGATGATACATGCCAACAAAAATCAAATTGTAAGTACAGTATGTATATTAAATTCCATGAACATGAGTCAGGGAGAATGTTAATATGTTTTCTCCCTAGTTCACGATCTCTGACATTAGTATGTATTTATTGTGGCTATACGACGGTGAACATTTTGGTGAGAACACATGACATACGAATGTAACGTTACGCCCTCGTAATTGGGTAGTCACGATTAAAAACGTTTTCGCTACCGCACACACAACAATCTAAATCATCAGTAATATAAGTTGGATTGGGCATCATAAACTAACCACCCCGACACCCGACAGGTTATATACTAGTGCTATATAGCATGGCACTACTCATCCAAATGAGATAGCACCTTTCGTCCTCTCATCAGAACAATCAATCAACCAATCAATCAATCAATAAGTATTTACTAATGTTCCAGAAAACAGTTCACTACTTACATAACTGAAACGAATTAAATATGGTTGACCGGGCCATAGTTGCGAACGGTAACTCATGCAATCTACTCCGTAGCTACGGACGGTACGGGAGTTATTGCAAGAGTTACCGTTCGCAACTAACCGGACCAGAACTACTTTCCTGCAAAAACAAACAATACTAGTTTATAACTTTCACGCGAATTGAGGATCGTGATTCCGCGATTACTGCACGGCTAATACAGTCTGACACATATCGTCATTGATTCGATTGGCTAATATATTGGCGGTAGTGTGTCAGCGTATACAGGACCCGGCTAATATATTCGCGGTAGTGTGTAACCGTATACAGGACCCGGCTAATATACTCGCGGTAGTGTGTAACCGTATACAGGACCCGGCTAATATATTGGCGGTAGTGTGTAACCGTATACAGGACCCGGCTAATATATTTGTGGTAGTGTGTCGCCGTATACAGGACTCGGTTAATGTATTCGCGGTAGTGTGTAACCGTATACAGGACCGGTAATATCGTGGTAGTGTACCGTACACGGACCCGGCTAATATATTCGTGGTAGTGTGTAACCGTATACAGGACCCGGCTAATATATTTGTGGTAGTGTGTCGCCGTATACAGGACTCGGTTAATATATTCGCGGTAGTGTGTAACCGTATACAGGATCCGGCTAATATATTTGTGGTAGTGTGTCGCCGTATACAGGACTCGGTTAATGTATTCGCGGTAGTGTGTAACCGTATACAGGACCCGGCTAATATATTCGTGGTAGTGTGTAACCGTATACGGGACCCGGCTAATATATTCGTGGTAGTGTGTAACCGTATACAGGACCCGGCTAATATATTTGTGGTAGTGTCGCCGTATAAGGACTGGGACGGTTTGGTTAATATATTCGCGGTAGTGTGTAACCGTATACAGGATCCGGCTAATATATTTGTGGTAGTGTGTCGCCGTATACAGGACTCGGTTAATGTATTCGCGGTAGTGTGTAACCGTATACAGGACCGGGCTAATATATTCGTGGTAGTGTGTCGCCGTATACAGGACTCGGCTAATATATTCGTGGTAGTGTGTAACCTTATACAGGACCCGGCTAATATACTCGCGGTAGTGTGTAACCGTATAAAGGACTCGGCTAATATATTCGTGGTAGTGTGTAACCTTATACAGGACCCGGCTAATATATTCGCGGTAGTGTGTAACTTTATACAGGACCGGCTAATATACTCGCGGTTAGTGTTGTAACCGTATACGGGATCGGTATATCCCTTCGGGTAGTGTGTAACTTTATACAGGACGGCTAATGTACTCGCGGTAGTGTGTAACCTTATTACAGGGACCCGGCTAATATATACGCGGTAGTGTGTAACCGTATACATGACCAGGCTAATGTACTTCGTAGGGGCTTGGGTAGTGTTGTAACCGAATACATGACCCAGCTAATATATTCGCGGTAATGTGTAACCGTATACAGGACACGGCTAATACTATGCTCGCGGTAGTGTGAACCGATACGACCCCTAATATCTGGTAGTGTGTAACCGTATACAGGACCCGGCTAATATATTCGTGGTAGTGTGTAACCGTATACAGGACCCGGCTAATATATCGCGGTAGTGTGTAACCGTACACAGGACCCGGCTAATATATTCGCGGTAGTGTGTAACCGTTTACAGGACCTGGCTAATATATTCGCGGTAGTGTGTAACAGTATACAGGACCCGGCTAATATATTCGCGTTTGTGTGGAACTGTATACAGGACCCGGCTAATATATCCGTGGCAGTGTGTAACCGTATACAGGACCTGGCTAATACAGGACCAGGCTAATATATTCGCGATAGTGGGTAACCATAAACAGGACCGGCTAATATATTCGGGGTAGTGTGTAACCGTATACAGGACCCGGCTAATATATTCGCAGTAGTATGTACCCGTATAAAGTACCATGTTAATATATTCGCGGTGTGTCACAGTATATAGGACATGGCTACTATATTTGCGATAGGGTGTAGCCGTATGCATGACCCGGCTAATATATTCGCGTTTGTGTGGAACTGTATACAGGATCCGGCTAATATATATACGGTAGTGTGTAACCGTATACAGGACCCGGCTAATATACTCGCGGTAGTGAGTAACCGTATACAGGAATCGGCTGATAAATTCGGGGTAGTGTGTAACCTTATACAGGACCCGCCCAATATACTCGCTGTAGTGTGTAATCGTATACGGGACCCGGCTAATATATTCGCGGTAGTGTGTAACCGTATACAGGACCCGGTTAATATACTCGCGGTAGTGTGTAACCGTATACAGGACCCGGTTAATATACTCGTGGTAGTGTGTAATCGTATACCGGACCCGGCTAATATATTCGCGGTAATTTGTAACCGTATACATGACCCGGTAAATATATTCACGGTAGTGTGTAACCGTATACAGGACCCGGTTAATATACTCGCGGTAGTGTGTAATCGTATACAGGACCCGGCTAATATATTCGCGGTAGTGTGTAACCGTATACAGGACCCGGTTAATATACTCGCGGTAGTGTGTAACCGTATACAGGACCCGGTTAATATACTCGCGGTAGTGTGTAACCGTATACAGGACCCGGTTAATATACTCGCGGTAGTGTGTAACCGTATACAGGACCCGGTTAATATACTCGTGGTAGTGTGTAATCGTATACCGGACCCGGCTAATATATTCGCGGTAATTTGTAACCGTATACATGACCCGGTAAATATATTCGCGGTAGTGTGTAACCGTATACAGGACCCGGTTAATATATTCGCGGTTGTGTGTAACCGTACACATGAACAGGCTAATATACTCGCGGTAGTGTGGAACTGTATACAGGATCCGGCTAATATACTCGCGGTAGTGAGTAACCGTATACAGGAATCGGCTGGTATATTCGGGGTAGTGTGTAACCTTATACAGGACCCGGCTAATATATCCACGGTAGTCTGTAACCGTACACAGGACCCGCCTAATATACTCGCTGTAGTGTGTAATCGTATACAGGACCCGGTTAACATACTCGCGGTAGTGTGTAACCGTATACAGGACCCAGTTAATATACTCGCGGTAGTGTGTAGCTGTATACAGGACCCGGTTAATATACTCGCGGGTAAGTGTCGTAACCGTATAAAGGACCCGGTTAATATAATTCGCGGGTAGTGGTGTAATCGTATACAGGAGGGGCGCTAGGTATATTCAGGATGGTGTAACCCGGTTATTTACAGGACCACCGGTAATAATATTCGCGGGGTAAGGTGTGTAAACCGTAATACAGGACCCGGTAATATATTCGCGGTGTGGTGTAACCGTATTACAGGTCCCGGCTTAATATATTCGCGGTTGTGTGTAACCGAATACAGGACCCGGTTAAATATCCGCGGTTTTATTGTGGTTCCATAAAAGTGGTTGTTTTAATCGTTATTTAAAAAACCAAGGGAAAAAAAAAAAACCCGGCTAAATAAACCCGTGGTAGTGTGAACCGATACAGGACCCGGCTAATTTATTCTTGTGTTTAATCGAATTACAGGTCCCGGCTAATATAATTCGTTGTGGTGTGTAATAAACAAGGAACCCGGCTAATATTTTAGTGTTAACCGAATACAGGACCCGGAAACGCTAGTGTATCACGGATTGCCTATATTAACGTGTAAGTGGTTTGCCCGTATACGGACCCGGCTAATATATTCGTGTGTAAAGTTAATACGACGCTATAATGGTGTGTAAACCGGTAAATACAAAGACGGCCCTATATAATCGTGTGTAAACCGTATCAGGACCCGGCTAATATATTCGTGTGTAACCGCATACAGGACCCCGCTTGGGCTGCCAGTCACGGGAGGCGAGATCTACGTTCTGTCACTCGTTGTTTCCAGCCGATGTGGCCCATATACACCACCGCCTGCGCTAATCTTGCCAATATTTCAATGCATGTTGTTTTCTTTCCTTCAAACTACTTGAATATTGTGCTTGAAAGCAATTATATTGATTGGCTGAGCTAGCTTGCGCTGCGCTACAGCTTAGGCTCAGGCAATCAGTCTGCTTGGTTGCGAGTTGAGATTGCCAATAGATGTTCAGAAAGGTTGACATCTGGGCAAGATCTGGGAAGGCAGTGGCGTTCACCGGCCTGGGAGGGTGTGGCTCGCGGAGTGATATGCTGTTTATCGTTCGTCTCTAACTTGGAAGAACAATAAATATCTCTATACGAAATCAATTAAAAAATCAACGCCATCAATTTGAGAATGGTTGTCAGGTTGCTCTGACATCAGTATATATGGGTGCATGCTGGGAACAACGTACACATTATTATAGTGTGTTCAGGTCACAGACATAGTTTTCTTGCAACTCTTGATCTATTTCTACCCAGTTTCACTTGAGGAACATTTTGGGGTGCTTTTAACACCAGTTTTCAGCATATTTGTAGCATTTAAAAGAAAACACAGAACCTGTTGGTCACTTGATGTAAACAGAGTTTCCGTGGCCAAAAAATGTAAACAATATTGGGGGATATGACGAGGTTGGATTTTTTTTCTTAGGAGTAAGTGAACCTATTGTTTAATTCATGCAGAGCCAGGACAGACTGGCTGCAGGTTATGTACAATTAGGTCCCACAGCATCCATACGAAGAGTGAAATTATATAGTAAAACTAGTTGGTGTGGTCTCACCTACATGTTGTGTGCAATGGTATGTATATTGGTGCCCCATTGTGCTCACATACCCATTCTCGAGCGGTTGTCAGCTCCGCTCAGAAGCTACGGACCTGTTCAACAGCAACAAGTAACACCACAGGTCATAATCATTATGTAGACACTATATCCATTAATGATAAACGGCTTCTAAATAAATGTAATACAAACGGTCACTAATGATCTAACTGCCAATCAAAATACGCATGCGCTACATCATTGCGTCACTTCCTTATCGTGTCAAGTCGCACGCCCCATTGACAGCGCAGGACGGGAACGAAATAAATGTGGATTCTCCAAGAAATTCGGTAATTTATTTTAATAAAATTTGGACGTTGACCAAACATCTCTAAACGATGTAGTTCCGACGTCACGGTATGTTGTTTTAATGGAAGGGTTATAAATCACACGGGCCCCGTTAATTGGCCATGGTTGGCACCTCTGCCCTCACTTGTCATTCACGATCGCGAGTTTACTTCTAAATACACATCGGATCGCATCTACTAACCACATAGACGCGCTCACTCACACACACTTAATTGTATTTCATTTGCAGTGAAACCTCTATATATCGGACACCCAGGGTGTCCGTCTTAGAGAGGTTTCACTGTAAATAAGGTATTTGATCATTCTGAATGATAGTTGTGTGCTATACGATCACTAACAGACATTGTCACCTGAGATAAATGACCCAAGAAACTCGTCAAAAATAAGATCACATGTGTTTTCTTGGTGTCCGCTTTAGAGAGGTTACACTACGTAAACAGTTGACAGCTCACCACATTTTCATTTACAACAAGGCGGATACAAGGGCACGTGATCAAATTGCTTCACCGCTGAACTGTTATTGTTGTTGTTGTCGTCGTTAATTTCATTTGTTGTGCTGTGGCTTGATTTTCTCAATAGGCCCCCATGTTAAAACAACAGACTAACTTTCTGTGTATTTTGTTCTAATACTACTTTATAGAGAATTTTAAAACGCCTGTAAACGTAAACAACATAATGATGAAAACCGACTAAATTGTCACATGATCACAGGGAGCTTGTTCATTGGCTTAGAGAAGTATTGGCATCGTGATCTGACTACATGTCCGCATACTAGTATGCTGTCCACTGAGACGTACTACGTACTTGTATATTAACCCTTCCTACGCTGTTGACGGAAATTGCCGTCTGCTGTTTTTAATTTTTGCTTTAATTCTTAACAAAAAACATTTCCAGCAGACGACAACATTTCATTCAGCGTAGTAAGTGTTAAGGCAACTGCGACACTATTTCGTACAGAAAGTGTTGGTCCACGGTGAAAACTTCACCGATTATGAAATTCTGTAAATACAAAAGTAGAATACAAAAAGAAAGAAAAACTACTGTTATATTAATACGCCAAAACAAATCTGGTTAGCATTCTACTGTTGTTTAAACAATGAGTACCCGGTAACTGTGTTGATACAATTTTTAACACATTTTACCAACATTTCAATTCTTGTGTCTTGTTAGAGTTGTCAATCCGCCAGAACATCGCAAACCCCCATACCATTAACCTGTCAGGTAGGTGGATAGGAAGAGATAGGTGGATAGGTGGATAAGTGATAGGAATAGTGGAATAGGAAGAGATAGGTGGATAGGAACAGATATGTGGATAGGAAGAGATAGGTGGATAGGAACATATATGAGGAGAGGAAGAGATAGGTGGATAGGAACAGATAGGTGGAGAGGAACAGATAGGTGGATAGGAACAGATAGGTGGATATGAACAGATAGGTGGATAATAGGAACAGATAGGTGGATAGGAACAGATAGGTGGATAGGAACAGATAGGCTAAACGTTAACTAATCAATCAATTTGTTAAATCTCTACCCACACAAACTCATGAAAAATGTATATCTCTAGATAAAATTCGAGTATCATTTAGATCTAAAGAAATTTTGTTGAATATCCGGTAGCATATACTTGATGAGCAAATGTTTCATTTCGTGGTCGCAGGTTTGATTTATAGTCGTTGATGTTTAGTTTACATAACGCGGCGGCGAGGCATTTTATCGCTTTTTGATTTCGTCAAATGCTGATGTAGCAGGGACCACCGTGTGCGACTGATCTATTTCCCTGTTACTCGCTTGCTGCCTTCAACTTCATACTGTGTATTGTTTCCTTCGCAACAACCTCCCTGTTATACATGTAGCAGTGTTGTCTGCCCAGATCTGTTGGTGACGTGTAAGTATGGCACATTATGGAAACAGTTGTCACATGATCAGACAGCATATGTGTCTCTTGATGAACATTCATTCATGTATCTGTACTGACTAGGAAATAAATAGTACGTTGTAGCGATTATGAAAGGTGAAATAAATACAATGGCAAACAAACGGCGCTGCTGTGCATCTTTTCTGGGCCCGATATGTAGCGCATGGATTCAAAGCCTTTTAGAGTTGGTTTGCTCCTGATAGCTTTGTCTCTTGGAATAATTAATGATGTTCAGGGGCCAGTTTCACTAAACTTCGTACGAATAAAATGATCGTAAGTGCACATTTAGAATCGTCTGGAAATTTCAATCGACTGATTTACATTTATTGAACATAGGCTGCATATGCTCAATAAATGTAAATCCAACATTTATTTACAAGAAAGCATTGTTAATATGACATCTACAGACTATCATAATTTTACACTTACGAACATTTTAGTGAAACGGCTCACAGACAGAATACTATGATTCATTAGAAAGACTGGACCATGCAACATACGAGTACACACTGTAGAATATGTATAGCTGATTGTATTTGCATGTGTATATATGCACGAGTTCCGTAGTGTACGATATTTCGCGACTTTATGAGAGCGACATCGAGTGGCAGATATCCACATACAAATCAAATAATCTTTCTATTATGTACGTATATCACTCGCAATTTATATGCTCCTCAAAAATATACAAACTATAAATAAAATTAGTGGTGATTTAGAAAGAACTAGTTTGCGATGTGAAACGTAGTTCCGGCACTGACCAATATGAACTCACAAGACGTCAATATGGAAAACAAAATATTGATGGCTTGCGTTCCATTGTGTTTCAATGGGAACTGAAAGTAAGTGTGTAATAAGTTGCGATAGACACACACGAACATGTTCTTTACACAGCGAATGAATAAACCCTTGTTTCAGGAACTTGCCGGTGTTATATCTGTAAGTCGGATTATTGCTAACCGGCCGATTTACCGATAAAACAACATCCTAAAGTGAGTTATCTTGATACATTGAGAAAGATAAACATTTTTATAGAAAATGCGGATGAGTTTATTATTCCGAGAACATGATTTAACATAGAAGTGTGCCCCCTCTAAATAAATAACGTTTTAACACCGCGCACTGATACACGTCCAGCTGTGAGTAAAGTGGCCATTAAGACTGTACATTGGGATCTGGTGTGATAAGGATCGGGACATTATTACGCGAGGAAAAGAAACCACCACACGTGTGCAATGTTGGCGTGGCATGGTTTACGTCGCATACCGCAAATTTACGGAACTTCATTTCAAATAGTGCGATGAATACAACTGATAGAAATTATTCAGGAGGCCTGGGGCCCGTTTCACTAAACTTCGTACGATTAAAATGTTCGTAAGTGCAAAATTATGATAGTCTGTAAATGTCACATTAACACTGTTTTCTTGTAAACAATTGTTGGATTTACATTTATTGAGCATAGGCTGCATATGCAGCCTATGCTCAATAAATGTAAATCCATCAATTGAAATTTCCAGACGATTCTAAATTCGCACTTACGAACATTTTAGTCGTACGAAGTTTAGTGAAACGGCCACATGGTTTGCAAATATGACAAAGATTCATTGAAAATGCGTCAGTGAAGGGCATGCTTGTGTCGCATTGAAGGCTTCTCGGTCACCGACGTGCGCCTGCCATATGTATATCATGGTGTATTGCATTATATTCTTTACACGGGTTCATTGGTCTCTTTTCGTTATCTCCTTCACTCTGTTGGTGCTCATACACTCACATAATTATGCCGTATTCACCTGTTGTGCCATCATCGATAGCGTCGTGTAGAATATCAGAGTCTGCAGCTATATAAAGTTTCAAATGTGGTATTCATTCTGTCGTATATACATAAAACATAACCGAGATACGATACACAGATGACACCAACGAAACCCATGAAAAACACCAGTGCATGCACCAGGACAATGACACTGACGTTAGCCTGAATAAAATGAAATTAAGTACGACAATAGATTAAATTAAAACAATGGCCTACCCTACAGAGCCACGCAATTCGTTCCCTCAATTTAACATTTCGTTCCCACGAATTAACAATTCGTTCCCTCAATTTAACAATTCAAGGGAACGAATTGTTAAATTGAGGGAACAAATTGTCATTTCGTTGGAACGAATTGTTAATTCGAGGGAACGAATTGTTATATCGTAGGAACGAATTGTTAATTCGATGGAACGAATTATTAACTTGAGGGAACGAATTGTTATTTCATGGGAACAAATTAATAACAAAAAATCCATGTCCCCTGCGGGGCTCCGTACTAGCCAGACATGCAATCTACAAATACACGTCTCACATTGGGTCATCAATAAACACCATTCCAAGTAACATACTCGTGTATTTGCCCGATTCCAACACATTTAGCATGTATATGATTCCTATCTTATAAGATGAAATTATTTTCACGATTAGGAAACCATTTGCTGATTTGCAACATTGTCTCTGCGCGCAAAAAATAGTACTAACTCCCCGGCGCTTCCATAGTGCACTATCGTCCCTATTCACTGGTACATTTAAGAAGATATGTTTTTCAAATCTTTTAATGTTCACCTAAAGAGTTCGTATAGTGAATTATCAGATTGCAAATGAGGGCCGATAAGGAATCCCAAGAAACCCCGATAAGCGGTTTTACGTTGTGATTCGGTTGCGGAATGATATTAACACATGCTGCGCGCGCACAGTGACAGCACGTGCGCCACGCGAGCAGAACCGTGACCCAGTGATGTGAAAGTTTGATAACTTCACCAGATGATAAAGCCCCTTGTGACATCGGTAGACTCTTGGAAATATAATATTGCGGTAATTGCCTGACGTGCAAAAGCTATCTGGCGGCGCCTGAGGACCGCCGGTCTCGGTACACTGTGTTCCAGATGCAGTCGGCCGGCATCCGGTTTCACACTCGTAATAACGGGCCGCCGGCGGAAATACCGGACATACGGTGTCTGCAGCAATCGTAGATCCTGGTCCTTAAATATGTACATCGTCATCATGTAGCGGATGGTCATAGAGAAACTCAGTAGTCGAATGATGAACAGCCGCCATTGGTTCGCTCGCTAACCAGTGGCTACACTGGTCGCAAAGGCCGTATTGTTACTTTTGTAAGGCAGAAATACCCACAAACATTCCTGATCTCGCAATGTAATTATAGAAACGAATTTGGAAAATATATAATTTGGTGACAAAAAAAACATGTTCTAGCCAGGAGCTTTAAAATTTTCTCTAAGTAATTGACGGAAATGGTACAAATGGAATAAGCGTCTATCTGATATGGGGCTGTGACTGGAGAAATGGGACTTATGGTATGTGTGACTGGTGTAGCTCCTGATCAAATAGCACACTCCTGTAGATAACGAGCTGTCTGTCTTGTCAGAAGCATGACGAGTGTTTCCTTGATGGAATGGCGAACAGTGCAGATCCTGATCAGACTGTGCGAATGCACAGGCTGATCTGGATCTGCACTGGTTGCAAAAACAATAAGCCCCATTCCTCCAGTCACAGACACTTGTCATAAATGTAGCCAGTCCCTTTCCGTAGAGCTGTGCCGTATTACTAGGTCAACTGCGAACGTTATGTACGGAACAACCATGCAGCGTATCGAAACGACTATTACAAAACTGACAGTGCGGTCCAGATCAGGTAATACACAGTTCACGATTTAGTCTGGCTAACTTTCCTACGTCACTAACAAATCGTTCAATTTGTAGTCGGCTGCAATGATGAGCGGTCTAATCTGGAGCTGCTCTGGCCAATACCTCAATACGCGCCGGTTTGTTACCGCGGGCTACGTGTTCCGTGTATTGAGTACCATGGGAGGGAAAGTTGCCACTTGACGGCTGACGTTCCCCTCCCCTGTTGTAGATGTCGCCACCGCTCGTATACACCAACTCTGGCACTTTCATGTGATAGCCGAAATAAAACTGCGCATGCACCTGTCCTCACGTGACTGATTTATATGCCACGTGACGACATAATTTATGAATTAACCGGTATTAATTGGCGCAAAAACAGATGCTGATTTCTCGGAGCATGTATTCGTTACATTCATCCATCACATTAGTTGTGAGCCTGTCACTCAAACTACATACAGTTTGTTCTACATATTCCTGGCTTGTCCGCCGCCAGGGGAACACTATATTCTACATATTCCTGGCTTGTCCAGGGGCGGCTCCATGGACACTATATTCTACATATCCTGGCTTGGTCCGCCGCAGGGGAACACATATTCTCATATTCCTGGCTTGTCCGCCGCCGGGGAACACTATATTCTATATTCCTGGCTTGTCCGCCGCCAGGGGAACATATATTACATATTCCTGGCTTGTCCGCCGCCAGGGGAACACTATATTCTACATATTCCTGGCTGGTCCGCCGCCAGGGGAACACTATATTCTACATATTCCTGGCTTGTCCGCCGCCAGGGGAACACTATATTCTACATATTCCTGGCTGGTCCGCCGCCAGGGGAACACTATATTCTACATATTCCTGGCTGGTCCGCCGCCAGGGGAACACCATATTAATTTATATACGATACAAGCCATGTGATTTTGTACATAAGAAGATATGCGATATTTCATGAAATATATTTACAAAAGTTAAGATATTTTTCGTAAATGACGTCGAAAATTAACGAAACATTCAGAGCAAATGCGGAATAATTTCGCCTTTGCTATGGAAATGTTGTCAACTTTCGATTTCATTTACGAAAATATCACAGTTTCTGTAAATACTATTCGTGAATAATTGCATATCTCCTAAGGTAGAAAATAACGTGGCTTGTCTTATATGTGAGAATATAAATACATGTAGCGGCCATACCTTTCATCTCGACTGACGGATGTTCGAAACGTATCAATTTTCGGAGCTGAGTAAATATTGTCCGAGTACATTACTAAAATAATATAAAATACATGTATCTGTATTTAGATCTTCTGATATATTGCAGTCGGTGAAAACATGAATTATATATGTACGCGTATGTGTACACAATTTAAAAACAAAAGACAACTTTCTGTTTTGACAACTAGACGAACGTCGATATGTAAAAAAAGTCGATATATAAAACTGTATAACTAGTGTGTATTTCTATATTAAACTTGGTACTTGAACACCACATCTGAGATTTCATTAATTCATAAGAGAATTGAAAACAATGCATAGCTGTGACACTGAGACACGTTTATAGCCTCGTATCTGGGGTGCGTTTCACTAAACTTCGCACGACTAAAATGAAAGTGTAATCAGGATCTGCATTTGTTTGCCAGTAATTTTCATATTGTTCAGAATAAAAACACACCCTTCTTATGAATGGATTCATCTGAAAATCATTTTGTGACGATTGAATTGGTCCTTAAATTCCGGTTATCTAGTCTACAGGACAACTGGAGATAACTCGGGCCGGCTATCGGCGCCATCGGGGAGTTACTCACCTGGACACGTATTGACCGCTCGGGTACAGGTACACCACGGTGAACTCATTGTGACGGGACAAAAACGGGGCCTGTCGTATATGCGGCCAGTGTAGAGCATTGCTGTTCGCCGTGTTCGCCTTTCCGTGAGTTAATGAGTAATAATACATCAGTCATACAACACGCATGTATAGATTGAGAGTGTAGTATTGAGAGTGTAATATTTAGAGTGTAGTGTATTGAGAGTGTAGTATTGAGAGTGTAGTATTGAGAGTGTTGTTGATGTAGAAATATGAGAGTCTCTGATGTTTCATACTTATGATTTACGATTTTCCCGCCAACGCTAAATATATCGCAACATGGGACCTGCTTTATGAAATGATAAAGGACCAGACGAGACAACCGCGGTGGCTTGAAGGGGATAATAGAAATTGGGCCCAGCCTCAGCCTGTTCAGGGTCCACTTTTAATTAATGCTTTGATATAACGACGGCACTGGCTCGATGACCTTGAAATCGGGACCGACTATTTAAGTCTCCATCCGATAGGACTAGGCTGGCACGAAGTTGTCTTGCTCAAGGACACGCCGAATCGACCATTCGCAGCGGCAGAGGTGGGAATCAAACCCGGGGTCTCCAGATCCGCAGTCCGACGTTCTACCTACTGAGCTAATCCGGCCACCAGGGTCCACTTCTTTCTCCATTTATATTTATAGGTTATTTGATTTAGTTTAAACAATATTTTATTCACATTTTGACACAGATACATGTAATAACGTATATACAAATATATCAATCATTTATTTGATTTGCCATTCGTTCCGCCGCGCAACGATATTGCGCTCCAAACGTCGCATTATCGCACGATGCGAACTCGTGCATACATGTATATTCATATACACATCAAATAACCATTTTATTATATACGTACATCACTAATAATGTATATACACCTAAAAATACACACGCACAACAAATACAATTAACAAATTGTAGTGATGATTTAGAAGGATCTATTTTACGACGTTAAACGTATATAGTGCCAGCATATGAACTCACGAGACGTCAATATGGAACACATGTTGACAGCTTGCGTCCTATTGTGTTTCAATGGGAAACGAAAGTACGTATATAATAAAGGTGGACTACCCGCCATTCTTATTGTCTGGCTGATGTAAAACGCCATAAACCCCGTGTCGCCAATTATACAGTCAGAAATAATGATCATTAATAACCAGGCTAACTGTGTTATTAAAAACTATGCTGGTTTGTCGTGGCAGGTAGCCTCTTGTCACACGCCATATATTCGGAGACAGCGCCATCACTAACATGGACAATACATGAACAGAAACCATTTTAAACTTTGGCAATAGAATCGACATATATTTTCAGCAATATAATAATTATACAGTGGAACCTCTCTAAACCGGACACCCTGTGAGGTCCACAGGGTGTCCAGTTTAGAGAGGTTTCACTGTAAAACAGAGATGACTACTTCAAGTCACGCGCGCGTGCTTTGCAGTTATGAAAATGCATTATCATTGAAAGTAATTAGCAATGAAATAAGTCAAAATTAAGTAAAACTAACATGTATCTGTGCCCGGTTTAGAGAAGTTCCACGTATATGTGTAGTAAACGTCTTATTTTCTCATTTACTAATATTATATTATTATAATGATTATATCAGATGTATGTTTATTTAAACATCGTTTGTATTGGAAACCGAGGTGCTGGTCTATATCCACTAGCGCGCTAGATGCAGTTTATAAAGTTAGGTGCCAAGTTATACTGCGCAGATATGCCTTGTTTATGGAGATCACATGGGCAGGTTATCTCGGTTTTAATTGGAAGTATTGTTTTTCGGGCAATGAATTTTGTTTATAACCAACCCCTGACAGTACAGGAAGAGTTAATGCATTTTTGCGGTATCTGGATTAAGACAAGCCATCCTGCCATTGACCGTGGGACTGTGTGTGGAACCCGTCATGGCGAAATGGCGGCTACGGTGTAGAGTACGGTGGGTGACCCGGTCTCCCGACACGTTCCCCGGCGCACACGAATTTGAGACAAGCCATGTGATTTTGTACCTGGGAAGATGTGCGATATGTCATGAAAGATATTCACAAACTTTGCGATATTTTCCGTAAATGAAGTTTAAAGTTGACGAAATGTCATTTGCTGTGATCGTTTCGTCAAATTTCGTAACATACAGTAAAAGATCGTGTAAAAATATTACGAACAATTTGCCATTCCAAACGTAGTACAGCACGGCCTACTTATGTAGCGTAAAATTCGTTTTTTAGTGTAGTTCCTGATCAAATAACAGACACCTGTAGCCTAAAAACTATCTATATTGCTTGTTAGACACATGACGGGTACTTCATTGATGCAATGGCGAACAGTGCAGATCCTGATCTGACTGTGTGGATGCACAGGCTGATGTGGATCTACACTGGTCGCAAAACCCATAATCCCCCTTTTTCCAGTCGCAGTCACATATGCTCTCCTATCCATATTATATGTCTATTTGTGTTCATTTCATAATGTATTCCCATTTTTAAAGTCACATGGTATATATGTTCGCAAGAGAACGGAGCCCCGCAAACGACGTAGAATTCTTTTTTTTATTAATTTTTTCCCACGAAATAACAATTCGTTCCCTCAATTTAACAAATAACGATTCGTTCCCTCAATTTAACAATTCGTTCCCTCGAAATAACACGTTAATTCGTGGGAACGAATTGCTACATAGTGGGAACGAATTGTTAATTCGAGGGAATGAATTGTCAAATTGAGGGAACGAATTGTCATCTCGTGGGAACGAATTGTTAAATTGAGGGAACGAATTGTTAAATTAAGAGAACGAATTGTCATTTCGTGGGAACGAATTAATAAAAAAAATCCACGTCCCCCGAGGGGCTCCGTACAGGAGTGAGTTAAATGTCACGAACAATTCAAGTGGCTTACTGCGACAGAATCATGTGACTCTATCAGCCCATATCGACACACTTATCAAATAAGAGGACTGTCCGAGATTACGCGAGATTAAACGCGATTATGATGTTTCGACTTGCTCTCGGTCCAAGTCCACATTTGAATGAGTTCTACCTGTTGCTATCTAAATCTGTTTGTATTGTTGATTACATATCGCCGCAATAGAACATATCCGATAACCCGGCTCACAATTTTTGTAACTTTATTCAAGTTTGTCTTGGTTTTTGGCCGAGTGTAATCTTTCTTTATGCCTTCGTGTTTGCTAACTGAGATAGCCCGTGTGGTATCCATGGCTCGACTGTGGGCTGGGTGCCGGGTACACAAGTTCTCACACTTTATACGTTATTCACGTTTCTCCACACGGGGATGCAATTGAAGAAAAAAAAACCTTATATTTATAAGTTTAAAAATAAAAAAATATATATATTTCTGCGTAATATTTATACACGAAAGAACGCAGTCATGAAACCAACTTTTTTCTATTCAAATCATGAGCTGGATCAAATACATTTGAGAAGAACTCAGAATTGGCACGGGGACATTTAAGCACTTACAAACGTGTCGTGGCAGACATGTGACTTGCCGAAGTAGGTTTGCGTTACAATCCCGTACCGATTGTGACTATATTTTTTATTTCAAAATACTTGAATGTTGTGCTTGAAAGCAAGCATCTCTCTTATTTCCTGAGCCTGAGTTGTAGCAAAATTTAACTCAGACAATCAAACTGACATTGCCAACGTCTGGGCAAGATTAAGCATAGCAGTTCTCCGTAGAATGGAACATCTATATTGCCCCTTGTGGACACCGTAGTGGCGGCAATGTTGGAACTTGCCCGTGTAAATAACGTATACATAAATAAGCAAAGTGTTTAAACCTTCTATAAAACCATAATGCAGACACCTATTCGACGTATTGCGTTTACATCCCATGACATTACATTAGACCCACGTGACGTCGCGCGACGTTGTTGATTGGTTAAAGTTCGTTGGACATCGTTGTCAATAACGGGCACGCTATTATCCGGCAACGTCGCTGTTCCAGGATTTGTGACAAAATGGCGTAAAACAAGATTATTTTTAAAAAATACCACATATTTGGTTATTTATATGTTTAATCTATCAGAAAATGCAGTGTCAATATAAGTAATAAAACCTTGGGCTGTAGAGTTTACTGTGGTACATAATACATTTGGGCTGTTTAAAGTTTATGAGGAGTCCTTGGGACTTTAAACAGATCAAATGTACTGTGAACTACAGTAAACGCAATAGCCCATGGTTTTATTCCTTACATAAAATTAAATAAATAAATTACACGAGCCAGATGTGGGCAACAGGCGGGATACTCCTCTCGCTGACGTCTCCAGGCAATCCGACATTCCATTGTGTTGTAGGCCGGCCCTTATCTCGCGGAATTTCCTTGAATAAATGAGCATAAAAATATCATCTGACACGAGTAAAAAATGGCGCGTTTTATCTACACATGCTGACGGGTACATTACCGACGGAGATTTATAGCGGCATTTGTGTGGGGGAATACGGAAAATATCACGTACCGTCTACATGGCTGTTTTTAGGAACCCGGGCAACTTTCCGTATATGTGGCTGTGAATGGAGAAATGGGGCCCGTTTTACTAAACTTCTAAACGACTAAAATGTTTAGTGCAAATTTAGGATCGTCTGCAAATTTCAAGCGATGTATTTACGTTTATTTAAATTAATTTCAGATTTACATCGTATTTCTGAACTCCATTGTGCATATATGTCGTTTGAAAGTGATCCGAGTTTGGTGAAAATGTTCATAATATTGAAATATAACTAGCACAGTTGATGGTTGATAATTTAATTTTAATTACGTTAATTCAACTGGTAACTAGATTGGAAACCTGTTTTCCTCCCTCTATATGTGACATCGTATAATTTCACAACCGAAAAACGTTATGTTTCACACGTGCAACCTGATAGTGTAAAATGCATTACCAAGTTGTCTCCCTTGTTTGTAATTGTATACTAGTAGAATAAAACAGAAACTGGTGAGCTTTGTTGATATGTTTCATATGCGATTCATGACATATTATTATATTACAAAGTATTCAGTCATTCTCATTGGCCGAAACACGGCCACATGATTATCTACAAATTGAATGTATACCTATGAACGGTTTGTTTACACGAATAAGCACTCACGGACCGCGAGACCGGTTAGTGACCATTCCATATTGTATGAATATTCGTGGTAAGGGTAATATAATAAAACAATTTTAGTCTTTTGAGTCGGTGTACATGAAATTTACGGACCTTCGACGTCGGTGAACATCACTTATCGAAGGTCCGTAAATCTCATGTACACCTCCTCAAAAGACAATAGGTGTATATTGAATATCTGACACATGGCATGAGACACGGCGCCTTTAATGGCATTAAATAGTTTTATGAAGTGAAGTATGACACTGGTCACATTTGCCCGTGCACCAGCCGCCGGCCCGACATGGAGGTTGTATTAGGTATTAAAGTTGATTAGCCACATGCTTTTCTTTATAGAATTAAAACTATTATTAAAATAATTGTGTAACAATTCCACCAGTTTTTAAAAGTTCTGGTAAAAATCTCCCGATGATTCTAGACCACAGACACAGTTTGCTTGCAGAACCTGATCAACTGTTGTACGTGACATTCAACCCAAGCTCATGGAGAAATGGGGCTTATGGCAATTGTGACCAGTGTAACTCCTGACCAAATAGCACACTCCTGTAGCCTGATAACGATATGTATTGTTTGTTAGAAGCATGACGTGTGTTTCATTGATGGAATGGAGATCATTGCAGATCCTGATCAGACTGTGCGGATGCACAGGCTGAGCTGGATCTACACTGGTTGCAAAACCCATAAGCTCCATGTCTCCAGTCACATCCATATGTGTATGATATTTATATTTAGTCATTACTCGAACATGGTGCACGTGGTGCAAACAGTATTGAAGTCGGTGACAATTTCATACAACAGAGGAGATTGGATTTGTTTTTCGTAGGAGTAAGTGAACGTATGTTTTATTGCAGCTTATGTAGAAGTAGGTTCTGCTACATCCATAGACAACTTGAAAGTAGTAGAAACTGGGGTACACATGGGATACTCGGGTGTTTTCTAACTTGCTGCCATCCGGTGGCCGGATATGGAGGATGGATATAGACGTTAGTTAGCGGACAGCTGACACCGGTAACGCGTCTCGGGAAATTAACCCGCCTGCCAAAGTGACATTATTATATTCGCATCATCGGCACGGATTATCTCCTCTTATCGGAGATATGGTCGCCGTATCGGGCTTTATTGGCCCGCATCGACACGGCAACCATCAAGTTTGATTACCGACGATGGATGAACAGGGGTTAATTAATTAATTAGTGTCCGGTCCAGGCGGACCGTGAGACGGGGTAGAGACGCCGAGCCGATGCCGGAAACCGAGCTTGCACTGTCAGCTGATTCAAATCTTCGGGTGTATTTAACCCGAATATTCTGTCTGTAACTTTACATACAGAACATTCGCTTTAGGGCGTATTTTGCCTTTACAGTTGGGATCCCGAAACACCATACAGGCATACAGCATGGTACACCGCCGCCTGCGTTAATCTTGCCAGGATGTCAAGGTTTCTAGAATCTATTCGCAATATCAGCTCGAAATCAAGCAATTTGATTCGCTGAGCCTGAGGTGTAACCGTGTACTCGTAAAACAGAACTAAGGGAACTAATCCCACACAAGACCACTCTACTGGACACCGATATGGTCTCGGCACCAAACACACCTGACGACATTGGCACCAACTGTGGACCCTGAACATCCGATATATTGCCGCAATCTGATCAAGATGTAACCTGTTTGCTAACTGTAACTCCTCTATCAGTGAATGACGACCCAGCATATATAATTGGCATGCAGTCGATTTCATCATATTGCTTAATAGTATGTAATAACCTACCTGTTATTTGAGCAGTAATTATTTATTTGTACCAACATGCGCAACTTCATTATAAAACAAACGCCTGTTTATATTTGATGACTAACATTATGTATATATCATATCCATTCTATTGATTAAATACAGATGATCTCGTTAAATAAACATAGTTAATTTATTCATAAATAGAAACGTGAACCTCCTCAAAGTTATTTCCAAATACATTAGTCTTAGTCAGCTGATGTAAAATTATTCCTTTTTTTTTTCTAAGCAAATGTATTAGTATGTTGTTGTTGTTGCACCCTCGGTGCTGTGATTAAGAAGTCATCATTCACAATACATAGATCTATACAAATACAGTTGAATCTCTCAACATCGGCAAACCAGAAAATCCTCGGTGTGTTGAATATAGATGAGATTCCTAGTTACTAAATATACTAATACTGTATGATCATGATTGCAGGCTGGAACTAAATATACAGATCGTATGTGAATGGCATAAGTATTTGGTCGGAAAGAAACCTTGTAGTGCTCATATACCTGAATTACAGTGAAGCCTCTCTAAAACAGATACCATGGGGACCTCCCAGGATATCCGGTTTAGAGAGGCTCCACTTTAATTCGCGGCTCAGGTACGGAATAATATACAATAAAGAATTCCCACCATTTACGGCGACGGTCATTTGCCGTCCTCTGTGCATATCCAGCCGTTAGCCGCCGTCTTGCTTGTATCAACAATTACGGGATAGGACGTTATCTGGAGATGGACGACATAAACAATACCGCCTGCTTCATGTCATACCAGCAACAATAGGCAGGGCAGATAGGGGTACTTAATTGAGAAGTGTATCCGATTACTGTATTAAAAGCATGCACATGGGGCCGTATTGAATCTAAGATGCCCCCAACTTCTGCACAATAGACATAAATTTGGCACCGGGACTCGTTCTAGTCCAATGGCACTATCGACAAGTCCTCATGACACACCACACACATCTACATTCGACCTCTTTAGTCCGGGTATGGACGGTGGTAGCGCCAATTCCCATTTGTAAATATAGGCTAACCAACGAAATACACTGGGAAATGTGAATGAGTGTGAAATACACTGGGAAATGTGAATGAGTGTGAAATACACTGGGAAATGTGAATGAGTGTTTTGGTTCAAAAGTTTCGATAAGCGGCATTTGCATTCCAGCGAGTAATTTAAATCGTTATTCTATTCTGCATATTTAAATAATGTTCATATATGCAAAAGAGTATATATGAGAAAAGAAAAATGAAATAAGACATGAAATATACCCAAACCGGGCAGAATGGGTCTCTGACGGCGTGTCCGGTTTGGAGTTATTGTACATGTCGGGCGAGGCTCCTCTGTTGTTATTGTATCTGAACATTTGATCGCATGTCTGTGTGTTCCGTCACGTGTAGAGTAGACATTATCTGTATAAATATATGAATACAGCGAACTTCGTTCTCACGGAACCCAATGGCATCCGGTTTGTTCTGACGTTGTGTGGGCTGGTGTGGTTATTATGGATACAGTACATATATAGGAACTCAAACTGTACCAATATTTCACTTACGTTTAATGAGTGCATGCACGTTTTTGATAAGACACGGCATGAATTATGAATAAATTCTTCTCCAATTTCTCACTCAACCGCGCGGTGTCGTAAATCGCGCGGGAGGCGAAAACCCGTCAGATTCCGACGTCGACCGAAGCTGGTTCCCGCGTTACCGGTAATTGACGGAGACTCCCGAAGATAAGGTTCGGGCAACGATCTGATAAATTGGGTTTATTTCCATACTGATCTGTGGAGATCCTGTTTGGTCTTGACAGTCACACGGCCGCCGGATATATTGGGCAGTGTCCACTGACTGCATAACTGAGGGATGTACGGGTGGATCGTGACCAGTGTAGACCCGGGCCAGACTGCGTAGACGCGCAGGCTGGCCCAGGTCTACGCTGGTCGCAACGAAAGTAAGCAACTAATTACCAGCTGTCGGTTCAATTAAAGAATTAAAACCTGCCAGGTCGGGTGTAATTAATGACGGCGAAATGTGCATGGATTCTGTCTCTATCTATCGAATACAGCGGACTGACCGGTGGCCATTACTGGACAGCGAATTTAGAGCCGACAGGTGTATGGAAGGTCATATCCGCCATAATTATATGTGGCTTGATGCTTGCTGGCTGATGACATTTTAAGTTCTATCCGTCTTATTACAATTATATGTGGTTTGATGCTTGCTGACTGATGACATTACACGTTCTATGCGTGTTATTGCATTCACCGTTTGTATTTATGACAATTCTATGTGACCTGGTGCCTGCCTGCTGATGGAATTACAACTTATATCCATGTTATTCTATTTGTCATTTGTATTTATGACATTTGAAATCATCTTGGTTGTAATATATATTTGTCTTTATTGCATGCACATTTGGCTTCATGTTTCATTCATTTGTCCTTACTGCTTTCGGCCTTATTCAAAGTGCTAAGTGCTTTGTTCTTACTTTCTATTGCAAATGCTTAGTACAATAAAACAGATACACGAATAAGGACGTATCAATAATTGTAATGTAAATAAGACGAATGAACAAAGCAATCAGCAGAATGGACATGTAAGAAAGACAAATACAATTACAACAAGCAGATTTCAAATGTAATACATACAAATGACGAATACAATAACATGCATATAAGTTGTAATGTCATCAGCACGCAAGCATCAAGTCACATAGAATTATGGCGGATATTACCTTCCCAAATTACTGTTGCAATTGTTGTTGTCAAGGGGCCGTGGCTTATCGAGGTCACCCTAAACACCCCAAAGGCTGGAAAAGGCTACAAAGGCTACAAAGGCTGTTCGATGTTGCTTGTACGTCCGTTAGCGGATACTTATGACATGCATTTTCATTGAATTGACTGAATTATTATGTGTTATGATCATTTTATGAATTTTGCTCATTTTAATACAATAATCCACCACAAATATACGTGTTTTGGTAAATTGTTTAAACGCGCACCTGCGCCGATCGGGCCGCGCGGAATTGGAGTGATTAACACCTATAAACATATCGTTTAACAGGAGCAGCTAAACACCGATTATACTTATTGCATTATTGGATTATTATTACTTTGTATTATTATTCATTATTATTATTCATTATTATTATTAATAGTCTATACATATTATTAATTATTATTATTATTAATCATTATTTATTTATTATTATTATTAATCATTATTATTTGTGTACCCAATTGATAGTTTTACTATGGTTATTCAAACGAAATAATCGATAACTACGAACTACAATGCCAAACAATGCATAGTTGTAGCCTGACCCGAAATGAATATTACTGTGCAGCTGATCATGCACAATTGGGGCTTGTTAAATTTGTTACAAGCTGGACCCATAATCATTAAACGGTCGTATTTTATCTATAAATATAATTTAATATGTGCATATACGAGGGTCATCCAATAAATAGTGAAAACGAATATAAGTTGATATATTGTGCATATACCTGAATGATATTTGGCCTACGCTATATTGACACTTCGTCAATGATGTCGCATTATATGACGTCATTACGTTGTATGACGTCATAGTCATGTGACGTTATAATCACATACGTCAAGGGTCATGAACACGGTGATGATAATACTGAGCCATTTTCACTATATATATTGGATTACCCTCGTATGTGTGCGTCTGTAAATATCAGTTTGCAAACGTTTCAGTATCCGCACGTGATGTACGCACATTGTGTTAAATGAAAAATGAAATGTATGGTGTTACAATGTCACTTCGAAAAATAAACACGTAATTGTGTAACTATTCCACCCGTTTTTCTTATAATTTATATAACTACCTGTTGCCTACTTTATTATTCCCTACCAGCATCTCCAGTCACATAAAATAAAAAGTTTAATTTTAAATTTCAAAAGGAACAGTTTACTGCCAATAATTGACGTAATTATGTTAATTACAAATACAGGACACGGGAAGGAAAATGTTCGTGGAATAAACTGTGCTAAATACTATGGGTTAATTGACGGGAACATATCAGCTAGCGTAAATGTCTTTTACAACTAGTTACACGTTTATTCGGCCGTGTAAATAAAAGATTTTGCTTCCGCAATCTGAGGAAATATTCGTTACAGAGCCGTACGTAGCGCTCATAAACATATTGTTTATCACCGTGTGGATACCCATTTTCAAGGTAGATAACTAGCTGATGTCTCAAAATTCGGCATTCGTCCTATGTTCACGTAATGTGTTGATACATAAAGCATGTTTAAATGAATGTCGTTGATCGATCATTGACTTATATTAATAATAATGCAATAAGTATAATCGGTGTTTAGCTGCACCTGCTAAACAATATGTTAATAGGTGTTAATCACTCTTTATCCAATTCCGCGCGGCCCGATCGGCGCAGGTGCGCGTTTAGATAATTTACCAAAAACACGTATATTTGTGGTAGATTATTGCATTCAAATGCTTAAAATGATTAACATGATCATAACACATACTAATTCAGTCAATGCAATGACAATGAATGGTATAAATATCCGCTAACGGACGTACAAGCAACTTCGAACAGCCTTTGTAGCCTTTGTAGCCTTTTCCAGCCTTTGGGGTGTGTTTAGGGTGACCGAAACGCATGGCAAAACAGCGATGCAATAATCAATAATGGAACTCCGGATGTCACTTGAAACAGTGCGAATGAATAAAGCATCAATCCAAATGCACATGCAATTTAGACTACAACCAAGAAGATTTCAAATGTCACAAACACGAATGACGAATACAATAACATGAAAGTAAGTTGTAATGGCACTAGTCAGCAAGCATCAAGCCACATATAATTGTAATAAGACGGATAGAACTTAGAATGTGACCAGTCAGCAAGCATCATGCCACATAGAATTGTAATAAGACGGATAGAACTTAGAATGTCATCAGCAAGCAAGCATCAAGCCTAATAGAATTATGGCGGATATTACCTTCCATACAGGTGTATATTTCGTCGCTTTTCTGTGTGTTCGAGCCAATTCCCACTCTTAAATATAAGCCGACAGGTGTCAATTTCGCTGCTGACTATTGATTGACTGGCTGAGATAGAGATCGGCAATCTTTAATCCCGCGTACATGTTTTGTAATAATTATGGAACACAGTTCGTCTGTCTGTACGGCAATATAGACCGTACACGTCGTACAGGAGGACAGCCGACTTACATGTATATGGTTGTTCCAGAAAACAATCTGGCATTATAAACTTCAAACTAACTAGTAAATTACCAACCAATACCAATTTAATAATAACTATATTACACACTATGCTAGTTGTATTAGTAGACTGACAACATGGCATGAAAAATGTTCACACAGATGGCATGACAAACCACGTCACACACTCAGCATGCAGTTCGTATTGAGTTTGTGATCTTCTGTAGCTTAATAAGGAAATGGGTTTGAAACTTTGCTGAAAAATATACTCATAAGAGTTAAGATCACAGAAGTTAACTTTATTTTACTATATAGCCTTATGTCAAATATGTTGTGAGCTCAGAATAAACGTCATATTGCGTATAATAGTTGTGTTAAAGTGAATGTGTCGATTGAATATGAATACATGTACATGTGGCGAGTTTTCGGACGTCCGGCAAAGTCGGCTGCGCAGTTTCTAGGTAACACAATCACACGTCGCTATTCTTGTATATCATAACGTTTATGCATATTTTCACGTTTTCTGGTGAAATTATTGCCCTTTGCCTGCAAATGTCATCTAGAATCGTTCGATTGCATGAATCGTTATTGATTGCCTTGTATATTTCTGTCTGGCATGATGGCGAGATACGCGGGAGGTTTGCGGCGCCGCACTAATCAGGTCCAACCGACCAGGGGACTGTTTTATGCAGTGACCGCTCCAGTCCGGCACCCTTGCTGTCATGCCGTAGTGCACTGCACTTCATTGTGATTTGTTTTTGCTTTTGCTGCTGGGACTGTTAAATTCTCGGATGTTCATTAGGGCAATAGTTGGTGTTAGTCTTTTGTTGCATTTGTTTTATTTTATTTCATGTACTATTACTTTCCTGTTGGGACCGCACACAGCTGATTGTGGAGTGCACATACTTATGTGTCGCATTAAAGACTTCTCGACCACCATAGTGCGCTGTGTCAGGGGCGTATCATTATATATATTATATATATAGTAGTGGCAGTGCGTTGAATCTGAGTGCGTATCAGTGTATGTGGCGAACTGACTAGGATTGGGAGTGCAGTCAGAGAATGCGTTCAAACTGTTTCATGTGAAATAGCTCAGAAAGTCATGGTTAATGTAGCAGCTAGTAAGGGCAAATACGTTTTACAAGTTGTAATGGTATCATGTTTTTATTGAACCTGTGTATAGTATTAGGTGCATGTACATGTATGTCTGCGTATAGCAACTAGCAGTAACAGGTAAATGTATTGACCCTGGTCTGTAGACCACAGACTTGCAGTATAGCACAGCCTGCCACAGCAATGTCACGGTTACTGTGAATGTTGGCCATATTGTTTACGGGCTGTAGCAACAAACCAAGGCTGTGTGTACATTACTGAACATGTCCTTATTCGCTGTCACTGTGGGAGGGAAGCTGACTAGAATCAGGCGTGTGGGACATGGTTTACAATTCCGCATTAGCCTGACGTTCGTTAGCTTTTACCATTGTTCATTAAAAAGAGTTCTGTATCATTTCGGCGCAAACACGGAGATGCGCTTTTTCTATGAACAGTCCTAAATTATTATACGCATGAAAGAAATGCAACCATCTAATCGGGCAACAACACACCATATAGGTACAATAACCACACGATTAACGAAAACAATATTCCGATGTCCATGGCCTTTGTTAATGACCTTCAGGCACCACCCTGTGGACACACTCGACTACACCGGCACGTACAGCAACTGTAGTCACAGATCGGCGGCAATGCTGGTGGCAGATACACCAAGGCTGCGACTTACGCATGTGCGGGCATGTTTTCAGGCGTGTTATTTGAATCGAATTACCGAGCTATTGAACTTAATTATGCGTGTAGCAGGCCTGTTCTGCTACAGACATTCACAATGCCTGCGTTTGTCTGCACGTGTTAACGGATATATACATTTACCAGTACATTCACTATCCAACAACCGTGTACGATGGACCAACAGCCGTGTACGATGTACCAGTAGCCATGGACGATGTACCAACTTGCCGTGGACGACGGCCAAACAGCCGTGGCGATGGACCAACAGCCGTGGACGATGGATCGACAGCCGTGGACGATGGACCAACAGCCATGGACGATGGACCAACATCCATGGACGATGGACCAACAGCCATGGACGATGTACTAACAGCCAGGAACGATAGACCAACATCCATGGACGATGGACCAACAGCAATTACGATGGACCAACAGCCATGGACGTTGGACCAACAGCCGTGGACGATGGACCAACAGCCATCGATGATGGACAAACAGCCTTGGACGATGGACCAACAGCAATTACGATGGACCAACATCCATGGACGATGGACCAATAACCATGGACGATGGACCAATAACCAGGAATGATAGACCAACAGCCATGGATGATGGACCAACAGCTGTGAACGATAGACCAACAGCCGTGGACGATGGACCAACATCCATGGACGATGGACCAATAACCATGGACGATGGACCAATAACCAGGAACGATAGATCAGCAGCCATGGACGATGGACCAACAGTCATGGACGATGGACCAACAGTCATGGATGATGGACTAACAGCAATGGACGATGGACCAACATCCATGGACGATGAACCAACAGCCGTGAACGATGGACCAACAGCCGTGGACGATGGACCAACAGCAATAACGATGGACAAACATCCATGGACGATGGACCAACAGCCGTGGACAAAACTAATGCCTCACCTGATTGTCTGTACCGTCTTAATATATTTGTAGATGTGACTGGAGAAATGGGGCTTATGTATTTTGTAACCAGTGTAACTCCTGATCCGATAGCACATTAATTTAGCCTGATAATGATATATCTTGAATATTAGAAGCAATATGGGGGTTTCTTTGATGGAATGGCGAACAGTGCAGATCCTGATCAGACTGATCTGGGGGCTACACTGGTCTTCTTCAAGCACAGCCATATTTAACGAATCTAGTCAATAGTAAATTAGTGTATGAGCCACAAAAGTGAGTTTCAATATATGAATGTAATGAGCGTTATCCGTATCTTGTTTTGTGGTAACCTCTGCTTACATTCAATGCCCCTGTGTTCCGCTGACTTTAAATATAACATGTTATATACTCAACTTGCAACTTCATTTGCATGGATGTTATAGCAGACACCTGCCCAACTGGTACTGGATTTGTCCGTATCGCACGCCACCTACAGCCTAACTGTGTAAGCATACATATTTTATTTTTCTGTCTAGGACACTTATGTTTGTTTAATAAGCCAGTCGAAGTGCGGATGTTGCCGAATGCTGGACCCCCACACTGAGTGGCTAATTACCCGGGGGCTGCAGGGTAACTGTGGTAATTACACTGTTTGTATTGGGCATGCCGGTGATCGGTAACATAGCCACTTTACCACCTGCACGTTGGAGTGGCTGAGTATGCATTTGCAGCACCATGGCTGATTCACAGCTAATATTAAAGCTGAAGATACACACGTTTCCCGACATAAGAGGTAGGTGGTATACTTTACGACAATTAATGTTGGTAAAGTTATACACCTGTGAATGGAAATCTCGTATGACATGAGCTAAATAGAAAACAGTATATACCTTGACCATACATTTTGTCATACGGTCATGGCCGCGACGTATTACAATCGGTGTTGGCGGCTCAGGGGGTGGGTGGCCGGGTTATGTGATAAGGGGAACACATATACGTCTGTCATAGCCGGGACATAAATATACATGTCTGGATATAGAACAACAAATACAACAGATACATATTATTAAATTTATTAATTTCATAAATATTTAAGGCACAGCAGAACAAAAGAACATCATATGGGGCGTAGATCAGCTTGTGAATCCGCAGAGCCTGACCAGGATCTGCATTGCTCGCCATTCCATCAATGAAACACCAGTCTCACAAGCCATGTAGATCGTTATCAGGCTACATGAGTGTGATATTTAATCAGGAGCTACACTGGTCACAACTACCATAAGCCCCATTTCTACAGTCGCAGCCACATTTAACTAATGTCGTGTGATATTCCTAGTGTTCATGTATAGTGTATAATATAGCTACCGGTCGTCGCTGGCGTATATATCCATGTATATGTAATTCGTACGTTTTTTCCGCCCGCACGAGGAGATAATCCACGAGCATTCACAAGCGGATTATCCACTATGCATGAGGACAGCCTAACCCGAATGTTCGGCCTGTAACGCAGTGCGACTTAGTCGCCCTGCGTTACAGGCAGAACATTCGGGTTGGATGACAGCCGTGTATCTATAGTATTATCCAGCCATCAACCCATACGCTGTCCGGTTAGTTTAGTACTAGTGTGCCCACTTTCATATCGGGGGATACGTGTACAATTTATGTTGTCGTTGTCATAATTGCATTATTGTTCTAGTACGTATACGAATATGTTGCTATCGCTGGCGATTGACGCTTTTCGGATCTGCGACCAGTGTAGCTCCTGATCAAATATCACACTCCTGTAGCCTGGTAACAATATATATTGATTATTGGAAGCATGGTACGTTTCATTGATGGAATGGTGAACAGTGCAGATCCTGATTAGACTGTACACGTGCTATTCTGGATCTACACCAGTCGCACAACCCATAAGCCCCATTTTCCAGTCGCAGCCTCATATACAAATATACTGCACGTTGTAGTAACTGCATTGGCCGCGTCCAATCGAATAGAACGGGTTTAACAAATTACATATGTGCATGTACCTTCATTGTGGACTTGCCCCTAAAAACTAATCCTTACATCGTGTGACAAAATATGTTACATAATTAGCAACAGCAAAATACATATACATATACATGTACACGATAAACTTGATGAACTGCAGAAGCAGCCACCTTATTGTCATATTCATTAAACTGCGATAAGGAATACTATCAGAGCCTGACTATGACGTCAGTCACGTGTCCTGGGCCACTGGGTATTAGAGAGCATTTAGTGCTACTGGACTCGGCTCCCGAATAAAACCCCTTATGGAGTCGCCAGGCGACTTTGATATCTTAAATTGCACGATGGAGACGTAACGCACACCTGCCGAAGACGACATTATAATGGTTGTAGCCGTCTTTGAGTTACTTCGAGAAAACTAACAATTATCTATTTTTTTATCAAAATATCTCCGAAACTGCTACCACTATGGTGACAGAACTATCATCATCTCTGGTATGTCTGTGTATCGCATCAAGGTCGATCATTTAGTTGCCGATATGTTTAATAAAATGTTGATTGAAAAGGGGCTACAAAGCAGGTGAGCGTGACGTACTATACCCACCGTGAATAGGTAATAGTTACGTAATAGACCTATTTCGGTTTTACCATAGTATCATATAAGGCGGCGTCATACTTACTGCTCTAAATTACGTTGATACCTGAACTTTTGAACGACGGTATGCGCTAAGGGAGGCAATTCGAAAGCCGGGTCCACGTGTATGTTGAGGTATATTAGTTGGTGATGATGATGTGATATAAACTTACTACGATGAATCTAAATCTACGCACAATCTCAAACTTGTCTAGCCCATTAGACATGGAACACAATTGCTGTAGTATGAACAAAATCACTAATTTCTTTATTTCATATCGAAAGTATATGTTGTTACCACTCGTTTGAACCGTCTCGACGAGACGGTTCAAATGAGTGGTAATAACATATACCTTTATTAAGAAATAAACAAAATAATGATTTTTTTTTCAATAAACATTATTGTATCTTTAGAATGAACCTGTCTAAATGGTTGTTACTGTCTTACTAGTATTAATCACGACATCCCTGGTGATAGTTCCGGTGGTTGTCATTATAGTTAAACTGTAATATTACATCGTCAAACAATACGGTCATCTCTCACTTGTGAAACACATTGTCAAATGTATGCCATTCTTTAACAAATAGCAATTCTAACTAATATTCACAACCTTTGCGCATTCTCCCAGTAAACATACACACATACATGTGGACAGACACATACATGTAGTATCACGTGCATTTCTTCATACATAATACATACATTAACTAATCAACAACTACATTCAGTACATTTGATTATTATGGGCCCTCCAATATTTGGAAACATTGAAACAGCTGTGATACCAGATGACATGAATGTCCATTAACTTTGCATATGAATGGCAATCGACTAATAGTGAGTGCGTGTCTGTGTATAGAGTGGTGATTTCATATGGTATTTATTAAACGAGTATATTGCTGTCAGTGAGTTTAATACTATCATATCGAAGCATGTTAAGCACAATTGTTAGATTTTATAGCAAAAGCAGACACTTATAGATTAAAGGTGTTCATATCACCTACTAAATATACTGTCTATTTCACGAAAGCTCAGTGCCAAAGTTTTACGGCCATATAACCAATGCAAAAACACTTTTTTCCCATAACATTAAATTTTATCAAAATTTAAGAATGAGCCTTCTTTTTATTTCATGAAATTTGGTCCAATATTGATTTTATTGCGAAAAAAAACAATTTCCACATGTTAAATCCCCATAGACAACTTCACAGAGTGAAGATGTCTATGGGGATTTAACATGTGGAACTTTTTTCTAATTTCAGAAATAATAGACCGATTTTCATGTATCTTTTGTTTTCTTAGTTAGATCATTTCCAAGCTATCTAGCTAGATTTCAGAATCAATTTCCATTTGTTTTCGACTCCATCTCTTTTTTCCCCATGTTAAATTCCAATAGATAACTAATTTTTCGTAATAAAATCAATATTTGACCAAATTTCACGTGATGCAATTTAATATTATCAAAAAATATATTGTTTTTGCATTGTTTATATGGCCGTAAAATTTGGGCAGGTTTCGTGTAACAGACATCTCACTACTGTATCATGATTTGTAACACATAGTGCTTTTACACTGCGAAAGCCCATTTTCTGCAATAAAATTGCATACTCATATAATATGTGCCATTAAGAGCGTGATTGTTTCTCTCTTTCTGCAATACGTGTCGTATAATTCAGTGAACTATGACCGAGGTATGGACTTTGCCAATCTCGTCACACCATGTTTACATTCGTAGAAGCAAGTAAAAGAATAATATAGTGGACGTCAATGCCCCGTTGCTCAAAACCTCGGTTAGTTTAACGGACTATTAGGTCGTTAACACTGTTAAACAGATACTGGACGTGTAAGTGAAGTATGATACCCATTTGAAACATACAATACAAACATACAATTAAAGCTGCAAACTAAACAATACTTTACTATGCACTCGAAACTTATCCCGTTTTCCTGCATTACAAATTAAATAGAAATTTTAGATAATCGTTTGTTGACGTACAACTCATCGACACTACGTAACAGTTAGATCATGGTTCGTCCGCATATGCAATAAGATAATCCGCGAGCTCTAGCGACTGGATTATCGATCGTACATGCGGACGAACGTGATCGAACTGTGTTATCACATCCTCACGTGCATACATTTCCCATGTGCTGTGTAAATGCTGAAACAAAACTCGAAAATGTATCAAAGATGTGATAACAAGTAGATAAATGTCTGCTGTATGGGTGTTTTAAATTGGCTATAATTCCAAATAATGTCACCATCCATGGTGCATACATCACTAGCATTCAACACATACACATACACAAATGTTGGTGTATATTATCTCTCACAGAACAATGCCACAATATAGTCACCAGTCTCCACGATGTCGTTCCCTCTATGGACATAAATGTTCGTAAGTGCAACATTATGATGTAAATTTCACATTACCAATGTTTTCTTGTAAAAAATTATTGGATTTACATTTATTGAGCATAGGCTGCAAATGCAGCCTATGCTCAATAAATGTAAATCCATACATTGAGGTCGAATTCTGATATCAACCAATCGCTACGTCGTGTCTCATTTATGTTTATGTGTAAACGAGATATACAAGGGAGACAATAACGGGAACGCCAGTCAACCGAGTCCACACTTCCATCCTCCATGTATCCGTAAGGATTGCCGAATGTATTCCATTGTCGATTCTCCGTCGCCATTCTCCGGACTGCTGGAAAGCTCGGGTATATCACTGTTCAGGACTACACCAGCAGACGCATACAGATATCACTGTGTTCAATGGGTCGTCTAGCTGGCGCCCACACTAACCGTTCCAAGTCCGCTCGGCTCGCCGGAAGTCATACCAGCGGAAGTCAGACTCATGGAATTATGGGAATGTGTGTGCATGTGCTCGCCCTCGAGGCCATGGTGACTCCGGGAGGGCGAGGGCGATGAATAATGCCCCGGGGAGCCAAGGTTCTCCCCACTCTCCAGCTTCACCAGCGAGTCGTGGCGCGCCGGCTGGTATGACGACATTGGAGCATTTGGAATCATGAGTCCGCCTCCAATATTGGAAAGTGACGTCATATGGTACTGGTTTGAGCTTTGGTGTTGTTCGGATGTGCTCGGCGGCATTGGTGAGCTGGCTGGCTTGATTTCTGGAACACAATGGACAGTGACAATGAGGCATTGTAATTGAGAAGTATAATATCGCCACACTAATGATCTATGAGTCTACAAAATGGACAGTGACAATCAGGCATTGTAATTGAGAAGTATACTATCGCCACACTAATGATCTCTGAGTCTACGAGTTATTGAATATTTTAACATTTTATACTTAAGTTTATGCGTAGCGTTGCTTATATGATGCCAGTATAATACATAACTGTTTCAGCACGACGTAGCTAACAATTCATCCATGTTACTTTTGTGTACAAAACCTAGAACATACACCCAAACCGAGTAAGCCTATATGAAGACGACGCAGCTTGATGATATACTCTGGATCTACACGGGCGGCGCACGGTGGCATTGAGGTATACATTTAGTGTTGAATAGAACAATGCGAAGCTCAACTGCTGATATTCGAAGTGTTAGTGCCGTACCATTGTGAGTATCGGACTTGAGGCCGCCGCCCGGGGGTGTCGGGTTACACGCGGGTGGCGTCGATTCGCTCTTGGGCTTCACGGTGCTTTTGGGTTTCCGTTTGCGGGTCTGGATGCCATCCTTCTTCATCGCCAGGGGCCGGTTCACCTGATGACAAAGGACAACAAATACATAATTCCAGGCTGATGTTATTTTATATCAAGCTTATCAGATAAGGCTGGGAAACGCGCAGAAAATACGAGGCTCACAAAGGAACTCCTACCGTTTCCTAGCCGAGCCTGATAAACTTCATGTCAAAAGACACTAACATGGTATTCTATGTATCATGTAACGTTTTACGCTACATAATGAGCAATTATGACGTGGATTTCGTTGAAAAGAACGTGGACCTGTTTATGTTGAATCATTACACTGCCATCATTGGGTAATCTCCTCAAGTTGTTGTAACCGGGATATTCGTATCAGGCCAACGTCTGGTAGACATTATGGTATGTTCGGCCAATACCAAGGATAAAATATGGACATCCTGATAAAGAATTAACCTTACCACGTTCCAGATAAAAAATGTAGCATATATGTGACGCAAAGTTGCATTATTACATTATTTTCATCTATCCCGCGATTGAATGGCGAACAGCGTGTGCCTTACGTGAATGCGTAGACTGGTAGACGCTCCTTTGGCGTAAGGTTTGGTTTATCAGCCGGCAGCCCATGTTTGCAATGTACATATAGTCAAGCATGCGTCGGTGCCTCACGATACACAGTTGGTGTATCAGTCTACTTTATTAGTACAAAGTTTCCTCCGTTTCCACACGACTACCCGGCACAAACTGCCCGGCGTCTGCGTGTACCGCCGTGTGGTGTGACCGTTGTCGACTTACCCCGTGTAGTTTGTAGTAGAGCCCACAGGCGTTACACACGGGTTCCCCCTCGGAGTTACGCCGCCACAGGGTCGTGGTTGTTGTATGACAATTAGCACACGACAGTCCCACCCGCCGGCTCGCCGACTGAAACATAACAAGACATAGTCAAGCTACAGGTATCACTGATAATCACCGAACACGACTACCAGAAAACGTATACATTGTAACTGCGGTTGTATTGCACTTGTCACAGTCAATGAGCACAAACGCCACCTAGCACCGCCTTAAGCGAAACTCAATGTAAAAAATGACAAAATGAATATACCAACTATCAAGAATGTAAACACACCGGGAACGATGACACCAAAATGGCCAATGACAATGCATCTGGTTATCACGGGGCACCACTACATATGAGGGTACTGTAACAGATCAGAAACGCTATAGGTAAACATGAAGTGTTACATACTGTTTCTCCTTTACAATGTATGTACATTCATATACTTTCGCTTGAGATTAAAGAGAACATGAGGATTATTTGGATTATTATTATTAGTGCACGTTCAGGGGTTAGGGTTATAACCCAAATATACGTGTGTGTTTGAAATGTATGTGCAACAATAATAATTTCAAGAATCCTCAATTTCCAACGAGAATACCTATTGCAACGTAGAAAATGTGTATTTTAAATAACACTTTATTAACTCCGTTAGGGTCTGCGACGGTCCCTATAATGTAGTCGATGCTTTATATTATGGCACGTCACATGTTACGATCAATCGCGCTTTTTAACTTTAGAGCAAATTGGTTTCAAGAAAGGGAAACGTTTAACGTTGTTTCAGCTAAAACGTTGTTTAGTCACAACTTCATACTTGACATAACGTGATCACGGTTTTCCGGTGTTTGAAATATTAATGCATTTAGAAAGCTTATTCATGTCAAAGTCTGGAAAACAAACACGTGATGTTTCTCTTTCGAGCGGACAAATTAGCAATATGGATTAGTTCTTTTGATTTTTCTTTTCATGAATCAGAGATAACGCTAAGTGTTTTGTGTAATAATTTATATTATCGGTGAAGTCAAAACTCTTTAAGCTATCGTGTAACTGTGAAAGTAACGTGTACATGTATGTCAAAATGAGGTGCACCAAATGGCTGGATACCCCGTGAAAATAGGACAACACTATGACCTTGGTACAGCTGTATTGGGAAGTTATTCAATATTCAACAACGTACGATCAACTTGAATGCATTCTTTCGTGTAGTCGAGTTCGGCAATTATCGACCTACACCAGACATGGTTTTGTAATTGTAAATTCAGTATGATATAGTCAGTCGTCAGTGAGTACGACGCCACAATGATATGAACAGTTGATACAGTAGAACCTCTCTAAACCGGAAACACATAAAACACATGTGATCTTATTTTTTATAAGTTTTTTGGTCATTTATCTCAGGTTATAATGTATGTTCGTGATCGCATAGCACACAACTATGACTCATAATGATCAAATGACTGTTTTACAGTGAAACTTCTCTAAGCCGGACACCCTGTGAACCTCCCATGCTGTCCGGTTTAGAGAGGTTTCGTTGTAGTATATGTTACATTATTGACATACGTAGCATTATAATACATGTGGTAATGCAACAACGATTTCTATTCAATTTCTATTTCTATATCATCAAATGTAGTTTTATGGACGAAATAGAAGCAATAAACTTACTTTAATTCTAAATATCGCATTTGAATCGTCTTGTTATCGTGTTTTATATGTAATATATTTTATTGAGATTTATAAAAATATAAGTCGACATGGTTTATGGCAAATCACCCATTCAACTTACCACACACCGATTTCAGAATGTTTTTATTTTTATGTTTAGCGAAATTAATGCACATTTAGAATCTATTCCGGTATCAATCTGACATTATGACGAATGATGAACGCAACAAGTCAATTTGTGTCGCAACACGGAATAATGTACAACGTCAAACGAGATAGCGCTACGCCGTCATGTCGACCAGCACCGCCTGTTCCCCTTGCCGGAGTACGCAGTGGGACATAGACAAGAAGCATTCCGACACTCTACAATGTTTGGACAATAAAAGAAGACCAGGTCCAACTGCACGTACTCACCTGTGTCTATGCTGGTTGCAAACACCACGTGACACAGGTGCGCATGCGCGGGATGGGTTTATGTATGAAGCTAGATTGTAATCGGTACGTTAGAAAACGTGAGCGCACTCTTCAGGCGCCAGTTGTAGATAAGGCCCGCTACACAAAATTGAATTTGAAACAAATATATCACTTAAATTGACGTAAAGTCTCCCACAATATGTGTGAATAAAATAATCGCATTAGATCCTAATCGCAATCGAAATTAACGAAGAGACATCACTTCTGTTGCCAATTTTATGCAAAACGTGTAAGTCTGTGGTATTGCCAGAAGTAGTCGCTGGCAGTAACTCTGCCAAACACCCGTGCCGTCCCTATATAGCGAGGTACGGGAGTTGTACAGAATTGCCCACATCTGTGCCAGATGACATTCGGTCATTAAGGACATGTCTGTGTATTTTGTGTATTTACATTGTGTGTATATTCTTGCAATTGTGTTACAGATATAAGATTGATATACTACTCGAGAAGCCATTAGACCAAGGTAAGCAAGGTCGCCGGTTCGCGTCAAGGATTCCGACATGTGACATATATGCATTGTGAGATTAAACCATTATATGGATTCATAACGCGTCGAAAAGCGCCAAATAAATGTGTCGGACTAAACATACTGATATTACTATATGGTTTAATAATAATAAGACAACATGCGTAACGAATAGACATGGCAACTATACAGACACCATTGACACAAAGATGGTCGCAATAATCAGCGTCGTCAACCCAAAGTCGGCCCGGTCAATAATGTTACATTAACAATAATTACACCACTATGTCAATGAGACATGCGCCAATAAGACAACCAACGACCGACAATGGAACTTCACTGGAGCGAGTCCGTCGCCACACTGTTAACTCGAGGCCGTGAGCAGTGAATGTGTCTGGAAATGTTAATCAAAAGATGTGCTTTCTTCAAACGGGCTGCCAATGTATCTTCATGAAACGAATCTGCTAAAAGCTGTTCAATGTACTCGACCCTCGATACACCAGCAATTGGCGTCGGTATGTTAGAAACATGATATTATTGTCATTGTGACATTCTTAAACGTCTGTGCAACTTACACAATGCGTTGCTCGACACAAATCTATGGCGAGTATAACCATTGCAGGAAGCTGTGATGCAAACAGAGTAGAGTGTTTTCACACTGCGCATACTGACTGTGGTAGGATGGTTTGGTTTCTGGCATCATCAACAGGAGATAAAGTCTGACACACTCTTAGATGGGCTGATACGGAAATTAATGTAGCAGAGATAAGGCAGCTCATCCATGGCTGGCAAACTGTGTCTAGTGGCACGGCACAGGCCATTAAACCGCGACCTACATCGCTCCCTCCGAATGTAGTCTAACGGATAGAGTACCTACACATAGTGGCCGTCCCTGCTCTATGTACACAGTTACAGCAACCGTTTTAGTATAACTGGACATGCTTGAATATAATTATGTCACATGCTGTGATAGAGTGAAATTAACTCGTGATATATACTTGTGTGAACTTTCCATTGACAGACACACATAATGAATGCAGTTTAGACCAGTGTACGTATTCAGCAATTTATGTTTACACATGGCGCAATGGTTATGACGACTTGTTAATGGCGAACGATGTAGACACGATGCTACCTAAGGTCCGTTTTGTAAGTGGAAGCTGCGGTAATCCCAGATTATTTCCCATCCTGTATCGATAGTATGCAGAGAATAAGATCTAAAAATACATCTGTAACATATGTATTTTATTTCCTGAACATATCGTTTTACAATTTATTCATTTATTTATAGAAATATTTGACATTTGTAATAATGCTTTACAATCAATGCTCCACAGTTTATACGATATGAATTACCAGACAGAGTGGCATTCACATGACATCGCAGGACGACTGATGGCTTAGGAATTGTCCACAGACTAAATACACGCACCAGTTGTTTGGAATGGACAATACAACACAATAAATGGACACCTACTTTTGACCGTGCGCCTCCGATGAAGTTCGTATTCATGTCTCGCCAAGCATTGATTGACTGCGTGTAAGGATCGGTTTGATAAGGTAGCATCTCACCAAAGTCTCCCTAAAATAGATTTACAATTGTATTAGCAAGCACTGTGTGTTCAATGTGCAGAACTACATTCACGAATGTGCAATTACAGCGTGTGTTTATATCACAAGTAACAATTAGCAATGCGGACACTGATGTGGGGAGCCAATATATGTACCAGTAGCACTATTTAGTTTTAAATATTCCGAAACAATATCCAATACATAAGATATACATTATCGGTTTCTCTAAATAAAATAACGAACGTTTGCGTGGAATGACCACTGTGCAATAGGAGCAGAACGGTTTGGACAAGTGTCGTCTAATATATAAATAGAATCTAATGTGATGAGTGTAATGTCACCATTCTTGATGTTGGAAGCCCATGGGTTGGCGACCTCAACATTAATGTATTGTTGTCGATGATTAGTTTAGCTCTGCATATAAATCACAGAAAGTGCAATGTATGATTAATGGGTGAGGTGCACAATGCTTAGATGACATGAATACGTACTCATCCTGTGACATGACAATGGTGGCAATGAAGTGGGACTTCATAATATGACACAATGTTCCCCATCACACTGCCACATCGGTTAACATAATGGTCAAATGATACACATGCAATACCAGACGAAGTAAATGTGTGAACAAGGCAAAACATCACTGTGCTATGGTCATCAATCGGTATCACTGTAATACATTGCCGAATGCCGACATCTTTATACTAGAGTGGGTACACCAACGCTCGCGCAGTGGTAATGCTCGCGCATTATTGATATTTACAATGAATCGATGATATAATCTTATTGATTGTCTTGTTGTGTGCCTGAAATATGTATACTTTTATCATGTCGCCATTTTGACAAAAGGTCGTGGCTTAAGCAACAAATTTGCCAGTACGTATTCACTATTTTACCCTGCGAATGATTGGCAAATGGAATTTGATACTATGATACTCTGTCATAAACTATTCATAATGAATATTTGCATGGTGCTTATCGAACTGTACAATTAACATTATTACTTCATTTCCACTTCAATTGTTTTAACCATACTTGTATACATCCGCCAAACAGTGGCAAACTTCGACACATGCCACACTTGATTTACTTCCATAACTTAGGGACCGATCCTGCATGAATGGGTCACGTGATCACCAATAGAACTGGAAATGGCAGTAAATGAAGAAGTCCTTGATTTGTGTATCAATTTCTAGTTGTTTTCAAGCGCAACTAAGCGACCATTGGCTTAATCGAATTGAGAATAGATATAGCATGTATGTTGTGTAACAGAATATACTGGTCGTCCTAAGCAACAGTTGCTAATAAATCCAGTCACGTGATGAGAGCGATAACATGAACATACCAGTCGTCGTTGCGGCTTTATGAGCGGTCGGTTCATTCCGTTCATCTTGTGGTAGAGCCCACAGGCGTTACACAGGTAGTGGCCCGTGCCGTCCCTCCGCCACAACGGGGTCGATATCGCCCCGCAGTTTACACACTCCCGCCCCTCGATATCCGCGAAATACTCCTGCCCATCTGTAACATACAACGGATTACGTCAAATTATACACTAGTGCTTTCTAAACTGACGACCAATATGCGATCTTTGTACTGCAATATGTTGGGTGCCAATGTCATTTGTCTCTGGTGGTAAAGTGTGTTTTACAGTAGAATATGTCTGAACAAGACATCCTCGTCCTCCCAGTGTATCCGCTTTAGAGAGGTAATTTATATTTAATATAAAGCAAACATAATTATGCCGCATACATGTAGCATGGTATATGTTGAAAGATATTATTTTTAAATCACATTTTCGGACCCCATTGTAATATTTCAATCAATGTTAATTGTTTCACGAATTGCTGCTACAGTGCTATAGTTGACATCAGTGGATACATAGTGTATAACATGGTAGTGTAATATTATCAGTATTCTTCAGATAACAGTGTATGCCATAACTGATGTACAATGTTGTTTTCACTTAAAATTACACGGATTCTTTATTTTCTGACATCTCACACGTATTCCATTCGGTCCCTCGCGTGACTTCGTTTGACTACTTCTTGATACGCTACATACACGGATTGACGGTGATGCGGTGTATCAGCATTCTGTTTGATACAACAACTAGTTACCTGGTCGGTGGGTATTTCGTCAACGTGTAGCAATCTGACAACATTAGCAGCGAGTGCACAGAGGACGTTAGCAGCGAGTTCACTGTCAATGTCTTGCTGAGTAATCTAGCTCATAATGAGCTAGATTACTCAGCCATACATTGACAGTTTGAATTGTATTCAATCCCGGTAGCATGCCACAGATATAGGCGTGTTATTGTGGAACTCGGTCTGATTCAGTCGGTACGCTCATTCACTGTGTTGCTGCCACGGTCCCGGGACGGAGGTTACACGGAACGATATAGAATATAGAAACCGATTGTAACGTTTAGCCGCCTATCTTATCTTCTGTTTCATATATCATAATTTCTCGGCTGGTGTCCTCCGTTATCTCTTCGTAATTTCCCCCAACGATGAACGCTTTTTTCTTCGACTCGAAACGTAGTGAGAGCGTGCGCCTTTATAAATATTGTAAATGGACAGGGTTACATTCACACCGGAATCTCGATATCAGGCTATATATATATATATATATATATATATATATATATGCATTAATACTTGTTTTCCGTGTTTCAATGACGTGGCTTTCGGCATGTATGTTTTCTTTATGCATTTTATAAACAGGAAATACGTTATACTATGGAGATGCTGGCTAACTATAAGTACGGTACTCATTAGATTAGTGTGGGTCTCGAATGTGTTGGTTGTGTACTGTTATACATTTGCGCAAATATTTCACAGTTTCACCTATATATGCTCTATTACATGGTCGGCATACGATGACACACATTACATACATACCTCAGTGTGGCTTTTACGGTAAAACGTTTTCCGTTTTGAAATTGAAATGGATTCCCTTCAATAATAAATTGCATAGTCTTTAGACCGCATTTTGCGACTGTTGTTTGATGAGGATGATCATCAACGTTTTGTTGATCGTTTTGTTAAATTAAATAAAAGGTTTGGCGTTTGTATTGATGACGTCATAATTATTTCATGATATCCTTTATTTTCGGGCTCTGGAATAAGATTAGAATATTTATTTAATGATACTGGACATGGTCGGGTTCATGGGTTGTTAGTTGAAACAGAGACACATTACAGTGCACTCAGTCCCTGGTTGAAACAAACCGGTATTCACTGTTGTTTTCTACATTATTGTTTATTTTGAGTAGTATTTTACATGGGATCTGTCCAACTTACTATTTAACATTTTAATGATCACAGGTGGCTACCTCCTATTTTCGAACAGCTTTAAGGCTTTATGATTATCAAACTATCTTCCTTATTCGTCTCGCTAGACAAGACGGAATGCTCAACATCGTATGCCTTGGGTGACATGATTTGAATAACAAGAACTGTTTACTGTCGGTAGGCTTGTAACGTAAATCAGTTTATACTGTCACACTATTACTTTTAACAAGTGCTTCCAGAAATGGAAGTGAAATTGGATCACTCTCTTGTGTAACTTTAATATATTTGTGTACATGATTTAAAATTGTGTGTAATGTTTCGAGATCTCAATTTGATATCGTCCGAGGATTACAGCAGTCGTCTAGAATCGTTTCCATTTTTGCGTAAAATATTATCGTAACATATAAAATAGAATTGTATACCCAATGGAAAGAAATACGCAACAAGGACGACTAGTGGGTCTGTCGCACGAATTTGAGTCGGCTCTTTGAAAAATAAGCATTAGAAACAACGACATACATTTTAGTATTACAGTGAACGCTTCATTATTTTGTACGTATGGGCCATTTACTACAGAGTGGAATATACATGCGGCGGATGTACATATGTATATCATGAATACGAGTACGTGAGAAATAGAACCAGTGTACGACGTGCAAACAAATTATCCCAGGTGAACTAAATGAACCATTTACGGGCATATTCCTATCGTTTCCTAGCCGAGCCAGCTATATGCAACTGATAACAAAATACACTAGTCTGGTATTCTATTCATCAGGGAGCGTTTTATGCCAGCAAATGATCAACTATAACACGGTGTTCGTTGAAAAGACGCGGACTCGCTTACGTTGCGTCATTACACGGGCGTCATTCGGTAACGTCATGTGACATCGTTCGACCAATCAAACGTCAGTTTTATATTCGTAACCCGGATATGTGTAACTAGTTAATGAAGGATACACCACAATGGTATCAGTCATCACGTATTCGGTACATGCATAGCGGGTTACCTGGTACATTGAACATACCGTATAGTATATGAAACGTGCATACGGTGAACATCCCAGGTCAGAGAGGTTCCACATTATTAAACCAGTACTCAATGATTCGGATTATTTGGACAAAATAAAATATAAAAGTTTGAGGAAATAAAGAATGACTACTACGTCTTTACGAGGATGTAGATTGTGAAAAATGGAGTAATCCCTGATTTGTTAGAATGTTACTAAAATACGTTATAATAAACTTGATGAATTTAGATAACGATTAATATCAAAATATCATTAGACCCATAATGTTCGCGTCTGGTAACAAAATGGCAAACTGTATTAATTCAATGCCTGCTAAGACATGGAGCGAAATGACGGTGTAAATATTCCGTTTATTGTCATACTGCTTCAACTAAATATGTTTTTTGCAAGAATCCGTTATTTCTTATCCGAGGTAATGCACATGTAATGATCTTTATCGAAATTTTCTGTAATACATCAAGATAGCGAATAAGTAGATGTTGCGCGCGTAACTGTTAAATCTACCCATCCCAATGGCTTATCTACCATCCCAATGGCTTATCGAGTAAACAGCTCATTTCATTATGGAAAATTATAACCATTTTAATAGCATTAGCTCGTGCATGGAGAAAAGACCATCTGAAGAAAATATCAGGTGTATTTTGGCAAATATCTCTCTCTCTCTCTCTCTCTCTCTCTCTCTCTCTCTCTCTCTCTCTCTCTCTCTCTCTCTCTCTCTCTCTCTCTCTCTCTCTCTCTCTCTCTCTCCCTCTCTCTCTCTCTCTCTCTCATCTCTCTCTCTCTCTCTATCTCTCTCTCTCTCTCTCTCTCTCTCTCTCTCTCTCTCTCTATCTCTATCTTCTCTCTCTATTATATTTCCCTCTCTCTCTGTCTCTCTGTCTCTCTCTCTGTCTCTCTCTCTCTCTCTCTCTCTCTCTCTCTCTCTCTTCTCTCTCTCTCTCTCTTCTCTCTCTCTCTTCTCTCTCTATTATCTTTCTCTCTCTCTCTCTCTCTCTCTCTCTCTCTCTCTCTCTCTCTTCTCTCTCTCTCTCTCTCTCTCTCTCTCTCTCTCTCTCTCTCTCTCTCTCTCTCTCCTCTCTCTCTATCTCTCTCTCTCTCTCTCTCTCTCTCTCTCTATCTCTCTCTCTCTCTCTCTCTCTCTCTCTCTCTCTCTCTCTCTCTCTCTCTCTCTCTCTCTCTCTCTCTCTCTCTCTCTTTCCCTCTCTTCTCTCTCCCCATATTCTCTATCTCTGTCTCTCTGTCTCTATCACTCGTTTTCTCTCGCTGTATCTCTCTCCATCGTACATGTATGTGTTTGTGTTTTAAACGCATTTCTCTTTCGAATTCCCACAGACCGGCGTCTCCGCATGTTTATATACAACGTATGTTCCCGTATTGAACATGAGGCGTGAGATATACGACATCGTATTGATCAGAGGCTCTTACCTTTGTGACCCCAGCCATCTCCAGCTGAATTTCAAGAGCTAAATATACAATCATTTAATATACAAGACTAAGGGTTAAACTTCTCCAATGTAACGACAAGTGGCGTATTAACTTATAGCGTCCAAGGGTTGACAGGGCGGACTTACGCCTATACAACAGTATGTTGTGCGTATCTACAACGTCAGTGTTGTCAGTTTTACGCTCATGTCCCACATGATTTGCGATCATATTACTATAGAAAGTAACACGAAAAAGGCATGTTATCATTTCATAGCAAGTTTAATTAAGATAAGTGTGTCGTTGTCATGTTTCAGCTTTTAGAACAACAAATTTGTTGGGAAGATTGTCCCGTCTTGTTTCGTATGGGGAACACGTTAATAATACTTTGAATATATTCACTAATGACATTTGGACAATATTGTACCACATACAGACTGAACTATGGTATTTGACTATGGTATACACTGGTTGGCGGCAGCACAGCGCCATGTTTGTCAGCCAACGTCCAAAGGTACTCCAATCCTGACACAGCTGGCATTATTTCATATCCAGGGCCATAATGACTACACCGAAGCGCACATAAATCATTTAATACCTCTTAACGTTCATGTTTATTTGAACAAGAAACCACGGAGTAGCGTGTCGTTTCTGTGTGATGTCGCGGGTGTATCCGTAATGACGACTTTCATGGCCGCAGTTGTGAACATTTTCTCTCTTTTCATATTAAGTATGTCGCTCTTAACATTGCGATTCGCATAAGCCAGTGTTGGGAGGAGTGGTTTTGTTTTTGCAATACTGTGTATGCCTATATGGTCCTTGACATACAACAACTAGTGAAATAAAACCATTTTCGCAATGCATGTTTTGTCTGGTTGTCGTGTTCGGTGATAATCAATGATCGCTTGACCTTGTATCGTATACATAGTTGTACAGTGGAACCTTAGAGAGGATCCACTGTAAATCATGCACATGGGTATCACAAAATAGGTATATGGGGTTTGCGTTCATGAACAGACGTTATCAACGGTGAGAGATGGCAATAAACACGTACAATTAAGCAGAAATAGAGTACATGGCTGTCAGGGTTAGAGAGGTTCTACTGTTGTAATGTTTCGGTACTCGGTGACGGCCAGAAGGCGGCTTTCTCCCAACAGAGAACCACTTCAGCCATATCCTGGAGAGTGAGATCATTTGTCAGAGGAAATGGACAGGCGTGGTGCGAGTATATCCCGACTGGTTGTCACAAACGGCATTCCTGGATCACTACCTGTTCATAGATGTAACGAGATAGGGAGCGGAATGTGGGATTATGGAGGGCAGAGGTCGTGATCCCAGGTGTAAAAATCAATACAAACTCGAGCTCAATAACAAAATTGCTTTAAAAGAAATTTTATATGATATTTTGATTATTTTCTTATCAAATACTTTGATAGCGCGTGTAATACAGAGCCTTATGTTGGCGCGACTTATCGAGAAATTGGCGATGACATGATCGTATTATAATTCCGGCGAACATTAAAATTGCTCCGCCGGATCTCGGGAAAGTAATTGACGCCGGCGGCGACCAGTTTAGGCTCAGAACAGTTGGCATTGGCGCGATTGGATGAGGGCGGTCACGTGATGGAGTGATGTTGGTCACATCAGTAACCAAGTATAACCAGCAACAGAATAGTAACCCTTAAATAATGTTCGACTAAGGCAAGACAAGTTGTTTACTCGTGACGGGCATAGGACACGTACGAACAGTGGGCCCGTCTACTGCCATGTATACGACTGTAACTGGAGAATATTGCCGTAGATTCTATGTCTTCACGGCCGACATAGACCCAGACCGGTCTGCCTACCCGCCCTGTCTGGTGTGATCAGGGCCCGCACTGTACGCCATTCAACATGACATTATTTGTAATGGCTTACTTGGCTACATGGGTTGGCCGTTCGGGAACTACACTGCTGTAAAATCAGTTTCTAAATGTGGAATATCAAGATCATTACGCAACCATAAATATTTACTTTTCACATGGTTACCTTGCTGGTACATGTACAGCGAAAATGCCAAATTATGCCAAGCCAAATTATCTCCAAAGAAAACAACCAATATATATAGTATTATGGAATATTTCTTTCCAATCAGTATTATCCAATGAGCAAAGTTTACTAAATGTCGGTGGAAGTTAATGCAAATGTCAGCACAAATGTGAATTTGATTGTTCAAACTTTCTGCCAATTGTGTATTTACAGAATTCAAAAAAATCATATACAGCTTATAGAACAGGCCACTATATTGCCGGTTGATAAGAAGACGCCCTATCACATGGACGGGTCATGTGGTTTCCTGATTGTTAGATTTCAACAGTTCTTCTTCTCCTATTCGGAAGATACAGAAAGTATTAGAGCTCTTCAACGAGGAGATACGAATGTGATAAAAAGCAAATTGTAAACAATTGTTTGACAATCATTGGCGGCAATACAAACACTCGAAGCAGCGTTACGTGATAACTAAGAGATATGTTTTGATTCCATTTATATAATCTGATATTGCCCTTTTGATTACGCCGGCGGAGTTGTTTCTATTGCTAACCGTTTTGAACTCTGTATTTGAGTGTACGAAGTCGAGTGCATGGAGTAACACAGCAATTCTGGCATCCTGTGTCATCTTCTATTGTCGTTTTCTTTGATGACGCTTACTCCCCATACTGTATTAACCCTTTCACCCCTAAATAATGGGAGTGGATTTTGATATGTTAATTTTGCAACCAATTCAATCATAAAAATTAATTTTCAGACTAGTCCATTTATGAAAATGGGGTGTTTTTGTTCTTAAAAATATGAAAATTAGTTGCAAAAAGTGCAGATCCTGATGAGACGGCTCGTCACGAGCCGGCTCATCTGGATCTACATTTTTTGCCAATACCACTATACAGGCATGTGGTGTTGAAAGGGTTAAAACTGCATTAGGTAGTTTTCAACCCGAAACAAATGGTTTTCCCCCAATTCATTACCGAGCCGGCTCGCCTGGATCTACTCTGTAAGATCCAAACATTGGTGCCACGTCACGTCCAGACTGGCTTAACGAAGGACGTGGCGCCAATGTTTGGAAAATACAAAACAAATAAATATAAATATGTTTTGTAAACTGGTAGATAATGGCAATTCAAACCACATGCTGAAAACCCCATCCAAATATCTTAATTTGATCAAAAGTTATGCAAATTTCCATATTTGTACATTGTATGCAAATGTATGCAAATTTCTTCTACCCTTATTCTAATAATTACAATAAATAAATAATTAATGAACATAAAAATAGTTTTTTTTTACATTTTTTCCTTTTATTTGATCATTCAGTATAAATTCCATGTAATAAAATAATCAGAAAAAAATAAATCAGAGTTAATATAAATAGTTTTAAAAATAATTGAACATAGTTGAACGCGCATATTTCAGCAAATTAAAAATTTCAAAACTTTGTAACTTTTTAAGTATTCGGTATTTTTGCATGCTGTTTTCAGCATTCATTTCATATTATCAAGTTATATAATTTAAATAAATAAAAAAAGTTGTTTTATTGATCTGATATTGATATTATTTACCCTCGCACTGGCCAGAAATTTCCACGAACCCCATTTCAGTTTCATTTAACGAGTACATGTATGCGTTAGAAATGGCATAACCTTTCAATGATTTCTCAATCCATGGGAGAAGAATTCACAAACTAAAGCATACAATTCAGTTTTCTAATCATGCTAAAAGATATATTATTTTAATTCAAATTTAGCGATGTCTTTTTGGATATGTATTTGATGTGCAGTGTTTGTTGTACAATATAAAATAGTCGTTTTAATGTGTTTAACCAGTTTGAACGTGCAGAGAACATGATGATTATGTCTCTATAATGTTCTTTCTTCATTCGTATGAAATTGTGTCAAAGAGAATACGTTCGACATTTTAAATTGTGAAGAAGTAGCGCATTGCAAGTTGTAACAAGTTGAAATGGAAGTTTGTTCCACTTTTCTTGGTATTCAATAATTCCGGCATTTCCATTTTGGACCATGCATTTCTATTTTAGCGCCACAGCTATAGAGGTCGGAGTTTGTATCATGAAGCGATATAATAGTATAAGAAATTATAATCAAGTATTGTTTGTGAGAATTTTAAAGTTGGGGATCCACCCGATATAAAATTGTATATAATGCACATGCACAACATATTTGGCTTATTCCGTAAGTAGTACGATTGCCAAAATAAAGGTAATTTCAATTATTGGGAAAAAGAACGACCCTCTAATTTGTCAATTTGTATATATATTTATTTTATCTGTTTTTACTATATACGTACATCACTTTGAATTTATATGTGCGTAACAATGTAAGGAATATAAATAAAATAAACAAATTGGTGATGATTTGGAAATAACCATTTTGCGAGGTGAAACGTAGTTCCGGTGTAACGTGAGCCCCTTAAGTCCGTGAAAACCTTCAGCCTAGCCAAGCGGCTTAAGGGGCTCACGCTGGGGGTGTGAGCCCCGTAAGTCCGTGAAAACCTTCAGCCTAGTCATAGCGGCTTAAAGGGCTCACGCTGGGGGTGGGTTGGGAAACCAATTTGTTGGTATATACACAATATGAATGGTAACGATCATATTACGCAATATGCACACCGCGTACCGTAGTTCTTCTACCAAATGGCGTATATGTATATGAATGTGCCGATATGTAACCGACCGTGAGAAGTTGAAGCCTGTCTGTAAACTAATCTATAATCGGTGGCTTTGCAAACCCCTTTGTTGGTATATACCCAATGTGCCTATTAATAATGATATTATGCAATATGTTCCAATATAAGGCAAAAGAAAACGTGAAATATATGGGACTGATTTCAATTTTCACGGCGGGGACAAAAGCACCCGGCCATGAGAAGTTTCAGCCTGTCCGTAAACTTGATATATAGAGAACACATCGGTATTTGTTCACACTCTTGTGTTGGTATATACCCAATGTGCCTATTACTAATGATATTATGCAATATGTACCAATATAAGGCAAAACAAACGTGAAATATATGGGACTGATTTCAATTTTCACGGCGGGGACAAAAGCACCCGGCCATAAGAAGTTTCAGCCTGTCCGTAAACTTGATATATAGAGAACACATCGGTATTTGTTCACACCCCTGTGTTGGTATATACCCAATGTGCCTATTAATAATGATATTTTGCAATATGTACCAATATAAGGCAAACGAAACGTGAAATATATGGGACTGATTTCAATTTTCAAGGCGGGACAAAAGCACACGGCCATGAGAAGTTTCAGCCTGTCCGTAAACTTGATATATAGAGAACACATCGGTAGTTTTTCAAACCCCTGTGTTGGTATATACCCAATGTGCCTATTAATAATGATATTATGCAATATATTCCAATATAAGGCAAAAAAAACGTGAAATATATGGGACTGATTTCAATTTTCACGGCGGGGACAAAAGCACCCGGCCATGAGAAGTTTCAGCCTGTCCGTAAACTTGATATATAGAGAACACATCGGTATTTTTTCACACCCCTGTGTTGTATATACCCAATGTGCCTATTAATAATGATATTATGCAATATGCTCCAATATAAGGCAAAAAAACCGTGAAATATATGGGAATTATTTCAATTTTCACGGCGGGGACAAAAGCACCCGGCTATGAGAAGTTTCAGCCTGTCCGTAAACTTGATATATAGAGAACACATCGGTATTTGTTCACACCCCTGTGTTGGTATATACCCAATGTGCCTATTAATAATGATATTATGCAATACGTTCCAATATAAGGCAAAAAAAAAGGTGATAGTATGGGAATTATTTCAATTTTCACGGCAGGGACAAAAGCACTCGGCCATGAGAAGTTTCAGCCTGTCCGTAAACTTGTATATAGAGAACACATCGGTGTTTCACACTGTGTTGGTATATACCCAATGTGCCTATTAATAATGATATTTTGCAATATGTACCAATATAAGGCAAACGAAACGTGAAATATATGGGACTGATTTCAATTTTCAAGGCGGGACAAAAGCACACGGCCATGAGAAGTTTCAGCCTGTCCGTAAACTTGATATATAGAGAACATCGGTAGTTTTTCAAACCCCTGTGTTGGTATATACCCAATGTGCCTATTAATAATGATATTATGCAATATATTCCAATATAAGGCAAAAAAAACGTGAAATATATGGGACTGATTTCAATTTTCACGGCGGGGACAAAAGCACCCGGCCATGAGAAGTTTCAGCCTGTCCGTAAACTTGATATATAGAGAACACATCGGTATTTGTTCACACCCCTGTGTTGGTATATACCCAATGTGCCTATTAATAATGACATTATGCAATATGCTCCAATATAAGGCAAAAAAAACCGTGAAATATATGGGAATTATTTCAATTTTCACGGCGGGGACAAAAGCACCCGGCTATGAGAAGTTTCAGCCTGTCCGTAAACTTGATATATAGAGAACACTTCGGTATTTGTTCACACCCCTGTGTTGGTATATACCCAATGTGCCTATTAATAATGATGTTATGCAATACGTTCCAATATAAGGCAAAAAAAAAGGTGAAATAGTATGGGAATTATTTCAATTTTCACGGCAGGGACAAAAGCACTCGGCCATGAGAAGTTTCAGCCTGTCCGTAAACTTCATATATAGAGAACACATCGGTATTTGTTCACACCCCTGTGTTGGTATATACCCAATGTGCCTATTAATAATGATATTATGCAATATGTACCAATATAAGGCAAATAAAAGTGAAATATATGGGAATGATTTCAATTTTCACGGCGGGGACAAAAGCACCCGGCCATGAGAAGTTTCAGCCTGTCCGTAAACTTGATATATAGAGAACACATCGGTATTTTTTCACACCCCTGTGTTGGTATATACCCAATGTGCCTATTAATAATGATATTATGCAATATGTACCAATATAAGGCAAATAAAAGTGAAATATATGGGAATGATTTCAATTTTCACGGCGGGGACAAAAGCACCCGGCCATGAGAAGTTTCAGCCTGTCCGTAAACTTGATATATAGAGAACACATCGGTATTTTTTCACACCCCTGTGTTGGTATATACCCAATGTGCCTATTAATAATGATATTATGCAATACGTTCCAATATAAGGCAAAACAAAAACGTGAAATATATGGGAATTATTTCAATTTTCAAGCACCCGGCCATGAGAAGTTTCAGCCTGTCCGTAAACTTGATATATAGAGAACACATCGGTATTTTTTTCACACCCCTGTGTTGGTGTATACCCAATGTGCCTATTACTAATGATATTATGCAATATGTACCAATATAAGGCAAAACAAACGTGAAATATATGGGAATGATTTCAATGTTCACGGCGGGGACAAAAGCACCCGGCCATGAGAAGTTTCAGCCTGTCCGTAAACTTGATATATAGAGAACACATCGGTAGTTGTTCACACCCCTGTGTTGGTATATACCCAATGTGCCTATTAATAATAATATTATGCAATAGGTTCCAATATAAGGCAAAACAAAGTGAAATATATGGGACTGATTTCAATTTTCACGGCGGGGACAAAAGCACCCGGCCATGAGAAGTTTCCTGTTCGTAAACTTGATATATAGAGAACACATCGGTAGTTTTTCACACCCCTGTATTGATATATACCCAATGTGCCTATTAATAATGATATTATGCAATACGTTCCAATATAAGGCAAAAAAAACGTGAAATATATGGGACTGATTTCAATTGTCACGGCGGGGACAAAAGCACCCGCCCATGAGAAGTTTCAGCCTGTCCGTAAACTTGATATATAGAGAACACATCGGTATTTTTTCACACCCATGTATTGGTATATACCCAATGTGCCTATTAATAATGATAGTATGCAATATGTTCCAATATAAGGCAAAATAAACGTGAAATATATGGGAATTATGGTTATTTCAATTTTCACGGTGGGGACAAAAGCATCCGGCCATGAGAAATTTCAGCCTGTCCGTAAACTCAAACAAAACAGGCAATATATGCACAAAAAGCAACCGGCCATGAGAATTTTAATCGGTAGTTTTGCAAGCCCCGTGAACTTACCTGATCATGGGCACTGTCGGGTCCGATGGGAAAGTATGCATGCTTACTCTCAGGTCAGATGCTGATTGATGATTATATATCACATAATATGGGAATTCATCGAATAAATAAACTTCCGGTAAGTATGAATGCCGATCGTTAAATTACCCTTCGCTGCTCCCTCCTACCACTCAAAACAAAAATGTGATCTAGGCTTCGGCGACAAGTCTGGGTATGGAAGGTTTACAACCCGATTCCCACAACGAACGGACCTAGGCATATAAACACATTAAATATACATTAGATATACCTAAAATAATTCATAAGTGAACAAAAATGGCCACATTATCTTACATATTTTAATGAATATTTGGTGGCCATTTTTTTCCCCACTTATGGATGATTTATGTATATCTTATGCATATTTAATGTATTTATATACCTAGGTCCGTTAAGTTACATTCTTTCGTATAGCAAAATCACATCATGAGTAAATCATACACAACGATAAATTTCACTATTTCACATCCCAGTGTGGTACGTTTTCACCCTTTTGTTTTGACCCGGGTACGTTTTGACCAGAACCCAAAATATCTCATTATATAAATGGGTTTTATACGGCAAATAGTAAGAAAAAAAGGGTGGCACGATTTACCCAAATCTACCCAAATCTACTCAAATCTTCATATAATTACTATATGTGACACATCTTACTTGGACTGTACTTACATAATGTATGTCATTAATTTGCTCATACCAGGGCCCATTTTAATGTTTTGATGCAAAATGGAAATATTTGTATATGAAATAAAGGGAGAGTACCGCGATAAACTTAATACTAGGAAGCCAAGGAAGATAATCCACTTTATAATGGCTAAACATGCTAAATGGGAATGATTATTTTTAATTGAAATACAAATACAAAACTGTAGAACCTCTCTAATGTTGACACACAAGGAGACAGTAGTGTGAATGTGTCGACCGTATACTGGCCGTTTTCGCCCGCCATGACGTGTAGCCATCTTGTACATAATTACATAATCACTTGTTGAGGCTATACCTCTAGGGAAATTTGCAATCACAATCTGATCAGGGTCTACACTGTTTTCCATCTTGTACATAATCACTGTATACCATATACAAGAAGCAAGCCGCGTGTCGCCCGCCAGGACGTGTAGCCACCTTATAACAATCACTTGTTGAGGCTATACATTCTAGGGGAAATTTGCAATCACAGTCTGATCAGGGTCTACCCGGTTACCCATTTTATGCATAACCACTTGTTGAGGCTATACATGTAGGGGAAATATGCATTCACAATCTAATCAGGATCTACACAGTTTCCCATATTGTACATAATCGACTATATATAACGAGCTACCCCACTAAAATACACTGTGTTCTGGTCAATACAATATAATATTGGGCTTTATCTACATAGAGGTGTGAAAAACATTCAAGCTATTTGACAAGATATACAAACCATACACAAATTTAAAAATATATATATTGCATGCATATTATGGTTAATTTTCATCAATGTTCTTAATACAAGATCGTTTATTATTGTTATTGTAGATGAATATTAAGAATATTTATATATATATATATAGCAACTCCGTAAATTAAATTGCAATAACTAAACTATGCCCAGAAGTCATTTGTGCTAATAAAAACATTCATTCAATGCATTATACTTTGTTTTTAACTATTTCAAAAAGATGTTGGCATATAATTACTCAGCGAAATAAATATTGCAATACTATGGAGGTGACCGGTTACTTAGACAGTTGGACTATTATATGTGCCATATGAAATCATGATCGATGGCAACTTAAAGTTAGACAACTGAGACATAATGAATGAGTCTCGATCACATTAGTCTCCCTTTAGTCGCCAAACAGGTGTCCGATAGCATCTCGATTTATAAGCAGAATAGTATGGCCACTAAAGTGCGACACGGAGCTCGAAAATACACATTCATAACATCCCCGGACGGGAAAATACCTAAATTTTACATTTGGGACCATTTTTATGCTTAGACGTACGTCAATCTCATTAAATCTTGAAATATAATCGATGACTTAAACTTTACACAGCCTTGGCCCCGATTGTTATTGTTCCGTCTGCGCATGCGCGGACTGAAACCTTTACTGGGCTGAAGAATTTTCTGTTATACCGGCACTGACCAATATGAGCTCACGAGGCGTCAATATGGAAACATGTTGATGGTTTGCATTCCATTTGCTTTCAATGGGAAACGTATACACGTATATTATAAAACATTTGTATATATTTGAAAAATAGGACCTAATCCACCGTACAGTTCAACTGGTACTATAGCACAGTTTCCTCCACGCTCCACGAGCCCGAGCAGATAGCGGCGGCACCAGCACTATAGCACAGTTTTTTTTTTTGCTTTCCTCCACGCTCCACAGCCCGAGCAGATAGCGGCGGCACCAGTACTATATAGCACAGTTTCCTCCACGCTCCACGAGCCCGAGCAGATAGCGGCGGCACCAGTACTATATAGCACAGTTTCCTCCACGCTCCACGAGCCCGACCACGCTCCACGAGCCCGAGCAGATAGCGGCGGCACCAGTACTATATTAGCACAGTTTCCTCCACGCATCTTTCCCCACAGACCCGACCGAGCAGATAGCGGCGGCACCATCACCAGCATCTATAGCACATGTTTCCATCCACGCTCCACTGAGCCCGAGCAGATAGTGGCAGGCACCAAGCCACTATAGCACAGTTTCCTCCACGCTCCACGAGCCCGGCAGATAGCGGCGTCACCAGTACCTATAGCACAGTTTCCTCCCACGCTTCCACGAGCCCGAGCAGATAGTGGCGGGAGGCGGCACCAGTCACTATAGCACAGTCTTCCTCCTCCACGGCCCCGTGGCAGATGCGGGGCCCAGTACCCTGATACACAGTTTCCTACCCACGCTCCACGAGGCCCCCCCCGAGCAGAATAGCGGCGGCACCAGTACTATATAGCACAGTTTCCTCCACGCTCACGCTCCACGAGACCGATCAGAAGCGGCGGCACCAGTACTATAGCACAGGTTTTCCTCCACGGCTACCTCCACCGAGCCCGAGCAGATAGCGGCGGCACCAGTACATATAGTACAGTCTTCCCTCCACGCTTTTCCACGAGCTCCTCGAGCAGATAGCGGCGACAACCAGTACCCCTATATATGCACAGTTTCCCTCCACGCCCACGAGCCCGAGCAGATAGCGGTCGACACAGTAAAAAAAAAAAAAAAAAAAAAAAAAAACTATATAGCACAGTTTCCCTCCACGCCCACGACCCGAGCAATAGCGGGCGGCGAACCAAGCACTATTAGCCCACAGTTTCCTCCTCACCTCCACGAGCCCGAGCACCAGAATAGCGGCGGCACCAGTACTATAGCACATTTCCTCCACGCTCACGAGCCCGAGCATATAGTGGCGGCACCAGCACTATAGCACAGTTTTCCTCCACGCCTCCACGAAGCCCGAGCAGATACCACGAGCCCGAGCCCAGAAATAGTGGCGGCACCACACTATAGCACAGTTTCCACTCCACGCTCCACGAAGCCCAGCAGATAGCGTGGCACCATTCACTATAGCAACAATTTCCTCCTCGCTCCACGAGCCCGAGCATCGCTACGAGCTCGAGCCCAGTGCGGCAGCATCCAGTTTACTATAGCACCAGTTTCTCTTTCACGCTCCACGAGCCCGAGACAGATAGCGGGGGGGGGGGGGGGTGGACACCAGTAACTATAGCACGTTTCCTCCTCGCTCCACGAGCCCGGAGCAGATAGCGGCGGCAACAGTACTATATAGCACAGTTTCCTCCACGCTCCACGCTCCACGAGCCCGAGCAGATAGCGGCGGCACCAGTACTATAGCACAGTTTCCTCCACGCTCCACGAGCCCGAGCAGATAGCGGCGGCACCCGTACTATATAGAACAGTTTCCTCCACGCTCCACGAGCCCGAGCAGATAGCGGTGGCACCAGTACTATATAGCACAGTTTCCTCCACGCTCCACGAGCCCGAGCAGATAGCGGTGGCACCAGTACTATATAGCACAGTTTCCTCCACGCTCCACGAGCCCGAGCAGATAGCGGTGGCACCAGTACTATAGCACAGTTTCCTCCACGCTCCACGAGCCCGAGCAGATAGCGGTGGCACCAGTCTCGATGGATCTACACCGCCGTCTGCGCTACTCTTGCCATTATTTGGATTTATTTTTATTTCGAAAACAGACTTGAAATATTTTGTTTGAAAGCGAGCAGGTTTATTGACTGAGCCTGAGCTGTACTACAGCTCAGGCTCAGACAATGAAACTGCTTGATTGCGAATTGAGATTGCCAATAGATGTTGAGAAACGTTGACGTCTGGGCAAGATTAACGCAGGCGGTCGTGTACATGGGTGATGGACGGCGACACACGGCGGCGATGATGGACGGCCGACGGGAATGTTCCCCGCGGCCGGGTTTGGCTGCTTTATTCACTCTTAATTAAACATTTATAACGTTACATTCGTGCAATGTCCGTTATCGCGCTGGCTTGATCACTATCAGGTGCGCAGGCGCGTGATTTATGACGTCATGCGCGCGTGCCTTCCTCGCTACAATCAGTCCGTGTGCAATGTACGAAACTAATGAGCATCAACAAAATGTGTCATAATGTTGCCAGTTAGTGCGATTTTATGATCATAATTGCTCTAATGTAAATAAAAACTTATTTGGGAAATAAACCCGTTGTATATACATGTATGGTACATGAAGTTCCTTTGAAGCTAACGTTCATTTCACGAGCCGACAAAAGGAACGTGACTCGTTAACTGATTTCAGAAGAAACTCGGAATAGGCTCGATTCTTATAAAATCAGTAAGCTCATTGAATAAAAATCATATAAAATCATCACTTGTGTAAAATCTTCTCAATCACCAGTGTTTCACAATGTAGCCATGGACAGATTGCGCGGATGCCCATGCTGATATTGGTGCACGCTGCAGAGCAATGACGGAGATGGTTTTTGTTCTATATGCCATTGCAGTGTACGTGATGAGATCGCGAGTGGACCAACTTTCTCAGTTGTGCTTAGTTTGTACAGATTAGAAACTTTCAAAACGTCGCATGATTCTGACCTCCGAAATACCATTAGAAACGAGTAACGACTCACTATGAACATCATAGATCAGATAAGAGTTAAATTTATGTATAAAACTCCCGACTTTTTACACCGTATTAAATTCATTAACCAGTCTGTTCTGGCAGAATTTGCTGAAACTTGCCGGAATGTACATTATGTATGCCCTGCTTAAACCGAGGCCAATAAATACCGTTCTGCCAGTCGACGAGTATAATCGCTACTTGAGCCGCCGTGCAATAATGAAATGTTATTTGATTTGTATGTGGATATATGCTCGAGTTCCGTAGCGTGCAATATCGTTGAGCAACGGAACGAGTGGCATATATCCACATACATATCAAATAACCTTTTTATTTTATACGTGCATCACTCATAATGTATATGCGCCTAAAATACACAAAATATAAATAATAATAAACAAATTAGTGATGATTTAAAAGGAACTATTTTACGAGGCGAAACGTAGTCCTGGCACTGACCAATATGAACTCACGAGACGTCAATATGGAAAAATAGTTATGGCTTGCGTTCCATTGTGTTTAAATTGGAAACGAAAGTACGTATATAATAAGATTACATTGTAAACAAAACCGGTTATGAGAGAAATGATGTAATGAACGGAATTAGGAAATGTATAAATGAGCGAACACACGTATGAACGAACGAAAGAAACGAAATAACGTAGGCATGAACGGAAGAAAGAAGGAACTGTGAAAAACAAGTAAAAAAAGACAAACGAAGCGCGAAGAAGGGAACAGGGCGTAATAGACTAACAGGATTGCAATAAGTGAATAAGACGGCGATACTAGTTACGACAATTGGCAACTAACAGTTAATGTTTCATCGAAATAACAGTTAATACAAATGTCATGCGCGTGCCCCGAACGGAAGAAAGAAAGCAAGCAAAAAAGAAAACAAAGAAAACAACATTTACAGATGTAATAAACAAAGATACACCACTGTCTGCGCAAACCCTGCCAATGTTTATATGTGTTTGTATTTCAAAATACTTGGAATCTTATGCTTGAAAACAGGCAGCTTTATTGTCTGATCCTGAGCTGCAATACAGCTCATGCTCAGCCAATCTAGCTGCTTTATTGCGAGCTGAGATTGTCAATAGACGTTCAGAAACGTTGACATATGGGCAAGATTAACGCAGACGGTCGTGTATACCTAGACGAGGCTGACTGCGCATGCTTACCGGGGCCGGTCTGGCGGAAGCCCTGCTGCAGCGCCATCTGGAAGTTCCAGGACGAGATTTCAGGACTGGTGGTCATGTACGTGTGGTAGGGAGCGATCCCGCTCGGTCGGGGTAGCGGGCTCGAGAAACTGCTGTCCGTCCGTCCGGCCGAGTTGGCGATTGGCGAACTCGGCGATGGCGCGAACGCGAATCTCGGACTGACAGACGAATGTGGATTGGCGGTGGCACTGTATGTCGTTTCCGGCTGCATGGGCCACATGGCGGGGCTGCTGGGCGTGGAGGCGACGCCCTGGGTTGCCCCATTCGCCATATAGTGCATGGGCGGCAGCACGGCCCGTGTCGTCGGCACATACAGCGGGTTTGCCGAGTGCATGGATGTTATGGGGCCCTGGCCGGGCGTGTCGTGGTACGTGGGCGCGCTGCCCGCCACCGCCATCGAGTGCATCGAGTTCTGGAACATAGCGGCCTTCGGTGAACTGGTGTCCGCCTCTGTATCGCTGCTCGACTGGCTTCCCGCCGAGGGGGTCTGCTCCTTGTCCGGCGCTTCTAGGTTCTTGAAGAAAACCTCGACGTCTTCGCCTTGTAATAATGAACTATTTTCGTGAAATCCGTTCAAGCCAGGCTGCATAGCCCGCTGGGGAGGTTTCTCGGGTTCGTCGATCTCCGCTTTGATATTGAACCGGTCGTAATTGTTGTCGGGTTTGGGTCGATACTCGGGCAAAGTGTTTCCTTGCCAAGATACCTCAGATACTGCCATGGAGCTCCATGCAGCTTCCGGTTAAACCTTCACTTTTGATGGTTTCAAATGTTGACAATCCCGTGAAGTTTCTATAATCCGTGTTCACTGCGTCTGAAAATAGAAAGTCAACGTGTGAATGTTGTTTTAGTCATTTATCTTCTATTTAAGGGCGGGAATTGGTTCAAAGAACCTTCCATACCCGGGCATATGAGCCCAGAAAATGTTCAAGCCAATGGCCGTTGGTCCGTTTTCCTGTCCGAATTTATTATTGTTTGCAGTGCAGTAAATTCAGTTTCAGTGTGAAACGTCACGGATATAGTTAACATGTGCCTGAGCGTAGAGCATGTTCTACATTATTTATTTACTTATTTACTTACTTACTTACTTACTTACTTACTTGTTACTACTTACATTACTTACTTATTCTTACTTATTTACTTATTTACTTATTTACTTATTTACATGTTCTACATTATTTATTTACTTATTTACTTATTACTTCTTACTTACTTACTTACTTATTACTACTTATTACTTATTACCTTACTTACTTACTTACTTACTTACTTACTTATTATTATTACTTATTACTTACTTACTTACTTACTTACTTACTTACTTACTTACTTACTTACTTACTTACTTACTTACTTACTTACTTACTTACTTACTTACTTACTTACTTACTTACTTACTTACTTACTTACTTACTTATTTATTTATTTATTTATTAATCATTCATTCATTCATTCATTCATTCATTCTTCATTCATTCATTCCATTCAATTCCATTAATTAGGAACAATTATATTTATTAATTATATGAATTTGTACTGAAATATATGGAATCAACCCCAGCCTGATGGTATGCCCTGACCAACCGTCAAATATCATTAGTATATAGGATAACACTGTTACGGCTGAATCTCCATATAGCACATGCACTCACACTCAGCCTTTTTCATGGTCTTACATACCGGCTTTGTGCGATAGGAGAATGAACTAGCTAGGTTAAATTAACCGCCTCATTGCCTCCTTCATTTAATGCACATATTTCGACTGTATGGCAGATATTAGTAAATTCGGAAACAAACGGGCCAACGGTCACTGGCCTGCCACTTTTGGGTTCAAATGCCCGGGTTTGGAAGGTCCTCGAGCCAATTCCTACCCTTAAATATAAGATAAAAAAAGTAGTTGAGATCGCTGTAGACATGTGTCGTTACATGTTTGCAACAAGTACACAGCCGCCTGCGCTAATCTTGCCAATATTCGATGTTATTCTTATTTCAAAATACTTGACTATTATGCTACCGCTCAGACTCAGTAAATCAAACTGCACCAACAATTCTGCATTTATGACATTCTGCACACGCTCCTGACAAACCTTCAAAATAACGACACAACCCGACCATAGCTACACATTTGGTTTCTCGTATATTTCAGCAATAGTGTATATGTTATCGATTTGTTAGCGCCATCGAAACATGTGTTCAAGGAAGAATTTGTCACGGTCGCAGATATGTGAGTTTATTAAAGTCTCATCAATGTACATATCACAATATATTACTACATACGACAGTAAAACAGTACAGAATAAGAATGATAATAGTCTGTCCCATACATGTGACAATATGTATATACTCATTTACTGGACACTAATATTTGGAAGATATAAAACTGTCAATAGTAAATAGTTTCGGACACTACCAATACTTAGAAAGAAGGAGTGTGTGCTGGATGGTTGCCCGCACTACTGCCAGTCAATGAGTTCGCGACGACGCTCATGTGATGTAGATCGTCTGTACCGATGCTATTTAACAACAGATGGAGAAGGAGAAGGAGTCGTGTACATGTGTAAATTTGGAAAAAAACATGTAACTGTGCAGTAAATCGTGTCTTTCGATGTCATACGGTGTGCTGTTGGCTTTATCAAATATAGGACAAGATGCCAGACACCTACAACCTATAGTTACTGCCAGGCGGCATAACAATTGTAATGTTTTATTTTAACAGGCATGCAAACTAATTTTTAATATAACATGTACATTAATACATCAGGAGTAATATTACATAAGTATACAAGAACTGGTGAAACCGTTGAGAGAAAAAAAGAAAAATCCATTGCTTTTATTATTTTATCAGCTATATTTACATGGGCAATAAGATGCGATAAATGTATATGTTCACCAGTTCCTCACATAGTTATTCCCGAGCACGTTAATCGAAAGTTATAGTAGAATTATCGCCGTAATATCCGCGTATCTAGCTGCCCGATTACACGATAGTCCCAGTGATCATTGCCAACTCTCGCCTCACATTGCCGTTTATCCCTGTTGTAATCTACATAATCTCGTCCTATCTCGTGCACTGAGATATCGCGAGACTTGGGTGGCGCCCTCTGCAGACAGGTGACAATTTTGATAGCTTATTTGACCAGAATTGTACATGTATACTTGGAACGAGCCGCCAGTCAGACAATATGATGACTTGTAGGGTTAAGTAATGTAGGCGGTACTTTCACACCGAAAAACTATTTTGAAAATTAGAATGTAAATCTACTGAATTGAAGGTATTTCGCCAGTTCTGATTATGTACTAAAACCTAATGGCCGGCACCAAACACCAAACAGTTTGGTTATGGTGAATTCATAACCAAGAACACGTCGCCAACACAGACAAATTAAAAGACACGAACATAATTAACAGTTGACCAAATCATTTCGAAATTGTATGTACTTGAAACATCACTGAATACCGTCCTAAACTTGACTGTGCAAATGGGTATGGGTGTTGTGACCTGTGTAGATCCAGATCAGCCTGTGCATCCGCATAATCTGATCAGGATCTGCACTGTCCGTCATTCCATCAATGAAATACCCGCCCTGCTTCTAACAACCAGTATAGATTGTTACCTTATAGCTACACGAGTGTTATATTTGATCCGGAGCTGCATGTCACAAATCCCTTAAGTCCCATTTCTCCAGTCACAGCCACAACTACGGACGACACACCCCTGAATATAGCTACTTGATGTGCTCACTGGGTGTGCCCACATAGGCAGGCAATGTCGTGGAAACAATAAGTACGTTGCGTATAACAGCACGAGTGACGGAGCTGGGATTACAACCTCGCCCCAGTATAAACAAATACTTGGCTTCCGATCATTGAGGTCAAATACTGGATTAAGGGATTCATGTGTTTATGTTTTATGGATTACTTTGTCCGAGAAGACATGGCTTAGTCATCCCCACATAAGGGCGGACTGGTTTTGATCATTGCTGATTGATGCCTATAAGCTGAATACAGATGTTCACGACAACACGGTATCATGAAGATCTACTGTACTTGAAGTATATACATGTAATAGTTATATGAAATGGTATAAATGACGAAAATTTCCATCTGCTGTTGCTTTATACCTTGCCTTCTTTCTCAATAAAAACATGGTTTGACAGCACTTTACAATCATTTCCATTGGAAATGATTGTAAAGTGCTGTTAAAGCATGTTTTGATTAGAAAAAAAATGAAGATAGAAAATAAATAGCAGGCGACAAAAGTTAATTCAGCAATGTAAGGGTTAACTCATTTATTAAGTGTGTGTTATTTTTTCTTCAGGAAGCCGTAGACAAAAAATTGAAAGAAAAATACAAGATTGATGCCAAATATTTTCTTTGAGCAAAAATGAAATTAAGACCGTCGCTGCAGCAACGAATGCCAACAGTATCGCGTTTCTAATTTATGAAGTTTGAAATATTTCCCGAAATAATAGAAGTTTTATCTGATCGCTGGCGCTGATACTTGCCGGGATCAGTTGCCGGCAGAACATAGTTAACAATTATGATTTATACGCCGCTGTTACAAATTCTGGGCCCGTGATTATAAAACTTGCTGTGTACGTGTCTCATTGGCCGAGGCTGAGTTCTGCACAGTCTCGACCAATGGAGATGCCGTATTTCAAGCAGAAATTTCGAGAACGGGCACATAACGTGAGTCCAAGAAGTGAAGAGGTCCTTTTATGTTTAAATACATCTTACCAACGACTTGTTTGAGGAATAATAGAGCTGCAAACTACGGTTGTGACATTTCAACGCTCAGATAACTATTGTCTTCTGCTGTTTGCTTTTCTTTTGTAAAACAAAAACATGAGTTGAGCGCGCATGGAGATCATTCTCAAATGCAGTCAAAGCATATTTTATTAAGAAATAAGACATTTGTGGAAAATCAGCAGACGACAATTTTCTGCGTTAATCTTGAAAACTAGCGACCGACAGGTGGCGTATACATTGTCTGAGCTTGTTCTCGAATCTCATTCCCGGAATCCAGCAGCTTCGTAAGTTTTGCTGTGCCAGTCTCGAGTTTTCAACCAGTTTCAGATCGAATTCACCCTTCAATACGGGCTCAGAATGTCCTACAATCGAGGGCCCAAACGCTGCCACCTTAACAGAAGTGTCATACCAACCGGGCGATGGTTTTATTTATATGTATATACATATTATGTTTCTGTTTTTCTTTCGTTTTCTTTTTTCTTGTAAATATCTATTAGGAACTTAATGTTATCATCGTCTCACTCTGACCCGATACATGTTATATTCGCGTAATTCCCAATATTGTATTTAGTTTTAGTTGTACTCATTGACATCAATTTGAGTATGTATTTCCCTCATTCGTAGAAATACTCATATTTTCATTGTCTTTTTGGTCAGTCGTCTTTTACAAGTTATGATGATATTCATGTAATATTCATCTGCCATCAATATCGTGGTAAGGCACTCGAATATAAACACGGGATTTAACTGAAATTGGTTATCGGGTTTGTTATGAAAAAAACTAACATAAACTGATGAACAAAGAGATTATCTGATGTTACGCCATTAACTCCAGTGTTATGCGGTGCTTACAAGACAAAACTTTATGGGAAGATAAATGAAGGAATCTCTCCAGCACGGTGGTGGGACGATCAACAAGATCATCGGCCGGAGGGAAAACACAGAAACACATTTATGGCAGAAAATGGTGTCTCATGGAGCAATCTCACGGTGTGTTCAAATCATTGTATACTAGTGTCATCTATAATATGTAAATGTGGCCGCTCCAGAAAACAAACAGGGTGAGAAGTGTTCCAATGCATGATAATGTGCGTATGCAATGAATATAATCTAGCATTTGTGTTGTCATAATACTATTTATTTAATAAACTCTTTGATTGTGTTGATACTAAATTTGTCATAGGCGCGTTCCTTATGAAATCAGGAATATCGTTTAATAAATATCAAACTGAATTACCACCTATGTATGATCCTCTATATACAATATTGTGATGTCTAAGCTTCGTTGCGTTTTCGATGTCATTGAATGTTTCAAATTGTGGTAAAGTTTCAATATCACTAACCGTAATCCGTATTTTTGAGTCCTGAACATACATGAGAGGCAACATGTATCAGATGATGTCACATATATGCAATGCCGTTTTTCGCGTTATGGAAATGGCATATATTAACAAACGCACCATTTTATTAAATCATGTTCAATGAGTTTGTGTTACATATAGTACACTATCATATACTATGGTAAACAAGGTATATAATTACTTACCTTCTGCAAAAAAGAATGGGTATATTGTTTTCGTCACGGGTGTCAATCCGTCTGTCTGTCCGTCGCGTTTATTGTAAGACGTAAAACATTTTAACCGTAATAGGTATGGATTTGAAACTTGGTGTGTGCCTTCCTTATGGTGTGTAGATGTGCAAAGTAAATTTAGATTTTGATTCGACCGCCGGTCATGGATTATCTCCCCCTTTTCGACTTAGCATTTGTGAAAAGTGGATATATTGCGATGGCGCGCCATCGACTGTGCTCTAGTATGTTAATGAATTTACAATGTTATTATGCCAGGAAGAATTTATTTTGTCAAACAAAACGCATTTTAATTTTTAAATTGACAATATAGCACATATATGTTTCCATTATGGATGATTTAATTTACTTTAATTTTAAACTTTATTTATTTTACAACGATTACAAACAAACACGACAGCACGCATGCAACTGCTTTCGTTGGCACAGATGAAAGCGTAAAGGCGGTCATTAATGTTGGAGGAAACTGGAGTACCCGGAGGAAACCCACTTTTCCGATCTGGCCATATGTCTTACCAATATGTATCGCTTTCTAAGCATATCTGGGAGTCAGCGCCTTTGGGATCAAAGGTAAACTACAGAAAAGCCCATCCACAGTACATACACCGAGGTTACTGGGTGGCCGGTTTAGAGACGTTCCGCTGTAGAATGTACAGCCTATGTATACACGCGGGATAACAACAGTGCACGTCTCTCCTCACGGCGTGATGTTATCAACGTCTGTTTTGTTTAGAGATTATGTGATAGGGGTTCTGTGTTTGTTCGCCTTCGTCAGTAGGCCAGCCGCCTAATGAAGCCAATTCCGTTCCATATACGAGATACGTCGTTTTGTACCTATGAGTATGAACATGGGCGATTTTTCATGAAATATATTTACAAAATTTACGACATTTTCCGTAAATGACGTCGTAAGATGATGAAAAGTTAATGGCACATGTGGAAATCTACTCGGCATTTGCTATGAAAATTTCGTCATCTTACCACGTCATTCACAGAGTATATTACAGTTTCTGTAAATAAATTTCCTGGCACGGCGTGTCTCACATAGACACAGTGGTGTAAACGGCTGTGGGTGGCTCCACCCAGCTGTATACATAGACTCCCAGTTAACCAGGAAAGCAGCTTCAACCTTGACGAGTTTCAGCAGGAAATTGTATCTACATGTATATACCAAATAAACAGGAATACATACTTCTGCAACAAATGTAACCCTTTCAAACCTACAGACCATAAAGCCAACATTTGTAGGCACCGTAGATCCAGATGAGTCGTCATCTCGTCAGGAATATGAAACCCTGTACAACTCTACCATCTGTACATATTATTATATTTATTTATTTGTATGGTTTCAGGAAATAATAATTATGTGAGAGATCGTGTGAAATATGTTTGGGTTGATGGCATGTCGGATATAGTGTTTACGTCATCCGGATCATCCGCACGAACATGCACGAACGTAAAGTCTACACCATAACGGTATACACGAGATATCGTGTCGCTATGTCGGGAACTGTGACGTCATTGCTGATATGGAAATCGCCGGTGTCATCGACAGATAAACTGGTGCCACCTGCCAGAAACTAACGGACAGACGACCAGACAACGTCACACGACGGAACGATAGATATACTCACACCTGGAGAAGTTCATGTCACTGGTAACATCTCCGTTATTGCCCATTCGAATGAGTTGTAACAACATATATGTTCGAGTAGAAATAAAGAAAATATTTATACTTTAGCATAAAATAGGTTTACTTATTATAAAGTGTTAACAATTTACGCATGAATAATTGAACATATGTATACATGTATTGAATTATAATAATTATAATACTATTTATGACGAATGTATAAATATTTTCTTTATATATATATATATATTGATAAAATTCTATTTCAGTTCGATCGTGTGACTCCTTGTAAATAAATGAAGTAGGTAACCTGTTACATTAGAGAAATGGAGTTTGTGACGTCGTCAATTATGTCATATTCTCTATATCACACAAGTTATGAAATGATGTAGATCAACAAGTTATGCGTAGAGATATATACGGAACATCGCTTTACGCATATAAGTGGCGATTGAAAACTAACTCTATATACTATTGATACACCATTGTGATGTGAGAACATTGCACATAATTGTCCTATATCAACAAAGGAGTGTGAGTGTCACAATATGTCAATACAGGAGTGTGAGTGAGTGGTCACAATATTTAAATTAGAGATGATCATACGTGTGCATTTTTTATTATTAGTGTTGTTTTATGTTCGTAGTGTGGGAGTTAATAAATAAATTAATAAACTACAGTAAAACCTCTCCAAACTGGAACCCTGTGATGTCCCCAGGGTGTCGGGTTTAGAGAGGTTTCAGTGTAATGAGTGATCAATACGGGGATATTGTGTCGCGCCTGGTGTTACGGCGTTTGACGAGTCCGCGGAATGGTGGCTACGATATATGTATAGTTCGCCCTACTTTCTACGCCAATCGCTGGCCAGTATCGGGCTACACTTATTTCACATGTTGCAAGATCTAACCCCAATAAGTAACATAATACCTGATGTAATGATTAATTGTTCGACAGGAAAGTGAAAATCAATAGTCGAATATGAGATGCATAGTAACATTTGGCTAAACTATAAATATATTACTGTTCACATATTGGTCTTTTATGGACCTAAATACTGCGGTCGCTGGCGCTCCCTCGCATTTAATTCTTTAAAAATCCAATATGTGAGCAATAACTTACACATATAATACATGTACGTATTCGTTTATTCTCTCAGTTCGTGACATAGACCAGTACATGAGGAACAAACGAATACATCCTAAACACACACGGCACGAATAAGATATACATGTATGATGCAATGATGTTTCATGTTGCTTGATTAAGTTTCTAATAGAGTGTAATTATATTATACGGCCGGTCCACGGCGATACCCAAAGACGCCCGGGGCCGCTGATAAGATGATTCCAGTAATCGGATTGTGCGCCAATAGTCGGCTGAGTAGCGGGGATTAATTAAGGGCCGTAAAGGGGCCAATAAAGCCGGCCCGAGATTTAAAGGGCTTTCCTGATAAGGCCCCGTCTGTTTGTATAAGCGTCTAATGGACGACGGCAGTACAACCTGTTGCTAAGGTATGCAGTTTTGTTGAATTTGCAAATTGGCCCCAATATACACAATTGGGAGATTTACGATCGATCCTACATATTCGGCATTGACAAATTTCCAGACGGAATGACGTATTGCAAAAACATTGCTCTCCATTCGAGCGATTTGTCTATCGTTACCAGCTGTCCGAGCGGGCTGCACAGGACGGCGTGTATTACACAACCGCCTGCGTCAATCTTGCCGAGATGTCAACGATTATGAACATCTACAGGCAATCTCAACTCGTAAGCGAGCAGTTTGACTGACTGAGCCTGAGCTGTACTACAGCTCAGGCTCAGACAATCAAGCTACTTGATATTTAAATATTTTTAAATAAAAATAAATTAAAATATTGGCAAGATTAACGCAGACGGCGATGTACCTCAGCCACGTCCATGTGTTCTACAGTTTAGACCACGCATAGTTTGCTGTGTGAATAAATTGAGGAAAATATGAAAGACACATATTAGTTAAAAACAAAACGACAGTGCTCATGAATAATAATAATAATGATAATAATAAAATAATAATAATAATAATAAGAAGAAGAAGAAGAATAAGAATAATAATAACAATAATAATAAATAATAATAAAAATGCTATATTTTATTATAAATTAACCGTACATCATAAAATACACCGCCATAATAAAACATAGGTACATGTAAAACTGCCATTCTAAACGAATTACAAGAGACGGCTCATCATAAACGTGGAGCAAACCTTTATACATTTCAGCATACACATGAACAGCACGCACACATGAGCAAAGCAGAAATAAATCGTTGAAGTTGTCCTTGCAATTTGACGCACGGGTTATATTCTGTCTGTGTTTGCAATGCCGGTGAAAAGAGTGAGTATCTTTATCGCAGTTACAAATATGGAAATATATAAATCCAGTGTATGAAAATGGTAGACGAATACAATATCGCACGCACTGGGTACATTTTAATTTGTTGGCTTTTTACGTCTAAAAATCGGCGATTTCGACGGTGGCCGCATGCAAATTGTATTCGCCGGAGATTCGTTCAAAGAACAATGTATGTAATACGAATTATGTGATCTATGGAAATGCAGTGCATCACATTGAACCGAAATGTAAATAATAATAATAATTAAGTAATTAGTTATCGTTAAAGGTACATGCCCACTAAGTAGGCACAAAATGTTCTTTATATGAATTAAATAAGTGTATAATTGTGTCACTATTCCACCAGTTCTGAAATTTACAAGTGTCCGCTATACATGTATAATCATTTAGTAATATTTATTTTACTGCTAGTGATTCGCGGTGGTATCAGGCTATTTTCATATGCAAATGAGGCATGATATTTACAATGTATATATTCAATATATATATTTAATAAAATATCAAAGTACAATGTTCATGTATATTAAAACAGTATAAATCCATTATGAATAAAAAATATAAAAAAAAACAGAACATATTAACGCACAGCCAAATTCGAAAGCTCTTATATATAGAGTAAATGAAACCAAATATGTAAATAAAATACTACAGTATATTTAATACAGACGGACCGAAAAGAAATGTAGACAAATCTAAAAAAAATGGACAAGCGAGTTTTCAGATGGTATTCTATATTGGAAACACATTTTCAATTGTGGTATAGATTCCACATTACACAACTTCCAATACAAATACTTGATGCGAATTCTGGGGATAAATACATTACTTTATCGCTGTAATATACAGTGGAACCTCGCTAAACCGGACACCCTGGGGACCTCCCATGGTGTCCGGTTTAGCGAGGTTTCACTGTAAATCAGACATTTGATTATTCCGAGCCATGGATGTGTGCTATGCGATCACGAACAGGCATTATCACCGGAGATAAATGACCAAGAAACCTATCAAAATTATGATAACATATGTGTATTGTTGTCCGGTTTAGAGAGGTTCCACTGTAGTATTTTATCGCTGTAATATAGTATTATAGTATTTTATTGCTATAATATAGTAATATAGTATTTTATCGCGGTAATATAGTATTATAGTATTTTATCGCGGTATTATAGTATTATAGTATTTTATCGCGGTATTATAGTATGTTTGCCTATGTGAGTTTTGCTCTATGTATGTTGAAAGTATAAAACACTTATTCTGGGAATGTACCCATGTGCAACAGTTTTGGTCTCAGCTAAGAACTTATATAAATGATAAGGGTATAGCATGCATAGTGAACTTTCAAACATTTCTATAGGAATAAGTGATAATGCAATTTTGGCACAACAATTTAATTTCATCGGTATTCTATGAAAATATTTCATACTTTCTAATACACTTTGTATGTAAGTTGTATAATTAGATACTGTTATCATGATTATGTTCAATTGCTATACAGTGTACACGATGCATTGAACAGTGAAAATAAAACATTTTAATCATCCAAGAATGTATATATAGTGGATATTGCATGGTTGATTATTTGTTGCGATATTTATTAAAGTGACCGTGTATCAGATGATGTCCATTATGTGGTTTTTCGCGTCATGAAACAGTAAATGGCATAAATATATCAATTAATGGCAACATTTGTTTATCACATTCCCCACAACATGTGTTATATTCAAGGGGAAATTCTGTCAGAAACTGTGAAAAGCAGGGGAGATAATTTGGCTTGACATAATTCAGCATGTCCGCGAAATATTTACATGTAAGGACACATTGTTAAAGTTCTTTACTTTTTGTTATGACATGAAAAACTATATCAACTTTAGGAGAGGTTCCCATTATAGACGCTAGGGTAATTAAATTAAATAATTTAGCATTCATACATTGAAAACTTATGTTCATAATACTGAAAAATTACTAGCGTTGCAAACCAATCCAGGTGTTCATGCAATTCATAAGATATCTGCTTTTGAAATCTTCCAAAATGGTTCATTTGAGCCAACATTTTGGAAATTCGTTCAAATGTAGAAGCGACGGCCCGTGTAAACCATGATTGATTCCACTGTTATAAGAAACTAAATTTCATGATACAAACAGACTTGCATTCAACAACGTACTGGGGAAAACATAAATGCTCTTCCGGAACATGAAGCCCGTGCTTTATTTTAAATGTGCGCTTATCAAGATTATATTCGTTTTTAAACAAGCGGCAAAATATTTACAAGCATTCACCCCGAGAAGTTTAAGGAGAGGTCGAATAAATGATTGACTTTTGACATATTTTATAACTTAATAACCGTGTTTTATAACCACGCTGTTCGAGGTCTTATAACTACTTGAATTTTGAGCCAGAGTGTCTCTTGACATATAAAATCACGTATTTATAACAGTAATATTTAGCGGAAAATATACATGTACTGTAGTAGGAAACGCAATGCAAACTTGCCGTGCAGATCACACAAAACTGAGGTGAGTCCCTACACACATAAGTACATGCACATGTATTAATCACTTCACCCCTGTAACTCGAATGCATTTTGACATGTTAATTTTGCAACCAATTCAACCGTCACAAAATTATTTTCAGACTATGACGATGATGTGTTTATGAAAATCAGATTCTGATGAGACGGTTCGTCACGCGCCGACTCATCTGGATGTGTACTGTTTGCCAATACCACTATACAGGTATGTGGTGTTTAAGGGGTTAGTGTGAGTTGGCCAGGATGGAATACCGCTGTGTGTACGTGTAGGGGATCACATATGAGAGTTTATTATATGAGTTTACTGATTTATAAGCATCGAGGCTATGCCGAGATTCTTATGAAATCAGTAAACTCATTTTATAAATGCATTGAAGACAATAATGAAACTGCACATGCTGGTCGGCTTTATTACCGAAGACACATGACTTCAATCACACTGTTGCAATCGTCGTCACAATGTTTTGTTGTTGTACGTACTCCCGTTATTTGCCAACAATGTAACGTTATTTCCCGATCGTTCGTGATCGTTGAGCACGGTTATCATTTCACAGTTTTGAAACAAAGTAGAGCTAGCTCGCAACAAGAAATCTCATCATGACAAAGTAGAGCTAGCTCGCAACAAGAAATCTCATCATGACAAGAAATCTCATCATGACAAAGTAGAGCTAGCTCGCAACAAGAAATCTCATCATGACAAAGTAGAGCTAGCTCGCAACAAGAAATCTCATCAGGACCTGGTATACTTGTATACTAACTTATCTTTTCAGAACGGACTTAAATCTGAAAATTAACTTGAATGACATTTTGAATTTAAATTGAAGCTCTCCGCATAGCCGTATGTGTCACTGTTAAGTGCTCAAATGCATGTTATATACCGCATGAAGCCAGTGCTGTATGTGTTTCTTCTGGTTATGAATTAGATGAAGAATTTCTTTTATTTTTGGGTTCACATTAATTTATGCAAGTATGTGTCGGGTGCAGACACCATAAAACCATTGTACCCCAACATGGCCAAGATCGGGTGTAAACTAAATGCAACTAATTAAAACAAACATATAGACATGCAGGGCATGGTGGCTACAGAGTGGTCAACACAAACCGAGGTGCGTCGAGCGGTGTAGGGTCTGTCGGCGACAGGAACATACATGGCATCGGTAACATATAACAAGGAATGCAACGAATGCATAATAGAACATAAACGGCAATAAAGGTAACACACAGTTCTAGTAAAGTAATGGACAATCGCTGGAAAAATATGCAACTTAAATATGTAAAAACTGATTTTCCATATAGGGAGATGCAATACATTGCTAGCTCAATTGTTCACGGCCGAAAATTCGAAAACAGAGTTAAACATTGAGATAGTTAATTTAATTACTTTGCGACTATCGTAGCCCAAGATCAGCCTGCGCATCTGCCATCAGTCAGCCATGCATCTGCGCAGTTTGATATTGTGCTACGCTGTTCGCAATTCCGTCAGTGAAGTAGACTAACTTCCAGACATGAGTATACTTCTATTGAGTTGTCGTATACGAGGACCACAATCACAGTTAGAATACCTCCGTACCAGAGACAGGCAAGTTAGAAATACAAATGAACGTGACTCCGCTGTCATTGACGAATAGTCTTACCTTGAAGATACGTTACTAATGAGTGTTATTATAATTTCGTTAGAAAGGGTACACTGTAAATTCCAACATCCATTGTGTAGACTGAAGTTACCAGGAAATTCCATTTACACGCGGCGAAAATCGGTAATCCATTTCATAGCATTCCCGCTGAATATTATCTATTTTATTTCAAGTTTCCGTTATTTGTAAATACACTTGGAATTCGGGGATATACATTATGATTCCGGACGGAGACGGCGGGTGTGCCCAGGAGGATTCTGGCTGAGATTAAACAATTCCTTGATTGAATGTTTGACACCCGGCCCTCCAGACCACCATGACACGAACCAGATCGGCCACGGAACGCGATGGTCACCCACTAACGAATGGCATTAAATTCTAATTGTCTACGCTTAAATGAAAATAAACCATTTAACGTCATTAACCAACAGTCACAGAACGGTAATATAATGTTTGAATGGAACCTGCGCTCGTGTAATTCCTTGAGGGTTCTGTATCTGCCCGTATCTGCCCGTATCAACCCGGGGCTGGCCTATCTGCCGGCATTTCTCCGTATCGCCACATATCTCTGCATTTTACTCCTTCGTATCATAAAACAGACTCGATTTGATAATGGAACTAGATAAACTAGTACATGAAACTACTAAGAACAGAATCAGGTGTAATTAGAAAACCAAGATTTCGAGCGATACATACCTGGTGCCGTAGATAACTTGCTTTTTCTCAATGAAACAAATCTCCGTTTATCTCTCCGATCCTGTACGGGTCACTAGACCTTCAAATGTTAACTTTTCCTATTCTTCTAGTAGGGCTTTATCGCCTTTAGCTAGTTTTATGATAAATGCGGTGTTTACCCGTCGCCGCCATCTTATTTCGTCACTGGGTGGGCGGAGCCTAATTGCGCATACAGTTGGCGGATTGTTTTAAATTGATTGGTGATTAAGACATTTTGAATATAATATCTCTGGCAGAAAATGAAACGAACTATCGTGAATGCTGATGCAAAAACAGTATGGTACTAATTTAAAGTTTTAAGTGGATTTTAGATTTATGTTTCAGCGGTAATTTCATAGCACGCATAGCCTGTCAGCCCTTATCAAGCAATTTGGGACGGCCTTCGAAACACCCCGTTTGAGATAAGAAATCGAGATTTATCGCCCATACTAGGCTGCATAACTTCAATAACGACAGACTTTCCGAAAGTATTCATATTTTATTAGAGAATATGCCGATGTACATTTGTTTGTGAAGATATGGTCACGTGGTGTCGTCACAGGCCACAGGCCGCGATATGTATTTCTCACTGCAGTATTTGCCCGTGTATTGTCCTCGCAAATCTATGTATTGTGTATAGTAACTAATGTATCTACGGATGCGTTATAATGGCTGTTGCTATTTATGGTATTTTATTCTTCATTAATTAAGTATTCAATAAAATCCATTGGGTGGGGCTCGGGGTCTGGCCAGTTTAGCTGTTATCAAGGTACAGTGGAACCTCTCTAAACCGGACACCTTGGGAGGGGGTGTCCCGTTTAGAGACCTCACAGGGTGTCCGGTTTAGAGAGGTTCCACTGTGAAACAGACAGAATGCTACTTCAAGGCACACGTATATGCTTTGCGATCATGAACATGAACATACATTAACATACATTATCATTGGAGGTAAATGGCAATGAAACGTATCGAAATTAAGTACAACTAACGTTCCTGTGTCCGGTTTAGAGAGGTTCCACTGTACCACACCCGGGCAACCTGATGTCGATCCATACTGTTTGTCACTGAATCGTTCACTACTTGGCGAATAGTGAATGTCCCTGATGATCAGGGGCCTACACTGTTCACACGTGAGCTGTATATGACCCAGTACTCATATGGCGGTATATACGTACATATCTGGTCACCGAGACTGGCCTATTTACATTGGCGACATAACGATGATGTTCAATAACGATCGACCTTATCGATTATTTGTTTGTTTGTTCCAATGATGACTTTATTGTGTGTAAATGTAGATATAATATTAATATGACAAATAGTGATTTAAGATGATAATAAAAGTTTATTGAATTAATATGAAGCAAGAAATGTACTATGAAGTCAGTAACCATAACTCTGTAAAATAGTTTTGATACATTGATACATGAAACACATTGATACATGTAGATCTGGAAATTAAATGCAACATTTTGAAACTCAACTTTATTTTGATTAAGTTCGTTCTGTCCCATAGCGATAGTAAGAGGTGTGGGGGGGGGAGTATTTTGTATTTACACTTGAAGTTCCACACGGCCGTGCATCCGTCCGTACGTACGCCCGTCCATGGTATTTGTATTACAGTTGTCCGGTAATGTTTTAGATTCAAAGCCCTGCTGCCCGCGTGCCCAATGTTAAGGGCAAAGTGAATCAGGAAGTTGATTTAAACTTGCCCAGTGCCACCGTATGCACAATTTCTGCGATCATAATAAAGACAGCGACATATTTACGGTCCTGTACACACCATATTCAAACGGCCGGGGATCCGTTGCTGTCGTGTCTCCCATTCATCCACATACATTATGTGTGTTTTTATTAGATTTTGTAGAACCGGCATATTTCCATTGCTGGAAACTGCTTTCTGCATTTATCTGAATCCCATTATTATGTTTTTGTTAGTAAACAAAGCTTACGTTCTATCTACGACTGTGTGCCCAAAACTTGGTGACAGCTAGGCCGCATACCCGGAACACAATTCACCCCCAAATACATAACACTGGGGTTTCCTGCTACATGCAATTGTTTGACTATTTCATTATGAGAACAATATATACTTACATTTTTTAAGAAGTGAACAATACTGACAAATGTTGCAGATCGTCAAGAGACGGCTCATTAGGGAGGGAGCCAGCTCATCTCAATCTGCAGTGTTTGTATTTGTTTTATGATTTGTATGGTGGAAAGGGTTAATGCTATTAGTGTCACTGCCGATTACCTCTGCCGTCGATGTCTGTCCATGATTACAAAACACGCAAACAAGTCGTTGGATCCTAATATGCCTAAATTGCAGTGGAACATCCATCAACCAGATGTCCTGTGGACCTCTCAGACCTCTCGGTTTAAAGAGGTTGTACAGCATATCTCTCGACCCAGGGCTAGATGCGGTCGCAGTATTGATGGGCCGGGCTTATCAGGCCGGGAGATAGGCGGCGGCCGGCAGATATTGGCATTATTAACAACAAAATGGGGAAATACACAACCAACCATTGTTACCACGCAAGGACATCGCTTTTCACAACGAACTTCTTTCCCCGTTTTCCAGTGTTTGTGGGTTACTGGTACTTCTTATAGTATAGCAAACAGCGCAGAGCCTGATTTAACTGCATAAATGTGCAGTTAAATCCGGATCTACACTATTTGTTTCTATCATGCCGTGTGGTTTACTCCATCTTGTGTTGCTATTGTCTTTATCGTGATTATAATCAAGGAGGACAGATGACAGTTTCAACTAGAGAAAGCAGGAAAGTGATAGTATAGTAAACACTGATAGTGGTTCCTTGACAGGCGGCCTCTGCCAGTGAAGTGGCCGAACTGTTGCTATTAACTTCGGCTCGTATCTCCCCGGAGATGTACGCCACCCAGCCCCGAGTTGACGGCTCTCCGCGTCGCTATCAGGCACACAGTAACATGTTGGCGTTCAGAATATTACTAATGGCATTAGTCAAATATCGCGCATGGTCAAAGATGTGGAGATTAAAGTATGGCGAACCAGCGGCTATAGACGGTCTCCGAATGCGTTGTTGTTATTTTCCCGATCCCCGGGCAATGAAAGTACATTGGCGATGTACGAGTCGGGTTCCGAGATTATCATGGATCTTGTAATGTAATCGGCTTTCGGAACGTATCTGTGGCTGTGACTGGGGAAATGGAGCTGAAATATTTGCGACCAGTGGATATCCAGATCAGCCCGTATGTCCGCACATTATGTACAGGACCTGCAATGTTCGCCGTTCCATCAATGAAACACCCGGTATTCTTTTAATAAGAAATATAGATCGTTAGCAGGCTACAGTGGTGTGCTATTTGATCAGGCATTACACGGACCACAACTCTCCTATGCCCTATTTCTCCAGTCACGGCCACAACTGACCCTATGATGGATATGAGGAAATATGTTACAGCAACGGAAAACGTTATAATAAAAGTATTTGTATTTGTACAATATAAGAATAGCCAGTAAGATGTGTATTGCCGATAGTCACCGATATCGTCATATGGACCATGGATTTCTTTTATTAATTCGTTCCCACGAAATAACAATTAGTTCCTTTAATTTAACAATTCGTTCCCACGAATTAACAATTCGTTCCCATGACCCTCGAATTAACAATTCTTTCCCACGAAATGACAATTAGTTCCCTCAAGTTAGCAATTCGTTCCCACGATATAACAATCATTCGCTCCCACGAATTAACAATTCGTTCCCGTGAGAACGAATTGTTAATTCGTGGGAACGAATTGTTATTTCGTGGGAACTAATTGTTAAATTAAGGGAACGAATTGTTAATTCGTGGGAACGAATAACGAATTGTTAAATTAAGGGAACGAATTGGTAATTCGTGGGAACGTATTGTTATTTCGTGGGAACGAATTGTTAAATTAAGGGAAGGGAACGAATTGTTAAATTAAGGGAACGAATTGTTAATTTGTGGGAACGAATTATTAAATTGAGGCAACGAATCATGGGAACGAATTAATAAAAAAATATCCATGTCACCTGTGGGGCTCCGTACCATCTCGTGTCGTACTGAGCGATATATCATCATATTGTTTTGCAAGCAAGCGAGTTGTTCTCTGTTCCTCTCCGTGCAATGTGTTATCATGATTGAAAGTTCATCCGAAGTAGGGTAGATTAACATGCGCCATTACGTATCAATATGTCATGTTTGCTCAAAATGAACTTTATTGCAGTCCGTGATAACAATACTATGTAATATATTTTGCAGAGCAAATCGTCATCGTGCAATTCTATTGTTCGATTAAATTCGACATTTTCATCTGTTTGTCAGCAATCAGTTGTCGCGGAATTGTTCTTGACACCCCCGGGTCCAGATCGGAGTCAAGGGTCAGGGTGTGTATAGTGCGTCTTGTGCCAGAAGTTACAAGTTGTGTAAACACGTCCCGCAGTTTATAATGGGAGACTGGTATCATCCCGTGTTTATTTAGCTAATCACGATATCAAAGGTTAATGCTGACCGAGCCGCCGAGACAACCAACACTGGTGGCTGAACGACCGGCGAGGTGGGACAATAGTATTGTCCTTATTAGCTGACTCGTATTTGCTCATGTCAACCATTATTTCTACGATTCTGACAATACAACTAGCAACCAGTATAGCTCTTAAACATGCATACTCTGTCCGATCTGGATCTATGCTGGTTGCCAACGGGAAGTTGTGTTGGTGCACATGCACGAGTCGAGTACTGAATGATAGCGCGTGGAGATAAACAAGGGGACGTCATCGTGTCATCTTCAGCGAAAATGATGGGAATTTTACGTTTTGACATGGTCATCCACGAAACAGGACTTTAACCCCGATATATCACCCCTCTCTGCGTGGACTTTGACCCCCGATATATCATCCCTCTCTGCGTGGGACCCTTAACGTTGTGCTACATTTCTGTCACACGCGTGACTTCGGGATTTTCTGTGCTAGTCAAGCATCGAGTTCCATGTAGAACGGGCCAATGTAAATGCCGTAGATGCCGACCTGGCCTAGATACATCGCCCTGCCAGTTCATACTGTCTCTGTATTCAACGTGATTGTAGAATATTTCACGACAAAGTTCTGCGATCCACGATAGCCTCCGAACATGACTACCAAAACATATACATGTACATGTATATGGAAACTACGTTTTTATTTCACGTGTTTAGTTACGCTTTCCGAAAATGTTAACGAGCAAATATGAACCAAAACGAAATGCTCGACAGACGTATTTTACTTGTAGGCTCTTTCAAAACATATTGTGCGCGAAAAAAACGCTATGAACCTTTGTCGCATCTTGGTGCCAATATTGTATGTGAGATTTACATGTATTATACTCGCGGTTATTACACACCACAGGGCCAGTTGACCGACCGCCGTCCCTCCATGATGACCAATATAAACTGATGGATGTAATATCACTACCCTCACCCCTAAGTCCTCGTGGCGTCTATATTTCTCTCAACATATTGGTGCCATTTTTATTCCGGCATTGTAAATATGCGTGAATATGAATTTCTCACAATGTGACGCTTGTTGAGGAAGTGTAAGTGCTCATGTCTTCTGAGCCGAGAAAACTAGACCAAACCCACCCACTGACACGACACCAACCTCCACATATTAAATTCCACATGTGGAATTCTTCCAACTGTTGATGACAATTGCTGGCATATCATAGTTTGCTAAGTTATGTCCGGGGAAAACGAGTGATGCAAGTAATTCCAGAGTCGTGTCTTTATATGTAGATATATAGATCATGCTTACTTTCTGGGGACGGTATTGTTTCCTTGACCGGAATGTTTTGTTTGCGCTCAACATTTCGGCAATAAACGGTGTCATAGTCTGTATATTTGTTTGTTTCCGTGACAGATTCATGTCGGTTATTGGAAGGCACGCCAAGACAAAGGCGGACCAGTGTTCGTGTATTTACCTACATGTAAACACGTGATCCCAATGGTCTACAAGAACACACCTGATATTGAGTAATTGATTCTTTATTCTCAGACAGAATTGGCCTTCTTCGTATGGTCTATATGGGGGGGAAGGTGATTTATACCCACAGACAAAATTGAAATAACGATATAGTGAATATTGCATATTGTCATGTTTATAATATAATTAATGACACATATTAAGAAGTGTACCACTTGACGTTGATGCATCGATTTTGGGTTATTTAGATAGATAACGATTTGCTGTTTATCTTCATAATAATATGTTTTACCATAGTATGCAATGGGTGAGTAAGTAAGATGTTTACCTCATTGTTGCGTTTTTTAAATCGTTTCAGTATAAATTTATGGCAACAAAGGTGTAATGTCATCATGTATGTGAATAAACTCTATAATCTCACGGGATCATCGGACAGATGGGCGTGGTTACACGTTGCCTGCATACTGTATCTGCTATCGATGGTGTAGTCTTGTAATTCAACCAGTAAGAACAAGTCACTGTCTTCCAATCTGATCGTGGGCAGGCATACCCCTGGGAATAACATAGACGGACGGGGTCCTCGAGTCAGACCGCCATGTCGATGCTATAGGACCCGCTGCTGCTGTCGATGGGAATTAGACAAAAATATAATTCCTAGAGATGGCAATTTGACATAGATTTTTAATAAATCGTGAGTGTTTGCCCACCGACCTCCAACCTTTGGAAAAAAACAGCGATATTTGCAAGGGACATTCTTCTGCTCGAAGCAAGTATAACTGCATGTTACCAACCTTGATCGTTCAAGAAGCAAATATTGACTGTGGTCAATGGAAAATTTACTACTCCTTTGGCGGGGAACCGCGATCGAGAAGGCGACACGAGAGAGCGGCGGATCCGTGTATATGAAGTGTATAAATCACCGCCTTTTGAGCATTTGGAACACGGCGACACTAGGTATGTGTAATAATGTTTACCGACTTAGTAAGTAAATATTTTACTCAAGGCCATTGAAAGTAGAAAAAAATCCAAGAAAATGCTAATGTTCGCATTGTTTTTATATTTTCTTCCACCAAATTCAGCTAACAGAATAATAATTATGATTTTTTGACGTCACGGTAATCGGACAAGGAATATTATCTCATACCCCGACATTGGCAACATGGCGACTGGAGGTGAGCGCAATTGAATGTGAACAAAGGGTGCGGGTAGGCCGAGATAACGGTTCCTACCACGGTAAACACCGGTCTGTAACTGGGCTATCACTGGAGAATGGGGCTTATGGGTTTTGCAACCAGCGCATATCCAGATCAGCCTGTGCATCCGCATAGTCTGATCAGGATCTGCACTGTTCGCCATTCCAACAATGAAACACCCGCGCTGCTTCTAACAAGCAATATATATCGTTATCAGGCTACAGGAGTGTGCTATTTGATTACGAGTTAAACTGACAATAAATTCCATAAGCCCCATTTCTGCAGTCACAGACACAACTTAGATCATATATCTAACATTGCAAGCGCTTGCCGGTACGAATGTAAATACGCGTAAACAATGCGGCATTAATAGAAGGTATCCGAAATTATTGTGACCAGGTTGTACAAACGCTTGACTTTGTCCAACGATCGGTGATATATCATTTCCAATGGCACGTTCTGTGTTGATTTAGGTAGGGTATCTACGTTTGATATACCCATTTGTTTCCAGGCTGACACAAACAACAATGACACACGTGAGCATTTATAGACGTGGTAATCAGAGGATTGTATACAAGCGTTTTCAGGAGCTTTCTATTCTCGTTAGTTGAACGTCGAGACAATGTCCAGTTATTGTCAATGCAAATGACTGACTCTGTATTATACTGGAACTCACTCCGAACTTCCAGTACAGGGTGTGCTTCATAAATCACCCTGTGTGTTTGTTCGGGGACGCCGTTACTAGTACATGTAGTTTCCTGATGTGAATTCCACAGTTGTTGTTCTTATTTCATTATTAGTTAACCATTTTGTTGCCATACATATATATATATATAGCTCATGCGGATGATTGTTTTTTTTAAATATACGGAAAATATGCTCGAATTTCAAAATTAATATCGACGAAATACCGGCGGTGACGCGATAAGGGAGGTAATTCCAAAGGCCAGTTTAAATATGACACGGTGATGCTTACTACTTTATGTAATCTTTCCGCAATAATACAATATTTTCAACAATTCTGCAAAAACCAGGAACCCACTTTTCCGACGTTTCGGCACAAGGCCTTTATCAAGGAATTAGTTTCTACTGAACGCTGAGTGGCATCCATTTTAGATTTTTTGGAAAATCTAAAATGGATGCCACTTAGCGTTCAGTAGAAACTAATTCCTTGATAACGGCCTTGTGCCGAAACGTCGGAAAAGTGGGTTCTTGGTTTTTGTAGAATGGATTACTTTATGACCATGGGCAGTCACCCCGCCAACAATACCGCGAGTCTACGGCCGACCACTGCGCTCTCTACAGGAGTGGTTGGCTCACACGTGTTACGTTTTTACATGCATAGTTTTCATTTTCAGTTTTATTCTTTGAAGCGTGTTCCGATTTCCGTCTGAAAATGGCCGTATCAGCGGAGGAAGCGAGCCGTAACGTCTGCATTCTCCGTGAGCACGTGAGCGTCTGCTGCCGAAGCCGCATCCCTCCGCCGATAAACTCCAAGTGTTGACACCGCGAATTCGATTTATCTAGCGAAAAAGATTATACTTTGATAAATGTAAGAAAATGTAGGCATAAATTGAAATCAGAAAGTTCGCAATGTCTGCATAGGCATACGGTACCCGTGGCAACCGGATGTTGTTATTCTGTTTGCTGATGCTGCATAAGGCTAGATGGTTATATGCGTTTCAATGGAATTGACATGAAGTTGAATATCGCATAGGCTCACGTATTCAGATTTAGATTTTCAGTGAATCATCTATAAACCGGACACCCTGTGTGCTCCCCAGGGTATGCGGCTTTGAGAGGTTTTACTGTAAATGAAGCATTTGATAATTCTGAGCCATAGCTGAGTGTTGTGCGATCATGAACAGACATTATCACCTGAGATAAATGACCAAGAAACTCATTACAAATAAGATCACACATATTTTGTTTTTGGTGTCCGGTTTAGAGAGGTTCCACTGTATAACCCGAATATTACTACATGCGGAGGACACCATGGGAACGCCAGTGAAACCGATCCGCTTCCCGAGTCACTGCTGGTGAACCTCCACACGCACCTGCATCAGAAAATAGTCCGGGAAACAGAAGACAGAAGCTACGGAAATAAAACCAAATTCACAGATGCATAAAATTATTCCACTTCAATCTAATTGTCAACGGGTTTGAGAGAATGAACGCTATGTTTGTATAATCTAGTATGAAGCCGGGAAATGTTGGCCGTCCGCGCTGTCCGGTCAGAATCTACCCTACCGAACATACTGGTATATACTGATATACATATCTATGGACGTATATATAGCCTGGCCGGAAGGAATGTGTATTGTCCGTTGCTATCCCTAAGGGTACGTTATATCATGCTGAGGCCCAGTGCAATTATAACATCATTTTGTTGCTTGGAACCACTTACCGCGAGTTATGTTGGAGTAGCAGACGTGCACGGTTCGTTTGTCCGCCTCAATGTCGGTCGATATCATCCTGCATCGGGACTTCCAGCGGGCACGGGTCACGGCGGGGCTGACTCCCCGGGTCTGCTTCCAGCAGGTGTCTATCCGCACGGGGCTCTGCAGTTGTGTGTCGTCGTCGTGGCAAGATAATGGGTTTATTGACTTTACAACCAGAGTAATTCATGAGCGTAGTCTGCAATGTCCGCTACTGCATTGCGGAGAAACGTAATACAGTGGAACCTCTCTAAACTGGACACCAGGAAAACACCTGTGATCTTATTTGTTTATGAGTTTCTTGGTCATTTATCTCTGGTGACACAAATATGGCTCAGAATGATCAAATTCTTGATTTACAGTGAAACCTCTCTAAACCGGACACCCTGTGACCTCTCTAAACCGGACACCCTGGGACCTCCCAGGGTGTCCGGATTAGAGAGGTTTCCCTGTACTAGTTTACATGCTCTAACGAAACCTTTACATCTGTATGAGGCTTCGGGAGTGTGATGACTGGTCGAACCGTCAATAAACCACGGTATCTTCTGGATATGGACATATGTTACATACATGGCCTGGAAATGTTGGCTCAACTCTGGTTTCGGCCAGTGTAGATCATCTAGATACTGCTGTAGCCTGGTCTGGATATAATGTGTATCTAGATACTGCTGTAGCCTGGTCTGGATATAATGTGTATCTAGATACTGCTGTAGCCTGGTCTGGATATAATGTGTATCGTGTCGCTGATGGACGGATGACCGACCGACAATGAAAAAATGGCGAGGCTATGTACACGTTAGACTATGGAATGAGTGTGCATATTGCTGGCATCTTTGCCTTCGTATGTAAATACGTATATACATTGTATATGACATGGCGAACATGTGAGTGTTTCTAAAAAACAAGTATGTCACGTATGTTGCAATGCACCATTTTAGTGACGAGTATTGAATATGCAATACATCGTTATCGGTGCCTCATCTGAACGAGTCACCATAAGAAACTGTTGACTTCCACAGACTGCACGGCACGACACCGACAACAGCGGTGGTCACAAAGGCATGGTATTCATTAATACACTGAGTGTCAACATACAGTAGAACCTCTCTAGCCTGGTACGCCTACAGTGTGATTGCCCTACCTCTACAAATGGTTTTACAAGGGTTCTGTATTATCTAATCATAAGTTATGGCCATGCATTCGTTGCAGTCTGGCACGTGATACGGCAGGTGAGGTTCCCAGAGCTAGCTCGACTCGGGATCACCTCTCCCAGGCTCCGCCGTGAATGGTACCCACGTATCATAGCCGCGCGTAATTAACCGTAATTTCACTGATTAAACAATTAACATTCCATGTAATATTGCCGTTTGTTGCGCAAGGAAACGGGAGTAGGTCAGCTAGATATGTGACACATCATGGGAACTTTGGAACCAGCGTAGATCCAGATTAGCTTCGTAAATAAATGTAAATTATTGAACTTAACGGCGGCACTGCCTCGATGATCTTGCTTGTCGTCTCCCAAGAAGGGGAGAAAGGAAGGAAGTGGATACAGAGACAACCGGCTCCAGCTTCGTATTGGAATAGTCCCTTCTGGTTCTGTAACGTGCACAGACTCTCCTTCAAATTTGATACACGGGACCGCCTTTTAAAATCCACATCCGAAAGGACTAGTAGAGCAGGAAATAGAAAGTTTCTCAGAAGTACTGACGTCCTGGCCGAGACCAACTTCTACTATTCGTCCAATGTAGATTCCGTTATGCCAGCACATCCACGAGGCCTGCTATACAAAATGTACTATATATATTATTGTTTCTTCACAACAAATTATTAATCTGCTTATAATCACCCGTTCCCTGAGATCAGGCACACACGCTGTGTTGATTCGGTCCAGTCATCCGTCCGTTTCACCATATGACCAACCCGGGAATTCGGCCAGTCGTTTGACGTGCGAGCATCAGCTATGGTGCCGGCGTATCCGACTGGAGCAACACCAATGGAACTCTCAGTTACATGCAAGGTACACTACAAAATGTGTCGCATATGAATTTCATATAAACTTCATATAAACTTCATATGAAAATTTTCTAACATTTTCATATGAAATTCATATGTATTTTTTCCATATGAATTGCATATGTGGTACATTTTGCTGTGTATTTTGCTGTGTATTTTGCTGTATTTTGCTGTGTATTTTGCTGTGTATATGCTCCGAGGTCTGGCAAACCAGTTGTACAGCATTTGCACTGAACTGGCCTGAGAATCAGGGGCCCGTTTCACTAAACTTCGTAAATGTTCGTAAGTGCAAATTTAGGATCGTCTGGAAAGTTGAATTGGTGGATTTACATTTATTGATCATAGGCTGCATATGCAGCCTATGCTCAATAAATTTAAATCCAATAATTGTTTAAAAGAAACCATTGTTAATGTGAAATTTACAGACTATCACAATGTTGCACTTACGAGCATTTTAGTCGTACGAAGTTTAGTGAAACGGCCCCCCTGTATGTCATTCGTTGACGCAGTTTGGTGACGATGTTGTTCCGACAACAACAGACAGGAGGCCCGACTTGGTGCAGTGGCGTAATAATATGAACTTTTCTGTAGACGTTTTCCAGTACAACTCTTTCCCCCAGTGAGTTAGTGCACACCAATATCTGGTCCCATCCGCCAAAATCGCGTGTCTTGCACAAAACGCTACTTAGACGTAAAAACACTATTTTAACATGGATTTTCCCTGAATATTTCGTTTACGCCCCGAACTTGGATTGTATTGCATGTAGTACCGAATTAGTGAAATTGCTGCAAATTGAGAGGCGTTTTCGAACAAATGAAGCGAAATTATGTGTCGTCAATATTTGAATTGGAATGTTGTTTCCAAATCCACTGTCAGGTATCGATCTAGATGTGCTTGTAATTCGGTACAATTGCATAAATTTTTCGAAATACTTTTATTTTTCTTCAAAACGTCAGTGAAACAACAGTAAATAATCGACTGGCCTCGTTCCGAAAACTGAAGTAAAGAACTTGCACAGCTCGTGTACCTCGTGTCATAGAGATAATTATACCAGCAGTTCAAGTACATCACCATACAATGTACGAAGTTGAATGGAGGTAACGGGCAACAATATCACCGAATATCGCCCAATTTGTCGGGGTATCTCCCTACACGTGTATTATTCTCCGATACACCGGAAGCTATCTATACCGCCATGATAATCCGTGTGTTCTTGGATAGCCCGGCTTATTTACACTGATATACTGCTGATATTTCACAACACTATTTTCATATGGTATCATAATTTAATGTAAACCACGATTTCTCCCATTTCAACGAGAATCAGTTACGGGATAGCACGTGTGTCCGTTTGTCTTTATTCGCTGCATCTGGATATGTATGTCTGCATGTCAACTGGATATGTATGTCTGCATGTCAACTCATTGTTTAATTAAATATTGAGGATCTTGTTTTTTAATTGTTTTAACATTATGGGATATACAGAAAGCGAGCATCCTACATATTCCATGAATTCCGTTTCAGCCGTGTGTACAACACCGTGTTTAACTATAAATAAGGACGTGATTACTACGGAGAGGAGACCTGGTATGGAATGTGTTCGAGCCCATTCCCACCCTTAAATATAAGCCGAATGAATGAATACGCAGCGGAGTAACTGGATTTCTGCAGATACCGGCAAATATAGTCATATTGAGACAATGCATGTGATTTTGTAGCTAATAATATGTGCAATAGCTCATAAGAATATCAGCTTTCGACGCCATATACAGAAAATAGTACAATTTCTGTAAATATTGTTTATGAAAAATATCAATATCTTATAACGTACAAATCACAGGGCTTGTCTCATTGAATGGATCGTTCCCGTCATGGAGAGAGAAATCGGCGTGTCAGTTCCATTGTCAATATCAATGTACGAATAATAATTCATGTATGCGTAATTAATATTACTTATAGGATAAATGCTTAAATTAAATGAAATATCTCATCGGGCCATCGATGCCGGGAAATGTGTTCTAAACTGCACGTGTCACAATTCTTTGCAATTCTGCACTACAAACTATGCTGTTGTTCAACAGTGTAGACTATACAATGTATTTGATTATTTTAAATCCATCATATAGACATATATTATAATCGTTGCGTTGTCAATGATATTTTGTGAATTTCACTTTAATTTGTTAGTACAATGATGACAAATTCACAAATACATCTGTGAGTCTGTTTGTAATGGATATTGAAATTCTTCTCTCCCTGAGAATATATATACATAAATACCGTATATACACATATGTACACATATATACACATATATCAGAAATAAAATATAGTAATTTTCTGCAACAATTATCTGCAAATTGCGAAATATTTCTGAAAAAATAGACATTGATCTTTCAAAAATTCAAGCTCAACACATGTGATAAACAATAAACAATGCTATTGCCGTATACAGTGTAGAATCACGTAATACATTGAGAAAAATCGTGTGTTTTAACCCATTACATAAATGTGTGATATGATACACGTATAATAAAACACAAGCAGCGATTTTGATTGGATGGCCACATCACCATAATTAAGTATTCGCAAATATTATGCTGCAACGTTGTGTCAAATGAATAAAAAAGAGACGTTCCAAAAGACGTCCTCATGGCTTGAAAACAATGATGTTTTGACAGTGACGCCGTAATGTTTTATACGTCATTATAATAATCAGTGACTTAGTTAAATTTCTACAGTTGTTAGAATATGATCCCGTTGGTCAATATGAAGTGTTTATAGACAACAGGAATTTCTGATATGGTATATTTATAATAGTTTTATTGCTAGTATTGAAACATTTTTCTCTGGAGATTTTCAACTGGATGCGAAAATATTTAATGCCAACTACTCACGTATTGATTATCTCCACGTGTCCCGCCCTTTGGAGGGTGAAGCCATGTGGTAAACAGAATCGCAAACTCATTTTAGAGATTTATGAAACTCGTCAACAAGTGTATACACCTCGTCTCTCATAACGTGTGCGTGACTCGCTTAATAAATATCATATCAAATGGAAACGTGTTTGACATTCTCTATTAATTGAACGTGTTACGAAATATTTCGGGCATAGTGTATTATTTTTGTTCAAGAAACGACTGCCAGTTTTCAACACCAATACCATGTTTTCGGTAGTTTGTGTCGTTGTTGATTCCCTGCTCGGCGGACCGATTGTTCACTCAGAACGGCCGATAAACAATGGGCTTAGATGACAAGCCGCAGGTAAACACGGCACCGTAAAGATAACGCCGCTTAATTCTCTCTAATTCATTATATCCCATTCTTATTTATTTCTAAGTAACCTAATACATTGAAAGGGGAATTATAACCTAGTCCCCTTATCGTGCGAATGTCAACACGGCACCTATAGCCGGGCACACGGCGCTCCACGAGAGAACCCGCCGGTTCTAGTTGACGCCCCGAGTGCCCTGGCCGGACTATATATATATGTATACATGGGGGCCGTTTCACTAAACTAAATGTTCGTACGTGCAACAGTATGATAGTCTGTAAATTTCACTCTTAAGAAATAAAATTTGTAAACAAATATGGTATTTATATTTATTGAGCATATATGCAGCCTATGCTAAATAAATGTAAATTCATCAATTGAATACGTACTACCCTAGAAACGCAAACATGGCGCGCGAGCTATGTTGCTAGAAGTCGGTAGATGCCTTTATTCGGCGTGGCGACGTTTGCCCGTTATGACGCAAAATGGGCAGCGAACAAACACGGGAAGGTTCGGCTTAAAGCGTGTTTGCCATGTTGAATAATAGTCTGATAATTGTAGATAATATTTGATAATTCCATCAGAAATATTGAAAGACACTCATGGTTTCTAAGCTACATGAATTCTGACAGAAGATTTGTGACAAGTTGCGCCTGAATTATACTCACCCAGCAGACTGGCAGCTCGCTGTACAAATATAATACATGTGCTTATTCATTATCATTAATATCGGTCTGAGTTTCTTATTCAACTTGAATTAATTGTTCAGTTTGCATAAACATGTCAACAGTAACTTGGTGGCATAATAGACCAATAACAATAATGTGTTTGTTTACATGAAACATATTTAGTGTAATTTATTGCTAGTCTGTCAATAAAACTGCAGTCTATATTCATCCCTTATTTTGTTTTAATATTCTCAGCAAACGGGACTATTGTGAAGCATCATGTAATTATTATTTTTGATAAATGAGCCACTTGCGATTTTTTATACAAGTTTAGTTTGGTTTATGGGCGTTCTTAAACTAATCTAGACAATGCAAACGTACCGAGGTTGCCCGTGTTCGTACATACGAGTGGCATACCCCTGTACACGGACATAAAGCTGTGCGCAATACTCGGCTTTATCACAAATGTCATATGTGCTGACCTTATATCTCCCGGCATAATGTTACAAGGGATGCGATTTGACCCTTGGTCGCGCAAGTCAGTGTATGGCGCCACGAATATTAGTTGTTACGATGAAAATGACAATCGACTTTATAAAAAGACAATACGGTATCTTTTTCTTATCAAATAAGAGTACTTCAATCGGCATGTGGTATTCAGAGATGCGCGAACATATCTTCTATTCGGTCATATAAGTGACCCGTAATGACAAAATAGGGTTTATCGTTTTCTTGTTGCAGCGCCTGTTAGCACACTTTTACCGAAAGATTAGGATGAAACTTGTTCGTTGCACGTATCACCGATTGAATATGGTCCAGGCTTTCTCGAATACAGATGCTGATCTGGGACTATGCTGGTCGAAATAGCAATGCGTATGTCATTAAGTAAGGTATTTCATATACTCACAATGTGTTTGAAACACAGTGCAACCTCTGTATACCGGACACCCTGGGTGGTCCCCAGGGTGTCCGGTTTAGAGAGGTTCCACTGTAAATGGACATATTAAACGTAGACGCCAATGAGGACGTAGTTGACGTGACGTGCGGCTCCGAGACGGGGCTTAACTTGAACACAATCTTCAACATTGATGGAATGTACCGAGCATTTAATGAAGACTCAGTGCGATTGCCGTCAGTTTTTGTACATCCATCTACACTACACTGTGATAGGAATTCGTCGATGATTTATAATTTTCTTGCATTATTTTAAATGATTCCTAGCATGTCAGCGTAAACCTTGATAAAGATCATCTGGATATGCATATTACATGCGGGATTTCCTTCTATCTATAATACATGACGGGCCACGAGAAAATGGGGCTTATAGGATTCTTTACCAGAGTTGGTTCAGGTAAACTAGAGCACCACGGCTGCCGGGTACTGGTCATGTTTCCGTGAGAAGATTGACACGATTTCCTTGATAGGACAGCGGACAATGAGCATCCTGGTCACGCTGCTTAGGCGTACAGTCTCGTCTTGGTCTACACTGGTTGCGAAGGCAACAGTCCCGGTTTCGGTATGACGTCAGACGCATATCACCACAGTCGTCGATGGAATCACTGAGCTTCATTACGAGCGCCTCCCCAAAGCGTGGCCTAATGTATTTCGCTGTCGTTACGCGATTAAACACAATTTAATGGAGATCTGCATCATTACAGGGCTGTGAAAGCGTCTTCGCACGTACTTGATGATACAGACGCTTGATTGATGGAAGGAAGGCACAGTAACAAAATTAGTAATTAATTTATTTGTACCATCAGTTTTATGTTATTCATGGTCGTCCCGCGGCTCGAACTCGAAAATAAAACAGGAATATTTTGTTAAGCATGCTGCTAATACTGAAAAATAAGTACTGGAGGGGAGGAGGGAGGAAATCGATGGTTTCATAATTTAATTTTATTTACACATGCATATTAATTTCACCGGTGCCTAGAATGGGAACATATTTCTATGTAGATGGCATATTATTATCGTTGCAGACCTAATCAAAACTCTGTTATATCAAGCGAATTATCGCTCTTGGTCAGGGGCGATAACCATGTTTCCTTAAAAATGACGCATTTAATTGATATAAATAATTTAAAAATAGCCTGATAAAACCGAGCGTCTCTATCAGTAAATTAAAATTTACTAAATGGCTATATTTGTATAGCGGGCACCGGTAATTTTTAAAACTGGTGGAATAGTTACACAATTATACACTAATTTAATTTGAATAAAGAAAACTGGGTACCTAATTGATGCGACCCCAACTTTAAGGGGATACAATACCAAATAATGTCCCCTGTTTGTGTCAGTCAGCTGTACAGTGGAACCTCTCTAAAATCGATACCTTGGGAGGTGCCCAGGGTGTCCGGTATAGAGAGGTTCCTATGTAAAACAGACAGATTGCTATTTGAAGACACTCGTAGATGCTTTGCGATCATTGTAGGTAAGTGTCAATGAAACATATCGCAATTAGTACAACTAACATGTCTCTGTGTCCGGTTTAGAGAGGTTTCACTGTAGTACAGTAGTAGAATAATACAGTTAGTCCATGCAAATGTCTGAAGTAAAACGGCGAGTTTAGTTGAATTGTGTAATTTATTGGGGGAAGTCCATGTAGCGAACGGCCGTACGTTGAATCCAATATTAGTAGACGCAGTATGTATAAATTAATTCATAAATCTTTATGATTATTTCTCACAGTGGGATTCGCGAACAGAGGCATCATATGAATGTCCAATATACAGTGAAACCTCTCTAAACCGGACGCCCTGTGAAATCCCCAGGGTGTTCGGCTTAGAGAGGTTCCACTGTATTTAAGCACTCCATAAACATGATTTGTCATTTGCAATAAAGGACAGACACGACAATTAAATACATTACAGTGAAACCCATCTACATTAACCACAATCTATATAGATGTCCGGTGTCGAGGTTGTTATTTACCATAACGTCACCTCGCACTTCATTGACGTCGACGCTACCATTATGACACCACCGCCACGCCGTCATCGCCGACCGTGCATACTCAGTATACTAGATTTATATACGTTCTACATCAGCTATTTATGTCTCACGTATTGTGTAAATGGTAAATGCATGTGACGCGAGTCCAAAAATGAGAAATATTAACAAATTGCTTAAATAACATTATTCCTTTACGGTACATTCTAAGTGGCAAACGACAAGTGTTGATGTTTATTCGGCGTCTTTGAGTTACATGTACTTTATGTATCGACTAAATGCGCGTACTTTCAATATTTTACGATATTTGCATCGGGTATACTGTGTATTCTGTTGTATTCTACATGTTTCCATCGCCAAGAATTACAGTGAACGCTAGTACGAGTATATTGTGGTTACATTCATGAACAAGCACCAGTCAGCGAAAACTGAACTTTCTCCGTGTGCCGTTGGCAGGTTGGGTTTCTCAAGTATTTGGCAGACATTTTTATCGGGAATTTTATGACGGGGTTTGATTCACAGACAGCCCCATGAATAATGGTCTCGTTAGATCTCGCTTTCAACGAGAAATATTCACTCGCCGTGCAGCGCTCGCCAATCAATCAGCACGTGACACAATCCAGCAGGTGTCCCGACACTAACTTTTCTTAACGGCCTACTTTCCGTGCGGATGCGTTGGACCCCCTTCTGAGCAAAACGGCGAGCACGTGTAGACGGGTTACGCGCCTTTACTTTCAAAGGCGACCACCAAGTGCGTCAGTGACAGGTCCAGTCATAACGTGGTAATTGTAATGGCTGCCTTCTTCATGCAGCCTGTGTGTGTTTACAGCAATACGTCAGTGACGTTATCCCCGGCATACACTTCCTATCGTCATCGACGAGTGAGATCGATATCGTCGGTGCTGAGACTGATTATACATGTAACACCTATCCCATGCAATATTTCACGATCAAATATACCAGAAACCAGAAACTCACGCTTAAGCGCCTCAGTGGCCAGACTTATTAAATACTTTCTCTTATATAACACGATTGCAACCTCTAACATATACGCTGTGTATATTATATAACCTAATGAAAGAATATATGGCGCGCACAGACTGGCTGGAGCTGAGAAACAATGTGTTTTCCGATAAAGAATCTATCTATCTCCATAGGACTATAGCGCAAGTGAAACAACTTATAATTATATCAATATAATTTCCTGCTGATGAATGTTCTATCCTGGTCTACCAGCTTATTGATACTAATTATTGTTCACCACTGCCTGCCAATGTATCTGGTTACATTCGTCTAAATCAGGCAAGTAAATAAGCAAATACTATATTAAATATAAGAACAAACATGCATTTTTGTTTTGAAATAAATATTTCGGGTGAATCGGTAAAATACCGCGCGGATGATCGGCGTTCACTAATAAACATGTTGCCGTTCCGCCTGGTTTGTGGAAGGCGCGCGAGGAACTCAAAATGTTTGTTTTGAGTGATTCGGTCTGTGACGATCGGCATGCGCCGTGTAAAATAACGTCCCAGGGGAATGTATGTACGCGGTGTGCTCCTGTCGGCTCCTGATGTATACATGGCTTTATCAGAGACAAATATACTCACCATGGAAGGTGATACCGTATCAACACTATTGGATGAAGCCATATAGCGGGGTCTACAGTCCCAGCGGCACAAGGTGGTCATATTGGACGTTAATCTAACTTACAGAAACTGCCTAACCCTGACAACGATTCATGTGGCTCGTTCAAGGACCGGACAAGTGTGGACAAAATGGTATTCTGGGGGGAAACTAGCGCAGACGTGGATTCACTAGAAATAGGGGCATTCAAAGCGACACAGCCCTCTGCTGCGGTGTACTGTGACTAAATGAAAGGAAAAGTACGTATACTGCGTATATAAAAATAAAACAAATGTAGCGAAGGCCTTAAATGATTCAATCCATAGTGGACAGAAACAACAACCATAGTTATAGTTCACATATTGAATGTTTAATAAATTAATTTCGTAGTGAGCCCCGGCCATACGCGCTTTCAACCGGCGATACTACTACGTTATTGGTCGTTTGACACAGATGAGCACATGCACACGTCACAACAGGATGCGTGTCACGTGAATTTCTGACAACAGGCGGGACGTCTGGATTTAAATATAACTGTATACGTATTGGAACAAGTAATGAAGACATTTAGTCGATATTGGAGATGGTCGCAATATGTGATTAATTGAGACGGAATGCTATGGTTTCATTGGTCGAGAAACTAGGACAAACAATAAGTGTACTTATACCCTGCAACCGCAGCCATTGTTAGATTGCTTCGCTAGTCGTGAATGTGAAACACCCCGTTTATCATGGGCTTCATATACATGTAAGTCAACTGCCAGATAGGGAAGATACGTCTCCTATCGTCACTCTATATACACATATCCAACTTTCGCGGCCACCTTACCTGGACAAAATCCATAGTGACCACATTGTCAATTTCAGCAGACCAATACGTGATGGTCAGTCGGCAATTTCTGTGATATCGGCTTTTTCCGTAATCTCTCGGAAATCTACAGGTGTCACGTGATGTATGCAATTTTATCAATATGTAAATCGATCATCCATGTACATGTAGTGTGGCGAGTCCACCATTGACCACTTGCACACACACGCCACTCACTAATATATGGGCAATTACTATACCGCCGTGTATTATCTTCTATTTTTCTTTCGTCTTCAGAATATGTGAAACACATTGTCATCTAACCAAATAACAACAGATAAACGCCATACATGAACTCGAACAATAGCGACTCGTATATAGCGATAAGCCGCGAAACGACAGTAGCTGGGCCCGAAAACATATTACATCATACTTTGCAGAGCCCAATAGTGATCAAACCGTCAAATATTATCATCATAGAGGATAACACTGTTACGGCTGAATCTCCAAATATCACATACACTCACACTCAGCCTTTTTACGGTCTTACATACCGGCTTCATGCGATAGGAGAATGAACTAGCTAGGTTAAATTAACCGCCGCATTGCCTCCTTCATTTAATGCACATATTTCGAAAACGGGCCAACGGTCATTGGCCTGCTATTATTGGGCTCAAATGCCCGGGTTTGGAAGTTCCTCGAGCCAATTCCTACCATTAAATATAAGATAATAATAATAACCATTGACACTGTGATATTCGAATTAACGTGTCAGGTTAACATGTATCTCACTTCCCGAACATGTTTACTTTATTGAAAATGACATTTATGACCACGTGAAAATGATTTCCAAAGTTAAATATATTTTCCGTAAATGACATCGCAAATATTTTATATCAAATGTGAAATTAAATATGTTTTAATACAACAGAGCAAAGACATATTTCACAGCTATCATCATTATGAACCAGAGGTACACTAAGAACAATTGAATTAATTCACGAAATACATATCTGTTGCAACCGGTATAAACTATGATCAGACTGCGCGGATTAACATGCTTAACTGGGTGGCTAACTTTTATAACTTAGTATTTCTGAACTGTTTCTATCCTAGTTGTACAAACATAGTTAAAATATGTTTAGTTTGCAGAAAATAATTATACCCTGGTTGTGCAAATAAAGTGCAAGGAAGTTTAGTTTGCAGTAAATAATTCGCGATGATTCTGCTTAATTCCCTGTAAATAAAAACCACACATTTCGACAAAAAAAGTAAATTATAATTACCATGTTACAGGTAATTATGTATAGCTGTATACTGAACACAGAATAACAAGTGAAAATTATATAAATTACTTCTAGCTGCAATAATGAGAAAGCGACAAGGCTGAAAGTTCAAAAATAGTAGAACATAATTATTTTAAGTATTACATAATTGCGAATTTATTTTGTTCCATAAAGGTACACAATGAACTGTAATAAATCAACAAAAAACCTATACTGACATGTATGCTGTTTTGCATAGATAATCAGCAATGTTTAAAATGAGCGATTACTATTTCGGTGACAACACACTCGTCTCCAATTATTAGCTTCAAAGAACGTGAAAATCAAAGTCTAATTTGGTTACTTTGTTCACAAATAATTTTACCGACAACACTGTCATGCCTCTGGTAACATATAAGCTTTTTAGAGTGACCGTAAGCAGGTGCCCGTTTCAACGAATATCACGGAAATTGCCGAAGATTTCTAAATAATATTAACTTAGAAACTTATTCTTATATCGATAGATAGAAAAATGAATGAGCTAATTTAATTGAAAATACATGTTTTTATAACTATTCTTGTAAAAAGAGATTTTGCAATTTTCCCAACGAAAATCGAGAAGAAAAATCACAATTTGCTATATAAATCATATAAAACCGACTACGTTTAAAGCTAAAAAGGACCAAAATGTTTTTATTTTAAAAACACGACCGAAACATCATTATAAAGTACAATAATTGAAGATTAAAATTTGACTTGTGATTTTTCAGTCGGTTGTGTAGTTTAAAAGTTACGGAAGAAAAGGTAATAGTCTCCTATACAATTCCATATAAAAATCGCCGCTACTGATGCAGACTTTCTACAGGTAAGGTGGCCGCGAAAGTTGGATATGACCTGTGTTGGAACAACCTCATCTACTTCAAATATATATTAAACATTTATATATACAAACGTGATTTACAAATGTGTAGCTTCAACTTTCGAAATGCCATTGTAAACTGGCCGCCAAATGTTATCATAAAACAAACAAAGAGCGTGTAATAAGGGCGCACACCCGTTATCTGCCAGTGACCGATGTGTGCGAGATAACTGCATATCCACAACACGGAGAAATATATGTCAAAACATCGCCAAACTTTTACACTCCCACTACAGGTAAACTAGTATACTGTCTATGTGAGATGGATGGGTATATATGTGCATTTATATATGCTTATCATCAATACATATGTGCATTGGTGTGCTTAAATCGGGATATGTAAAACACCATATGCGTAAATAGTTTGCTACTGAAAAGTATCATCCATCAATTTATGTGAGTTATGCATATTTAAAGAAAATAGTTTTGTATAGTTCATGCTCACTTTAATGAACAGCTTTGTTATCTTGTTTTCTTTAATCAGACCACCAATTGCCCGCCTATTACATTAGCAAGTCCCCGCCCCTCAACCCTGCTATTGTCCACTGTTCAATTACATAAACTAGTTTCGCATTTGAACAGCAGGCCTTATAATACGAAAAGAGAAAAAAACATCGGAAGAAATAAATTACAAAGCTTACTGCAACATTTGACTATGCATTACATGTTATCAGCAAATGGAATTTAAATTTCTCGGTTGGTGCAGTTTAGTAATAATTGGGAATACTTTTCCTGTACGTAATCTCGAAAATAGCTATTTAAGATATCAAAATTGAAATTCGACAAGCTTTTTAAGCATTAAAACTCACTTGTATATCCACACGGCAGCTCGCTGCTTAGACAGATATGGGAGATTGTGGAAGACACTCGTCATGAGAAAACGGGCTAACTCGCTGGCGACCAGTGTACACGCAGATCAGACGGCGTATCCGTGCAGTCTGATCAGTGTCTACATTGGTCGTGATATTGTCATTAAACAACTTTCAATGTTTCACACGAGGAGAGGAGATCTGTCTTCGGCTACAGGCGTGGGGTATACGATCAGGAACCACGCTGGTCGACATCTGAACTGTCGCCCCTTTACCAGTCCGTCCCATATGGAATGGGGCGTCTTTGCATGTGGGGTAGATTGTGTGATGGGGAAAGTTTCGCCAAGCCGGTACACCCAGCGGGTAATGACGTGGAAATATGCCGGCAGCGGGTGAACATAGGGCGGTGGTTGGTCTCGATTTGGAGAGGGTATCCACCGAGCTGCCCGTCAGGCTCTATACACATTTATGCCAGGGGTAAGGAAATGTGTAGGTTTTCATTTCATCTATGGAAAAGTGTTGTTTATTTTCCAATGTCCCCCAAATATGATGTACATGGAGAAGATTTTGACATGTTTATTGTGGCTTAATGCACTGGTGGCAAGCTTAGCTCTCAATATGTGACTATACAAATGGGGCGTGTGGTAGCTGTGACCAGTCAAGCTCATGTGTGACTGCGATTGGAGAATAGAACGAAGGATTATGAAATATGTGACCTGCATAAACATTCATATGTGCATGTAACTGGATATATAGGACGTTCCAGTCTAGCTCCTGATCTGTGACTGTATATAGGGTATTGACAATGTGAGCCATTGCCGCTCCTGGCCTGTACCTGCAACTTAATCAAATGCGTCACCTGCCAGTCCATCTCTAAACTTATCAAGCCTGTTTTAGAAGCACTTTGCATATTATGCACTAATTAGATGGTGTACATTCAGTTGGTACAAATATATACGGCTGGTTGTACCTGATGTTTCGTCGCAGTCACCTGGCAGTTGGTCATGTCTCAAGGGGAGTATCCAAAGTCATGGACACATACGTGTAGTTATATGGGACTGAATGGGGGACTACGGGAATGACGGAATTATCGAATGGTTGCAACTGTCTGTTTCACATAAACCTGTCCAAATTTTACGAAAAGTGGCAGAGGTGGAGGAGTAAACTAAAACGAACAATTTTGGAAATTGACTCCGAAACCTGGCTAGATAGCTTGGAAATGATCTAAGAACACAAATTAGAAAAATGTCCCCATGTTAAATTCCCATAGACATCTTCACAGTGTGAAGATGTCTATGGGGAATTTAACATGGGGGAGTGAGTGAGTGAATAGGGTTTAACGTCCGCTTTTCTGACATAGAGGTACAAGCCTCAGGGAGTCTACACGCAGACGGGTCAACGGGGTCGTGTCCCGTGTCCACCTGTCCAAGGGGGGTAAATCCCAACTTCAGAACTCAATATTTACAATCAAAATATATATTCAGTCCTGAAATTAGAACAACCTGATCTGGTGCCAGGCCCTCGCCACACCAGCATCAGTTGATCCCGCCCCGGTGCCTGCACGGGGCTTAACATGGGGGAATTGTTTTTATCGCAATACAATAAATTGAACCAAATTTCACGAAATAAAAAGAAGGCTCATTCTTAAATATTGATAAAATATATTTTGATACATTTTAATATTATCGAAAAAAACAAATTTACATTGTATATACGTGCATATCCGTAACATTTGGGCAGGTTTGAAACAGACAGTTGTGACGTACGATACTCAAGGCAGCAATGGTGCCGCCTTGGAACGGCCAACGCGGAGCATTTAAGCAAAATTGTAGTTGACGCAGCGCATAATGCATGGACAAAATAATGAGAAAGAACAACCACTAAATGCCTCTATTAAAAGGCACAACTGGAATATATAGCGATAAGAACGAAGGAAATATTGCAATACCAAAATACAGTGTCCATGGCCGAACTTTTATCTTCTCATCCTCACTTCAAATGACAAACACTCGACCGGGCTTACGCGGAATTCCGCCGCAGCCGTGGAAAATCGCAATACAAAAGCACGTAGATTCACACGGAAACCTAGCACTTTCTGTTTGTAACCAGTGTAGTCCATCACAAACCTGGGCATACAAGTAGTCGCACCTGGGCCAGCCCTTATTGCAACATCATAATGGTGTACATGCTAGTTTATACAGGGAAATCTCTAAACCAGAGGTCCCCAGGGTGTCCGATTTAGAGAGATTCCACTGTAAAACAGACAGGCAGCTACTCCAAGACACGCGTGGGTACTTTGCGATCATGAACATACATACTCAGCCGAAATAAATGGCAATGAACACGATTACAATTACGTAGAACCGACTTTTGTGTTCGGTTTAGAGGGGTTAGACTGTATTATGTGTAGACCAAGATCCGACGAGTGTCTATAGTGTAGCGACTACATGTACATTGTCTATAGTGTAGCGACTACATGTATATACATGTACGCTGAATCCGAACTAAACCATGTACGTTTTGGACGTGGTTGACAAAGTTTTAAAATTTGACAGCACATACTATTACGTTGAAATCATTTATGTTATGTGGCCACATACCAACGATCACAATGTGTCGTCATTAAGCGCAAAGGTCAGTGTTGATTCTTCTAAGGAAGGAAAACAAACAAAATGGAGCGAATTAAAACCCGACAGCAGAAGAATGTTGTACTGGGCGATATAGGCTTCATTCATTCATTCATCCTCGGATCAGTCGGTCCATCGCCATCGTCCTATGTCCATGTATGTCATGTATTTGGCGTATCCAACCATTTGTTTCTTCCTTCCTATCTTCGTATAGTCATGCACGCAAGGTGTATGATCACGTGGTACTAACAACAACAAGTACTGAAACTTCCAGAATCCATCTGATTCAAAGTAAGTATTCTTTTATAGTGTCCTTATTACGTTACGGATTTTGATGAAATATGGCGCATCAAACGCGTCTTTTTAAGCTGCATTTGGTGGTCTATGCATTTTCGCCCAAACTTATGTCGACACGGAAATCGATTCGTCGCAAAAACGACATAGGTCTGTGCCGAACTCCCTGGACCACCAAATACAGCTCATGAAGACGCGTTTTCTGCGCCATGTTTCATCAAAATCCGTTGCATATTAAGCAAAATATCAAATAATACTTACTTTGGAGTGGGCGACGTTGATGTTGTTGTTGTTGTAACCACGTGTTCATGCACATTGCGTTCGTACTGTTCATATTGATTCAGGGGCGTTTTCATTTTATTCGAGCCCAGCGAAGAATTTTACAACCAACCTCAAAATGTGAGGTCTGACCGATTCAAATGAGCATATATATGTCGCAGCACATATTTTGTGGGTTGAATTTTTAAAAAACACGAGTCTTACGCCATAAAATAGTTCCAACAGCGTGATCGCCTTTTCAGTGTGATTAATGTTTTTTTGTTGTTTTTTTTTGTGCTAAATTTATGTTATTGCAAATGTTTCCGTATTCTAAGGGTGCAGCGATTAACCGCCATACTCGATTATTCGCGATCCGTAACTCCATGGTTCGGTGCACGAATACAATCTTCAGTTTCGTTTTTTGAAAACGTGTTGTTGTTTGCTGTTATTGTTGTTGTTGCTGTGAAATTCCCGCGCTTATTTTTCGCGAAACGCTTTCCACTCTAGGTTAATTATTAGTCTATTTGTCATCCACAAACACATACTGCGAATAATTTCAGGACGTTCAGTCCTTCCATTTAATAACGTAATTTCGAGCGAGTGTGGAAAAGTTAACTGGGAGTCAGAGTTTAAAACCCCAAATACACTTAATGAATGTCACAATGCCTCAGCCACTATGCTTAGACTTTTTAAAGTTTATACCACTATACATTCTAAACCAATGACGTTAACTATTCCTATAATATAATAAACACCGTTGTCAATGTTTACGTCACGTGTACGCCACACTGCTCGCTGGGTAGTTGCACACCCAGTACGGATATAAGCAGCGGAACGATACATCGAGTTTCGCTGACGCCAGGGCTTGAAGGCGCTCGTGTCATGGACCGTGGCAATGACACAAATAAACAGGTGCAACAACTATCCAGTAGCAAGATACATTTTGATGGTAGTCGTGTTCGATGATTCACATGGACCTCTCGACCTGCCATACATGTTGCACCATTGTAGCCCCTGACCAATCGGCATGTAGTCCGACAAACACACACACGGTCTGTGATGTGCCTTCCGCCACTACACTGGTATCAGTCAACTGTCACTATTTTCTCCCCGCGTGACCCATTATATACAATATATTCTGATAAAAGCTCAGTGTCATGTTTGTCTACGATAAAATGGCTTAACATCCGCCATAAAGGTGCATCTTTAACAAGATTAGCAGAGATATATGCAACAAATTGACGATAAAAAGTAAAAGTGCCGTTAAAGACAGGTGATTCGACCCTCCGTCAGATATCCGAGAATAGATTACACGCCGTGATACCGGACGAGTAGATTGCATGACGTGTTACCGAGTCAAAAAGATTACATGACGTGACACCTGCATGTGACAGGTGAATCGTGAGGACTATAACCGTGGAGAAACGAGCGAATTTACTAGTCATACCTTCGGAAGGCGTTGTAGAACCCCATATTGTTCACCCTCCCTTATTGTTACCCAGTAACAATAGGGGAGGGTAACAATATCGGAGGACTGTATATTTGTAGAACACCCTATCGTTCACCCTCCCCTATTGTTACCCCTCTGTAAGTTCGTCCATTCAGTTCTTGTGAGTGTCCGACAACAAAAATTGCCGACCAAAACAGATGACGAAATATTGTATCGGATATTTGGAGTTCGATATCGAGAACATTTACATGCCGATATCACCATCGTATGTCGATATCACCATTCTGGTCGTCTATAAAACATGATTTTTATGACGGGTAACAATAGGTGATGGTGAACAATAGGGGGTTTTACAAATTCTAGTCCCGTCTTATTGTTACCCTCCCCTATTGTTACCCGTCATAAAAATCATGTTTTATAGACGAAAAGCATGGTGATATCGCCATACCATGGTGATATCGGCATGCTAATGTGCTCGATATCGAACTCCAAACATCCGATACAATATTTCGTCATCTGACAGCTGGACAACTTGTGTTGTCGGACACTCACAAGAACTGAATGGACGAACTTACAGAGGGGTAACAATATGGGAGGGTGAACAACAGGGGATCTACAAATTCAAGTCCTCCGATATTGTTACCCTCCCCTATTGTTACCTGGGTAACAATAAGGGAGGGTGAACAATAGGGGGTTCTACAAGGCGTTAGGAATAACATTGCATCCATTAAAGAGGGAAATTGGCGGGCAATGGAATTAAACGGTACTCGACGGCATCCAATTTGCAATTAATTAATGCATAAACATATATAACATTTCTATGCAATTGACCATGTCCGACGGATTTGTATTCATGAAAAAAAAACGTGCTTTATATACGTTGTTGTTGTTGTGTGTTATTTTTTCAAGTACATTTTCATCCCGTGAATGTGTGCAGTTTCTTCACGTGACGAAACTGCATACATTAGTTCCACGCGTAATATAAATCTGTTGCCGAGCATCGCTAATAATAGCACCGATTGTTTATGCGATGTAATATACGTGCACGATATTGTTTTAACGTTTTGTACCCTACCCCTCACGCCTCTCGGACGAGATGAAGGCGGAACCAGCAGTATAACATGGTCAGCCTCCCGACGTCGCGAGATCCCGTTCGTCGTGTAGTAATTGCCTTTACTAATTGACATAACTAACCGAGCATCTAAGATAACAAACGGCGGCCATCTAGAAATGTCCGTGTCAGCAGGTTGAAATGTGAACATTAGTCACCATTAGAGGTACATATAGCTGAGACACAAACACATAGCGGAGACACAAACATATAGCGGAGACAAGCGGAGACACAAACATGTAGCTGAGACACAAACATGTAGCTGAGACACAAAACACAAACATGTAGCTGAGACACAAACATTGATCTAAGATAACAAATGGCGGCCATCTAGAAATATCCGTGTCAGCAGGTTGGAATGTGAACATTAGTCTCCTTTAGAGGTACATATGGCTGAGACACAAACATTGATCTAAGATAACAAACGGCGGCCATCTAGAAATATCCGTGTCAGTAGGTTGGAATGTGAACATTAGTCACCTTTAGAGGTACATATAGCCGAGACACAAACATATAGCGGAGACACAGACACAAACATATAGCGGAGACACAAACATGTAGCTGAGACACAGACACAAACATATAGCAGAGACACAGATACAAACATATAGCGGAGACACAAACAGATAGCGGAGACAAAAACATATAGCGAGCGGAGACACAAACATATAGCGGAGACACAAACAGATAGCGGAGACACAAACATATAAACATATAGCGGAGACACAAACATTGATCTAAGATAACAAACGGCGGCCATCTAGGAATATCCATGTCAGCAGGTTGGAATGTGAACATAGTCACCTTTAGCATGTATCATCCCCCCTCCTCAATATAGTATGCTTTAAGTTTTCAAGATGGTGTATGGTGACATCATGAATTGTCTGACAGGATAGTATCCAATTAACAAATAACCAGTATGTGATGGCTGCTAACAGTACGAGAAACACACGCCAGTTGCATCTGAAGCATCCTCCCAGTATCATGTTCACTTCCAATGTAACACACAACCCTTCCAGCACGAGCAATATACATGTACTCAAATTAGTGAAAACAACAAAAGCCAAGAACTGGCATCGTTAAACAAAGCTAATCCCCTGGCTGGCACCCTTCATAAAAAAACACAATTCCTCAATGACCTTGACATGGTCGGACGTGGACTGTCGGAGGTGGGTCGTATGCAAAACAAAGCACCATCCCTAGATACACATTTAACATTTTGCCTTACAAATAAGGTGAACACAAGTCCCCAGTGACCTTGACATTGGGCGGTCCGACGTGGGTCGTATGCAAAACAAAGCACCATCCTTAGACACACATTGTGGCCAAATATTATCAAAATCGGTGAAGCGGTTCACAAGTTTTTGAAACATAAAATGTGTTACATACATACATACATGGACTAACAGTATATCCCGTCTTGGCTATCGGCGTGGGGATAACAATTGTATGTTTTAAAACTTGGTTGATGGTGACCATGTTAAATTTCAAGGTCGAAACTAAAACATAACTATACGAGAGTATGTGGCACGTTACAATTAGTGGGAAAATGCACATTCTATGGATTCTTACTATTAGTATTTCATTAAATACATATTTCATTTCATATTCATACATTTCACTATGGAGATGGTGGCCATTTAGAATTGTTGGGCTCTAGTAGAATTATCCCCCATTTTTGAAAGTGCTATAGGAACACAGTATTGTTCTAAGATGCTTCAGGTAGTCAAATCAGCAACAACAATAAGGTAGGATCATGGATTCCATGGAAACGTCACTTCCATTTACAGTTTCACTTGTAGTACAAGGGAAATAACTCTCGTGGAAATGTTTGTAAAGTAAGCAAGATTGCCAGGGCTTTAAAATAAGGTGGACTACCTTATTTACAGCACAGGTGGAAGACTCGGACATAGGACCAAATACTTGGGTCTTAGGTCAGTCTTCCAACTGTGATTTACAGTGCTAACATTTGTCAACATCAGTTACTGGCAGACGATGCAAAAGTCAAGATCCAATGTGTTTATTATCAAACTTTAATGACTTCAATGAAAATATATTTATGTACATGGCCAAACCCACGTGGTGACTACAATCTGCTGCCAGGGTATCGAGATTTGAGGTTACCAGACTGCATCACACCCAGCCTATGTCTTGCATGCCATAAATGCAGTGGGCCAAGCAATTCCGTGCCCGGTGCAGACACAAGTCAGTTTGTGCATCTGCACAGCCTGGTCAGGGTTTACAAGGTCACATTTAGATTACAGTTGATCAGGGACTACACTGACCACTTTCTGCTCAGGCCACGACACAAATGAGGTTTGTACCAGGATAGACACAGACGAGTCCACAGACTGACTAACAATGCAGGGACGGCATTGACTCGTAGTCAACAGACAAAACTGCATAACCTGATCAGTATGTTGTATCGATCTATGCTGGTTACAAGTAAAATACTGATACGACCTTACATACTTCCACATGTAGCATGGTCTCAACTTGAAGAGGCCGTGAAAGAAAGGGGATAATTCGCTCAAGGAGTTAGTTAGCCCCATTTCTCCACTGACCCTTCACTTGTCTTCTAAACATGAGGCTAAATGTATGCCTGTACATTGGATTGCAGTCTGAACAGAAGATAGCCGACCCGAAATAAACTGAGCAAGGAAACAGCCAAATTAATGAAACTCGACGACAAGTGATGATAAAACAGGAGATCAGAGCATGTACTCAGTAGTCGTGATCAAATCAGAATATTGGATTGGTCGAGGCTGAGCAGTGTTCCAATCCAACTGACGGATACATTCATGTAAGACGGGTACAAATTTTAAGAGCATGCTCAGAATATTGGATTGGTCGGGGCTGAGCAGTGTTCCAATCCAACCGACGGATACATTCATATAAGACGGGTGCAAATTTTAAGAGCATGCTCAGAAAGTCATATAATCCACGACCCTGATTGCAGTTTGATCCATGTGTAAATATCATTCAGTATTGCTGTATAAACTATCAACATTCGGTGAGCAGTCGCGGTCAGACACAAGCTTGTATCATAACAAATTCAGTGCTTTTATTAATGCTAATGTAAATCTGTTGGAATCTGTTGGAAATTTCACATGTTCAGAGAATTGTTGAAATACATAGAACATGTGCAAACATAATACATTTCAATAGGATAGTTGTTACAATACGAGCTCGTGTTCTACTTCAGTTAGAATCAATTCTGTAAAACAGAAAATCCAATTGTCAAGGAAAATAAATCTTGTGAATTTACAGCAAGCTGCACCCTTGTGGTCCACTACTGATCACAAACCAATTGACCATCTCTCAATGCTAACACCCCACAGACAAAGACAAGCAAGCCAAAGTTATTGCTGTGATTGTTACTCTATTGACTAGGACAAATGGGCCAGCACATATACTACATGATGAGACGTTATTTACGAATGTTCATGCATATTTTGGAATATTCAATTAATCCAAAAAGTGTTGTTTTTTTTAAAGTGTTAAATGTAATGACAAGCACTGCAGATTCAGATCTGGAACTACTGTGTTTGCAAATGTTGGTGTATGGCCAGTATGGTTGAAAGCGTTAAATGCATCAGCTGCACAACAACATCTGCAGGTTCAGCCAGTTTGTCTGCTTGTTGGGGTTTAACGGCCTATCAACAGCTAAGGTCATTTAAGGCCAGGTCAATGGGTTTAGTACTAAATCCCATATAGAACCTGTACATGTTCAAGTACATGTACAAATGGGGGGAAAATACCAAAATCAGAACTGAAAGGTTCAGCCAGGACTGGTATGGTCACAAACACACTGGCCATCTTCCATCGGGTATAGGGGACAAGTTCATGTAGGCATAATACCTACCATCGAAGAAAAGTAAATGGACATCGAAATTGATGAAAGATGATCCAGTAAATTCATGACATAAAATCAACAAGAAATCATAATGGCATTTTTACACAAAGCAAATCCCCTCGCTGGCAGCCTCGTGCATAAAGTGATTGCAATCATTAAGTGACCTTGACCTTGGGCACTGGCACGAGGGTCGGGCATGAGACAGAAATCATCACACATTGCTTCAAACTATTTACCTAAATTTGTAAAGGGATAAGGAAGTTATTACCAAAACATAAAACTTTAATGTTCTAACACACGATGCGAACGTAAGTCCTCAGTGACTGTTGGTCATGGTTGCACAAAGCAGTGTCCCTATATACATCATTAGTATATTATCAAAATTGGTGAAGGAATAGAAAGTTATTTTGAAAATAGCCAAGTATTATCAAGTGTTACCGGTACTTGACTAACCCGTCCACACGTACACGTACATGGACTATCTCTGTATTCCCTCAGTGAGGCATAATCAGATCACGAAGCTAGAAACAAGTAAGTGAGACTATAACCTGTCTCCGACGGACACAAACTGGTGATGGGCAGCTGTTGGCCCACAACTACCGTATCTCACCTTACCTCCCAGGTGACAGCAATAGACATACATGTACATGTATACGGTTAAAAGCATAAATATGGTATAACTTACATGATGGTAGTAATATAAAACAATCCACTGTACAGAAATTATTACCGACACTAAATATTATAAAAACACCGGAATGTCACATTTATGATTTCCACAATTAAACCCTCACTACGCTGGAGACGGAAATTGTCGTCTGCTGTTCTTCATTTTTGCCTTAATTCTTAACAAGAAAAACAGTTTTGTTAGCACATGAGAATCGTCTCCAGTGGAGACGATTCTCATGCGCTGTAAAAACAGGTTTTTGTCGAGAAATATTGAAAATAAAAAAATTCCGGCAGACAACAAAATTTAGTTCAGCGTATTAAGGGTTAACGAAAAGAACAGTGAACACCGTTTTAAACTGAGCATCCTGTCACGTGACCAGGGTGCTTCATCTGGAGGGGTGTACTATAGTTTACTGTGGAGGCTGTCCGATGTGACGCCTACATTTGAGAAAGCCGTTACACATATTGTGGAGAATTGCAGGATGTGGAAACCAACAATGCGACCGTGTGTTTCTATAGTGTTCAGTGCCGTATACATCAATAACAAATACTCACATGCAAAACTACCTAGATCTCACAATCCCAAATTGCATTGATGGCTTATTCCTGATGCAGCCACAAGGAAATTACTTGGTTCCCCTACTTCCCCTACTTGTCCAAAACATTATTGATATGGAAATTAAGGTTAATATGTGAAGTAAGGGTTTGGGGGATATTGGGGGAGGTGGGGGCAATATACACTGTAATTGTAAAGGAAAATATGTTCATACATGTATCGCAAAGTGTACTCTTAAAATGTTCTTAAAGTGCAGAAAGTTATATTTTGACTATGCTGTCAGTTACAAATTCACTTCCGTCAGTCAGTCAGTTACATGACGGTGCCCACACGACCTACATTCAGTGTTGGACAGTTCTGTCTACAGTCACTGGTATTAATCCTTAAAAGGCGGGAACCGAGAACTGTCGTCTGCTGTTGCTTCATACTTTGATTTTCTGGGAAAAGATTCTAAAGTACTGCCAAACCATGATTTTATGAGAAAAAATGGAAAACAATAAACAGCAGACGACAAAATAAATCTAATGCAGCTTTGTAAGCGTTAAATCTCATTTTTATCTATATATCAATAAAATAACAATGAAACTATCCTGTTGTTTCTTACTTTTCATTAATTATAAATAATGTTCTTGAACTGTGGCTGCGACTTGAAAAATGGGGCCGATGGGTGTAGATCCAGATCAGTCTGTGCATCTACAGGCTGACCAATGAGAGGAAGGGTTGGGCGAGTTACCAGGAACAAACTACCAACACTCAATGTCACAGAGATTACGTAGCATACGGTGCGTAGAGGCGTTCTTGTTAGTGTTTAATGAGGCAACACTTCCGACATCTACTCAAACATATAAATACACAACAGAGTTTTCAGACATCAGGTGTTGACTGATCAATTGATTGGTTCGTTGGTTAATTGATTGATTGATCAATCAGCCTTGATTTGTCAGATCAGGGTTCAATTCGCTGTGTGTGAAATCTAAGACAGAGTATGGTACGACTGTCAGAAGCTATCTAGCTATTTACAGAACGGTATTTAAAACAGTACCGGTATATGGATCACTTCTTGCTATAGATGTAAATGTCACTGGGCCGGAAGAAATGGAGCTTATGGCCTTTGTGGCTCTGGTTAACCCAGACAGCCCACACATCCGCGCAGTCTGATCAGGATATACACTGCTACTCAGCCCGTCAAGCACCATGTTGCTTGTAACTATCAGTACATATTGCTATCAGGCTGCAAGATGAAGGCTGTAAGTAGAGCTAGGCTGACCACCCGTGGCATATGTCAAGTTCTCCAGCCATTAGACCAGTAGGTGGACTGGCCACACATGCCATAAATCAAGAGCTAAGGCCAGTGACGGTGACAAATACATTGTACATGATATGTGTTGTGGAATGAAATGGCATCCTGTACATCAGTAGCCACATGGACAGTTGGACATAAATGCACATGAGATGAGAAAACACACAAGTGGAGTTGATGTGGTGAGATGTGAGGACCAAATGGCGACAGCCCGAATGTTGAGTCCACCAAGGCATTTGATACTGATTTAACCTAAAGCATACAGGCTCATGGGTTGGCCATACAATGAAATAAGGATTATGATAAACAGGCATATGAAGTTTCAAGTCAAAATCTATGTATGTCCAAATATATACCGATAAGACTTACCGGTATATCTTTGGAGACATATTTAAAGTAGATTTTGACTCAAAACTTACTTGAAGTAATTTAAAATCAATAGACACAAAGTTCAGATGGACAGACACAGATGCAGACACGCATGTCATCGTGATCACGATGTCCCACGTTCTGTAACGGGGATTTACAATAGGATTGTACTTAGTGTAGACAAACTATAAATGGGGCTTAATAGGAGTTTTGTGACCACTGTAGATCCTGCTCAGCCTGTGCATCCACACAGTCTGAGCAGGATCTGCACTGTTCGCCATTCCATCATTGAAACACCCGCCGTGCTTTTAACAAGCAACATAGATCAGGCTACAAGAGTGTGCTATTTGATCAGGAGCTACGCTGGTAACAAATCCCACAAGCTCCATTTCTCCAGTCACAGCCACAAATGACATGTGACACAATTTCTGACATCAATGTATCACACAAACATACATGCATAATCAAGTATAACCGTGCAAGTTTTAAACATGATCATGTATCACCGTGCAAGTTTTAAACATGATCATGTACTTATAACACAAAATTGCATGTTTTAAATATCAACAACTAAAATTAAATGTGATTCTTGCAAGCTATCAGGTAAAACTTCATCCACCAAGCACCATGCTTGTATTGCACAAACAAAAACCAACGTTTATTCCAGACATCACAGTCCATTTATATCAATGACATCGAATTGTCCACAAGATAATATGAGACACGCCATGTGTTTTTGTACCTAAGAACATGTGTGATATCTCATGAAAAATGTGGTAATGACATTGGAAGTTGACGAAAATTCTATTCCGCATTTGCTATGTAAATTTCGTCATCTTTCAACTTCATTTACAGAAAGTATCACAGTTTCTGTAAATATATAGCACGACAACTTGCACATGTTCTTAGGTACAAAACACATGGCGTGTCACATATCACATACTGCTAGAAACAGGAGCCCCCAGTTCACAATAGGCATTTTCATGTGGACATTGTGTGCAATTGTGTGGTATGTATGGGCCGAGCTGGGCCTATAATGTTGGCAAGCACTAGCAGACATTTGTTTGGTTACACACAAAACATGAAACATTTATGGAAAGACATTTCAAACAGCGCCTATTTACTACACTATTCAACTAGCACTACGTCGACACAGAGACATTGTCGATGGTTGCAGACTGACAAAGGCTACCAAAACATGTGTGTGACCAGCACAGACCCTGATCAGCCTGCACATTAATGGACTGATCAGGGCCTACACTGGTCATCATTCAGCCACTGAATGTCCCTATTGTTCAGGGTCAGTTAACATCACATTCAGTTTAACCCTTACAATGGTAAATTAAATTTTGTCGTCTGCTGTTTATTTTATATTTTTCATTATTCTAATCAAAAGCATGGTTTGACAGCACTTATCATTTCCATTTCTAACGTACTGTCAAATCATGTTTTTATTGAGAAAGAAGATAAAACATAAAACAGCAGCAGACGACATTTTTTGTTTCCCGCATGACAGTAAGGCTGCGTCAGTGACTGAAAGGCAAACATTGATGCTCAAACTCATCTACGTCTATTGCTTGCATCATCAGGTCTATTTTGTCAGCCGGGGCTCCAAATATCCTTGACTACTTCAGTGTTGTGCCAAAAGCAAGCCTGAGGGACGTTTTCCCACCTTTAAATGCCAATGTCCCTTAAAATATATGAATCCTACTATTACTTTCAACAGTAAATGCCCCGGAACTTGAAAGTGTCGCCATGAATCTCAGGCCAAGGCACATCACTGCTACATCTGTCCACCACGGACTGTAAACACTAGAATACAAGTTTGGGCTAAAAGTTCTCTTTCTCTTTTAGACGTTCTTGTCAAGCTGATCTGTGTCTACACTGTTTGCAAACGCAATGAGATTCCTGTTGTTGAGGCAGTTGTCCAAATATCGTTGACTGCTTTTGTCCAACATGGCATAAATACTCCAGTGTAAGTCTTGGCTAGACATTCTCTTTCTCTTTTAGAAGCTGATCTGTGTCGATAATGTTTGCAAATGATATGAGGCTCAGTTTGTCAGCCGGTTGTCCAAATATCCTTGACTGCCATTTTACTCCACTGTGAGGGTTTGCTAGAAGTTCTGCTGCCGTTTCTTCTTGGCGTCGATGGCCTCTAGGATTGGCTGCCGTTTGGCCTGGTAGCGGGCGCGCAGCTCGTCGATCTCGCGTTCCATCTCGGGGTCAAGATCGGCCAGCCGCAGCTCCAGATCCTCGTATGCCAGGTTCCGCAACTGTAAAATGTATAGTCAGATTGTGTATGCCAGGTTCCACAACTGAAACATGTATAGTCAGATTGTGTATGGCAGTAGGGATGGGAGGTGGATGTTTGGGAAAACTTTATTCACCAAACACCTGCATCTTGAAATGGAACCCATCCCCACCCCCACGCACATGGTTTTCTGCATGAATAACTAATTATGTAGGATGTTTGTTAAAAATATTTTGGAAGTGAAATTCTTTATTTAAGTTTCCAGAATAATGGGAAACTATGACAATTTTTGTCTGACAATTTAAACACTCATTTTTATTTATCCATGAACATATGATTGAAGACCTGTCTGCACACGGTATCATCTGTAGTGGGAAAAATTGTAATTGTGACCGGCGACATCGGGCTGATGGCTTTTGTCACTCCTACCTGCTAGCACACTGATAATGATATAATTGTTTGTTTGAAGCATTATGGGTGTTTCACAGACTGAATTGTAAACATAGCCTGATCACGTAATCATGTTCTACACTGGTTACCAGGCCATCAGCCCCAGTTGTGCAGTCAGTCACAGTCACAATGGGGGATAGTAGTCAGTTATCGTTCCTGTATAGGTGGTGCCACTCGTCACGGTCCCAGCTGTTGTGTTCTTTTCATGTAAGCGACGTGTTCGCCTTTGTTTATAATCATACCAGTAGAAATATTAGCGTCTGAATTAAACTTCAGATATGTATCAATTTGTTTAGCGAACAATTACTATGAGCTGCCATTTACTTTTTGAGAATCAAGCAGTGGGATCATTTTATAAAAAAATCGAAAATATCGACCAAACAGTTCAAGTGAAAATCATCAACGCAACGAGACGGACTGTTTTCCGTTTACTTTTTGAGAATCGGTCAAATAGTTAGGAATACAATACAAAAACAAACACGGCTAAATTCGAGTTTTTTTATTATTCCAAATTGAATCGAGAACCCCATTACTTATGTGCTGCCAAAAATAAAATGCGCGCCCTGACATATTTTTATATGGGGGACATAATCGGTCAGCCTATGCGTAATAAATGTAAATCCATCAATTGAAATTTCCAGACGATCCTAAATTTGCACTTACGAACATTTTAGTCGTACGAAGTTTAGTGAAACGGCCCCCCGGTGAACAATATATGCCTACTCTGACTGCAAAGTTGCATCTGGGGGTCACTGGTCACTTACTCAATAATACGATTTTTACGAGGCTATCAAATATTATCTGTATCATGACATGATAGCTATTTAAATGTGACATTCAAACTTAGGCCTACGGATTAACAGCTTAAGTGAATTCACCGATGTCTGAAATTGGTAATACACGGCTACTGGTTCACCGTATGTTGCGAGCCGAAAAAACAATTCATTATCTACAACGAATGTACCTTCGTAATAAGTTCAAAGAACATTAACAAACAATTTCTAATTAGCAATAACGATAATTATAAGCTAAACAGTATAAATAATGAACCTTTGTGTTGACTTTGTAAACATATTGTGCAGTGTCTTTTTTTTTTTTTCTTTTTTTTTTCAGGTTTGAAAATATTTATTTTCCCCATAATAGGTTTGTGGTGGGTCGAGGCCATCCCCCACAAACCGTACATAATATACATGTAATAGTCAGTGAAGCAACTCTTGGGTTCAATTTCAGTTTCACAATTTACGGGATTGGATTCCGCGAGTCGGGCAATCGATCATGAATAAAACTCAATATACAAATCTTTCAACCAAATCTTCTTTACGACCCGACAGTCGGGCATTTCTTTTTCTCAGTTCATCATTTAGCTGCATTAAATTGAACGATCCCTACGTAGATGCCATATGTTATGTTAATCAGATAATTGAAATGCGGTAAACACGTGTGTCTATTGGCATAATAACAGAATTTCAGGAGTCTTGGACCGTGACCGGTGGTGCCATCTGGTGATAACCAACTACTATCCCCCATTCAACACACCACGACACTATTCAAACAAGAACAAGCCCTAGTGTCAATGACATCCCGTACTTACAAATTCGAAGTCTCCGTCAATGAGTGACCTCTGGAAGTGGTGGGGCGGGGTCACCTGTTTTTGGTGGGTGGGCGGTGGGGCAGCTGACTGGGGCGGGGACCGTGAGTTTAGGCTGCTCTCCTGCTCCTTCTTCTCAAAGTGGTCGAGGTAGGCGGGCCTGTATTTCTCCTTGCCGCCCGTCGCGGTGCTGTGTCCTACAGTGACAAGGGGCAACTGGGAGTTATGTTACTTGTGACTACAGTGGATTGACACCTTTACTACACAGTCATGGTGCTGTGTACCAAAGTGACAAGGGGCTGGGAGTTGTGTTACTTGTGACTACAGTGGATTGACACCTTTACTACACAGTCGTGGTGCTGTGTCCTACAGTGACAAGGGGCAACTGGGAGTTATGTTACTTGTGTCTACAGTGGATTGACACCTTTACTACACAGTCGTGGTCGTGTCCTACAGTGACAAGGGGCAACTGGGAGTTATGTTACTTGTGACTACAGTGGATTGACACCTTTACTACACAGTCGCGGTGCTGTGTCCTACAGTGACAAGGGGTAACTGGGAGTTATGTTACTTGTGACTACAGTGGATTGACACCTTTACTACACAGTCACGGTGCTGTGTACCAAAGTGACAAGGGGCAACTGGGAGTTATGTTACTTGTGACAACAGTGGATTGACACCTTTACTACACAGTCGCGGTGCTGTGTCCTACAGTGACAAGGGGCAACTGGGAGTTATGTTACTTGTGACTACAGTGGATTGACACATTTACTACACAGTCACGGTGCTGTGTCCTACAGTGACAAAGGGCAACTGGGAGTTATGTTACTTGTGACTACAGTGGATTGACACATTTACTACACAGTCGCGGTGCTGTGTCCTACAGTGACAAGGGGCAACTGGGAGTTATGTTACTTGTGACTACAGTGGATTGACACCTTTACTACACAGTCACGGTGCTGTGTCCTACAGTGACAAGGGGCAACTGGGAGTTATGTTACTTGTGACTACAGTGAATTGACACCTTTACTACACAGTCACGGTGCTGTGTCCTACAGTGACAAGGGGCAACTGGGAGTTATGTTACTTGTGACTACAGTGGATTGACACCTTTACTACACAGTCGTGGTGCTGTGTCCTACAGTGACAAGGGGCAACTGGGAGTTATGTTACTTGTGACTGCAGTGGATTGACACCTTTACTACACAGTCGCGGTGCTGTGTCCTACAATGACAAGGGGCAACTGGGAGTTATGTTACTTGTGACTGCAGTGGATTGACACCTTTACTACACAGTCGCGGTGCTGTGTCCTACAGTGACAAGGGGCAACTTTGAGTTATGTTACTTGTGACTACAGTGGATTGACACCTTTACTACACAGTCGTGGTGCTGTGTCCTACAGTGACAAGGGGCAACTGGGAGTTATGTTACTTGTGACTGCAGTGGATTGACACCTTTACTACACAGTCGCGGTGCTGTGTCCTACAGTGACAAGGGGCAACTGGGAGTTATGTTACTTGTGACTACAGTGGATTGACACCTTTACTACACAGTCATGGTGCTTGTACCAAAGTGACAAGTGGGCACTGGGAGTGTATGTTATGTGACTACAAGGGGTGGGATTGACACCTACTTTACACCGTCCGCGGTTCCTGTGGGTTCTTACAGTGACAAGGGCAACTGGAGTTATGTTACTTGTGACTACGTGGATTGACAAACTTTTACTACACAGTCAGCGGTGGCTGTTCCAAACCAAGGGGTGGGACACGGGGCAACTTTTGGGAGGTTATGTTTACCTTGTGGGCCTTACGGGAATTGGACACCTTTACTACACATTCACGGTGCTGTTTGTTACCAAAGTGACAAGGGGCAATGGGAGTTTATGTTAACTTGTTGACTACATGGATTGAACACCTTTACTACACCAAATCAACGGGGTTCTGTGGTTCCCTTTACAGTGGACAAAGGGGCAACTGGGAGTTATGTTACCTTGGACTACAGTTGGATTTACACCTTTACAACACAAGGGGTCACGGTGGCGTGTCCTATCAAGGGGTGGGACAAGGGGCAACTTTGGGAGGTTATGTTTACTTTGGTTACCTTTACAGTGGATTGGACAACCTTTACTTACGGGCAGTCACGGTGCTGTTACCAAAGTGACAAGGGGCAACTGGGAGTTATGTTACTTGTGACTACAGTGGATTGACACCTTTACTACACAGTCACGGTGCTGTGTACCAAAGTGACAAGGGGCAACTGGGAGTTATGTTACTTGTGACTACAGTGGATTGACACCTTTACTACACAGTCACTGTGCTGTGTATCAAAGTGACAAGGGCAACGGGGAGTTATGTTACTGTGACACAGTGGATTGACACCTTACTACACAGTCACTGTGTGTACCCAAATGACAAGGGGCAACTGGGATTGTTACTTGTACTACTGATTGACACTTTACTACAACAGTCACGGTGCTGTGTACCTCAATGACAGCACTGTTTATTCTTGTGACTACAGTGGATTGACACCTTTACTACACAGTCACGGTGCTGTGTCCTACAGTGACAAGGGGCAACTGGGAGTTATGTTACTTGTGACTACAGTGGATTGACACCTTTACTACACAGTCACGGTGCTGTGTCCACAGTGACAAGGGGCAAACTGGGAGTTATGTTACTTGTGACTACAGAATTGACAACCTTTACTACACAGTCACGGTGCTGTACCAAAGTGACAACAACTGGAGTTATGTTACTTTGTGACTACAGTGGATTGACACCTTTACTACACAGTCACGGTGCTGTGTACCAAAGTGACAAGGGGCAACTGGGAGTTATGTTACTTTGACTACAGCAGTGGATTGACACAATTTACTACACATTAATACACCGTCACGGTGCTGTGTCCACTACAGTGACAAGGCAACTGGGAGTTATGTTACTTGTGACTACAGTGGATTGACACCTTTACTACACAGTCACGGTGCTGTGTCCTACAGTGACAAGGGGCAACTGGGAGTTATGTTACTTGTGACTACAGTGGATTGACACCTTTACTACACAGTCACGGTGCTGTGTACCAAAGTGACAAGGGGCAACTGGGAGTTATGTTACTTGTGACTACAGTGGATTGACACCTTTACTACACAGTCACGGTGCTGTGTACCAAAGTGACAAGGGGCAACTGGGAGTTATGTTACTTGTGACTACAGTGGATTGACACCTTTACTACACAGTCACTGTGCTGTGTACCAAAGTGACAAGGGGCAACTGGGAGTTATGTTACTTGTGACTGCAGTGGATTGACACCTTTACTACACAGATATAACACTATAGTAAAATGTAATGAATACTTCAGTCATGACCTTCAGCCTGTGGGAAATATAGGTACATTAAATGAAAACATTGCATGATGGTACAACCTTACAAGTGATATCCGCGGCAATCCTGGGCCAACACACAGCCAGGAAGGACGGCAATGTCACGTGGTGTGTCTACATGCAACCTTACAAGTGATATCCGCGGCAATCCTGGGCCAACACACGGACAGGAAGGACTGCAATGTCACGTGGTGTGTCTACATGTATAGCCGAGCCTACGTTGGCATGCGTGGATAGATGGATCATGCTGGCTACATTTACATGCTCTCCTCTGGCACATGTCCTCATAGAAGGGGTCTACAATGTTGGCTTGAAAATCTGAATGAGCCAGATCAAGGTCTAATTTTAGGTCTTTAACCATTTCACCCTAAATATCTGTCATTAATGGTTCCTTGTTAACTGTTGGACTGTACCATTAATCAGACTATGTAAAAAAACAATGTTAAAAGAGATTTCTGATAGATGCACAGGTGGGCGGATTGATACAAAAAACAGATACACCCGGAACCCACTCTGATCTCAGCTTTTCACTGTAAACAGGCTTTGCAAAGTAATGACAAATATCATTGATAAAAGCTACGGTACAATCTGAAGCTACTGAGGTGCAAACAATGTATTTATAGATAACAAAACTTATACTCTGTATATGCATCAATGTTAGCATATGTATGTTAGCATACAGTGCAGTGTTAATATAAGGCCATAGCGAGTTCTTTCTCTGTTAAGCGTCCGCGTGCTGGTATTTTTTGAAAGTGGTTCTGTCAAAAAACAAACACAATGTGTATGCCATTTTACACTATTTAATGGTGAAGTAATATGAAAACTGATAGGCGGACTTGGCCAAGTATTAAATCTCTTCATGAATCTCCACTTAATAAATAAGAGTATTTTCTTCTTTCTTCAAATGTTTGCTGGCTGAAATAAAATTTATGCTAAAAACTTCCTCAACCTTCCTCAAGGGTGCAAAGGAAGTTGATAATATAAATTTACCTTCGTTTTTTTCAAGGCCTCGTTTGTTTTTCCGGATACGTATTTAGGTTTTGGTCAAATAGGACGTTTAATATGGAAAATATATGGTATGGCCTAATGATAATATCTGGCAAACCCCGGCATATCATCAGTGTAGAGCCTGACCAGCTGACAGACACACCTGTGGACCCAGGCTGAATCTCACACTGTTCCATACAGACTTAGTGGATGCTTTACAATTGAATGGGGAACAGTGTAGGCCATGAGCAGACTGAAATATGCAGTTTCGACTCTCGATGGCCGTGTATATTTCATCAAATGGGACAATCCTAGACTTGCAGGAATATATTCTTTTTGGTTTCAATGGTTATTCAGTCAATGATGCAAATGTTGTACTGACATCGGATATTAACGGAATGTATTTCTTCAGATGACTGTCGTTTTATAATGCAATTTTCTATATACCGGGCGTCTATTAGAATCACCACTGGCTCCGAAGTCCAGGGTGGGCGTTTAATAGAGGCAAGTGTTATTCAGCAAAGGGAAAATGATAAAAAAAATATACGATGTTCTGCTATCTGAACAAAAACATAACTAAGGGACGTTACTCTCAAACGCCAGACTTGATTGTACTGTCTGTCAGTTTATAAACATTTGGGCCAAGACGTTTCGGCACACTCTGGTATATATTTGATAGAAATGTTAAATTTAATGGTAATGTATATCAAGACAGCGTCAATCATTAATGCTGATCAGATTTACGCCTACGGACGTTTCGTCAGCGTCAGCGTTTCGGATCTGTCGGGTTTGAGATGCTTTGAAAATGGCGTCTCCGTAACCGTGTAAATTCTGATCACCCCATGTCCGTGCAAATAGCTACTGCTGATGAGGAATTTACTGTGACACCGGAAACAGTCAAATTTCGCTTCCGCTTTTGAAAGTGAAAGTAGCAATTATGTTTTTTCCCCGATTTTAAAGGAAGTTGCTTTCGAAATAATGGAAAGAAAAAAAATCTAATTGGACAATTAGCTCCGATTTTGTTTCAAGTCGGTACTGGGCGTTTAGTAGAGGCACTAATTTCGTGAAAATTGGCCAAAAAATGTGTCATTTTCAACGTAAAAAGTGGGGGGTGGGCGTCTATTAGAGCATGGGCGCCTATTGGAATCTTTACGGTACATAGACATGTCAATTAGGTGTCATAAGTTTATGTCACTTTTGTAGCGATGTCAACTTTGATGATAATGGGAAATTCATTCTGAAAAGTAATAGGTTTATTTCATAGTGTTCAAAACATATGTTGGAACTACACGATAGCCATGTACATTTGTACAAGCAAGTCTATGGGATCATCATAGTTCATAGTGTTGGAAACAAATGTTGGAACTACATGATAGCCATGTAAATTTGTACAAGCAAGTCTATGGGATCATCATATTTCAGGAAATATGTATGGCCACCGATTGTGGCGTTACTAAAAATTGGACTACCTAATCAAACAATTTGATATTAAAGCTGAGAATCAGAATAGCCGAGTTTGATCAAACTGTTTGGGTTGAGCATAATCTTGGAGTGCATGCTGAAATCAGTTATATACGGTAGTCACAAAGTCAGATGTTTGTATTCACATGGCATACATACTGCCAGGTTATACTCTCTGGAATAAATATATTCATCACATGCAAGCATCCATCCACAGAAGTCGCAATATACGCCCCTGATGCATGGCCTGTGAAATGGGAAAGTAGGTCAAGGTCAAATGAAGGTTATATTTACTCTTATGTCAGTTTCTGCTGATTATTGTAATGATTATATGATTAGATGAATAGTGGCTCAAAGTTGAGTGCAGTGCTTTAATATGTTTCTGTGTTAAAACATATCAAAATAACACTAAATATTCAGACATAATTTATTCCGGGAAACCCACAGTAATGTCTATAACCCACAGAAACAAATGTCCAAATATGGACAGTTAGTATGGATGTACTGGGTGCATCACAATAACAATGTACAGGTGACCCAAACAAACATCACAATAACAATGTACAGGTGACCCAAACAAACTTGCACACTTTTTGTAACTCATAATTATGTGGCTGTGACTGGAGAAATTAATCTTTTGGGATTTATGACCAGCATAGCTCCTGATAAGATAGCACACTCCTGTTGTCTGATAACGATCAAAATTCCTTGTTAGAAGAATGACGGGTGCTCCATAGATGAAATGGCAAACAATGCAGATCCTGATCAGACTGTGCGAAGGCACAGACTGATCTGGATCTATACTGGTCGCAAAATACATCAGCACAATTTCACCAGTCACAGCCACATATATATACAGAAATAATCTTTAAATCTTCATACATTTTAATATACATATTGGTTATTAAATTTGGCATATTGACATTATATTTATTTTATCGAAACCGCACATATACTGTTGCCATGGGGATTATCACATTACTGGGTCGAAATCGAAAGAAATTATTTGTACGTAACTCTGTAAAACTGCTGTAAAAAGGTACTAAGCAAATTTATTGCTGCAAAATTGCATTTACAACATTAAATCTGTCACATAATAATAAAATATGTTTCCCATTTACTGACACCAGTATCACTTTGAACATTCAGTTACCCAGTCTTATGTGTGCAGGATGTTTGCCGCTGACATTTATCAACTTATCTGTGTAATATTTGCTGTTAATGGCATTGTGCATGTAGCTGATATGTATTTATGCATTTTATCTGTTCAGTATCATTTATTTCACACTTTCAATGCAAATAATGGATATGATATGACTTTTCAACTGTTTCACAAAGTTCTCAGCAATATAAATTCCAGAGTATGAGCTAGTGACATCATAGTGTAATAATAACGTCAAAATGCGTGCAAGAGCAGTAAGCAATATGTATCCTTCAACTAGCACATAATTATATTCACCAACATGTATGCTAAAATATATCAAGTTTCAAACAGTATGCCAAAAGATATGTGGGTTACAAACTGTCAAAATATTTTTGGGCCATCCTGTATTTGGATACAATTTGTTCTGGGAAAGGCATCGATTATTTGATATTTCAGTGGGTGTTCAGTTAAAGGTACATGCCCACTCAGTAGGCACAAAATGTTCTTTATAGGAATTAAATAAGTGTATAATTGTGTCAATATTCCACTAGTTCTAAAAATTACGAGTGTGGCTATACAGATATAATCATTTAGTAATATTTATTTTACTGATAGTGACTTGCGGTGGTATAAGGCTATTTTCATATGCAAATGAGGCATGCTATTTTTTAATCATTTATTCTAATTAAATATGTCGCATGAAAAAATTATATTTTCGACAGACTATAAAGTATTTAAATATGATCATTGCACATCAAACAAGAGTGCCGAAAGTCATAATATACGGCCATCGAGGCAAGGCCAGTCAACAAGGGGAGATAACTCATCTTGACGTGATAAACATGTAAACCAAATTTGGTTATGATCCGTCAAGTAGAACTCGACTTATTGCTTGGCCAAGGATACGGAGTCCGAAAATTAAATATGACCGCCAAGGGGAGATAAGTCATCGGTCATAAATGCCAAAAAAACGTACCTGAGGGCCAGACCAGGCAAATCGTGATTCCAAAAAGGAGGAACCCCTACCATTAATTTACGCATTAGCGTTTGCCCGACCACCACCCACCAGCAATTCAATGTGCAACATAATAGACAGTAACATAACTAGAACAAGAGTGCCGAAGGTCACAATATATGCCAGTCGATGCAAGGCCAGTCAACAAGGGGAGATAATTCACTGAAAACCAAAAGGCTTCTTCATCTTGACGTGTTAAACATGTATACTGAATTTGGTTATGATCCTTAAAGTAGAACTTGAGTTATTGCATGGACAAAGATACACAGTAAAAAAAATCCAGAGCTGCCAACCCCATGTCGGTCACATGGAGAGAAAAAGGGGCTATTTTCAGGAACGCCACATATGTTTTCCGGAACACAAATCAGTAGTTACTTATATGCATAAAGAAATGTTTTTAGAGCCTTGGCTCTCGTCTCGGCCATGACCAACCGAAAAATCACAATTACACTGCTTGCAAGACGCAAATTCATCACCGCGCTTTGACAGGACCAAATGGGGCCATGTCTCGCTGTAATCAGTGATGAACATAATTATGTGTTCTCGTAACTTCTTTCGATAAAAAATACCCAAATTGCTTTGGAGCAGACATTTTATGAATTTACGTGATGAATAAATCAATATCGCTGAGCGCTTGAAACTACTATTACTACACAAGAATTGAAATGGTAAGCGCCTAGGCGAGTATGATTACGGGTAAATTTTTAAAATAATCGTACTTTTTAATTGTTGTCCGTACTTCCGTATTTCTAACGTATTTTCCGGAACAAATACGGAAAAATAGTAACAGTTGGCAGCTCTGAAAATCAATAGGCTTCTTCGTCTTGCCGTGATAAACATACATACCGAATTTGGTTATGATCGGTCAAGTAGAACTTGAGTTATTGCGTGGACAAGGATACAGAGTGCAAAAAATAAAAATGGCTGTCAAGGAGAGATAAGCAATTGGAAATTTTTGAAAATAAATAGGCTTCTTCATCTTGCCGTGATAAACATGTATACCGAATTTGGTTACGATCGATGAAGTAGAACTTGAGTTATTGCGTGGACAAGGATACAGAGTGCGAAGAATAAAAATGACCGCCAAGGGGAGATAAGTAATTGGAAATTTTTGAAAATAAATAGGCTTCTTCATCTTGCCGTGATAAACATGCATACCGAATTTGGTTAAAATCCGTCAAGTAGCTGTGACCGCCCACCCGCCCGCACAAGATGAATACATAATACGTCCCGTTTTTTCAAGCGGGCGTATAACAAAAGTGCCGAAGGTTACAATATACGCCCGTCGAGGCAAGGCCAGTTAACAAGAGGAGATAACTCATTGAAAACCATTAAGCGTTCTTCAACTTGACGTGATAAACATGTATACCAAATTTGGTTACAATCCGAGTTATTGCGTGGACAAGGATACAAAGTGAGAAAATTAAAAATGGCCGCCAACGGGAGATAAGTCTTCGGAAATGTTTTCAAATCAATCTGCTTCTTTGTCTTGCCGTGATAGATATGTATACCGAATTTCGTTGCGAGCGGTGAAGTAGAACTTGAGTTATTGCGTGGACAAGGATACAGAGTGCGAACATTAACAAGAGTTGTCAGAAGACAACGAAGCTCGCCTGTTGGCAGCCTTCATTCAAACTTGTCACAGTTATATAAACAACATGAATATTATATAACTTGACCTTGGAATAAGGGGTGTGCGGTGGACCTTGACATTGAGGTCAGTGGTGGAAGGTGGGTTGTGGATTTGATATAGCATGATATAGCATATTAAGATGAATGCATGTATGAAATATCAATGAGCTCCCTGAAAAGAGAAGGAAAACAAAATTTAACCCAGCGTTAAGTTTATGAACACACTAAGTTGGTTATTTTCTACAGCATGATAGCTATTCACATGAGGAATGCATGTATAAATGTGCTAAGTTTGTGACCTTGGCCTTGTCGAAAGGGGTGGGTCATGGATTTGCTGTAGCACAATAGAGTATCATCAGATGAATGCATGTATGAAATATGAAGGTGTTCCCTGTAAAGAAACAGAAGTTATAAAAAGACATTTACTCCAACGTTAAGTTTATGATGTTGATCTTGGGGAATGGGGTGGGATGGGTCATGGATTTGCTGTAGCACAATAGAGGATCATCAGATGAATGCATGTATGAAATAGCAAAGCGTTCAAAGTGTAAAGAAATAGACGTTACACAACATTTACCCCAATGTAAAGTTTATGAACATGCTAAGTTTGTGACCTTGACCTTGGGGTAAGGGTTGGGTGGTGGGTTGTGGATTTGCTACATCATGATAGAGGGTCATCTGCGGAATGTATGTATGAAATATCAAGGCGTTCCATCAAAGGAAACAGTTGTTATCAGACATTTACCCCAACGTTAAGTTTATGAATGTGTCAAGTTTGTGACCTTGACCTTGGGGTAAGGGGTGGCCGGTGGGTCATGGATTTGCTATAGTACGATAGAGTATCATCAGATGAATGCGTGTATGAAATATCAAGGCGTTCCATGAAAGGAAACAGATGTTATAAAACATTTACCCCAACGTTAAGTTTATGAATGTGCTAGGTTTGTGACCTTGACCTTGGGGTAAGGGCTGGGTGGTGGGTCATGGATTTGCTACAGCATGATACAGGGTCATCTGAGGAATGCATGTATGAAACTAGAAATGGACGCTTGTCGACAAGCGCATGTGTATCCCCCTCCCCAGATACACAAGTAGTTTGAAAAAAAGGTGTTCGAGTTATGCTCCGGAGACAAAATCAGTGACGGAGAGAAAAAAAGGGAGATAACTAAAAAATTAGTGATGCAAGAGTTGTCATTCTTGCGTGACACACCTTTAGGGTTGTGGTCTATGCATGTGTGAAGTTTCATGAAAATATTCCAAAGGGTGTTCGAGTTATGCTCCAGACACGAAATCAGTGCACGAAACAACAAAGGGAGATAACTAAGAAATTAACGACGCAAGAGTTGTCATTCTTACGTGCGACACACCTTTGGGTCGTCTTCTATGCATGTGTGAAGTTTAATAAACTAGAAAATGTGTTCATAGAACACGGATGTCCCACATATCGCTTTGATAATAAATGAGGCCAAAATTTTCTTTTACCCGAGAGTTAAAGTTTTTGAAGCAACAAGTATGTGACCTTGACACTGGGCTTGGCGGGGGCAGGACAAACGTGGATTTGGCACAGGGCGGTAGAGGACCATTAGAGCAATGCGTATATGAAATATGAAGCTGATCCGTGAAAGAAAACAGAAATTAGAAGATATTTACCCGAGCGTTAAAGTTTTTGAAGCACCAAGTATGTAACCTTGACCCTGGGCTTGGCGGGGGCAGGACGAATGTGGATTTGGCACAGGGCGGTATAGGACCATTAGAGCAATGTGTATATGAAATATGAAGCTGATCCGTGAAAGAAAACAGAAATTATAAGATATTAACCCGAGCGTTAAAGTTTTTGAAGCACCAAGTATGTGACCTTGACCCTGGGCTTGCCGGGGGAGCCGGGGGCAGGACGAACGTGGATTTGGCACAGGGCGGTAGTGAACCATCAGAGCAATGTGTATATGAAATATGAAGCAGATCGGTCAAAGGATGAAGAAATTATGAGACATTTACCCGAGTGTTAAAGTTTTGTGACGGACGGACGGACGGGAGGACGGGACGCACGTTCCTACGAATGAATACTTGTTGGGTTTTTACTGTATAAAAATACCCAACAAGAGTACCCAACACTATCCTAACCCTACCCAATAAGATCCCTGTACGCTTACAACAAGTACCCATTCGTGTGTGCAGATGGACGGACGGACGGACGAGGGTAACACTAAATGCCCCCTCCACTATCGTGGTGGGGCATAAAAATATTCCAAAGGGTGTTCGAGTTATGCTCTGGATACATAATCAGAGCACGAAACAACAAAGGGAGATAAGTAAACAAGAATTCCGCGGAATCAGATGCCTCGCCTTGTCCCGCCTTGTCCCGCCTTGACCTCGAGCCTGGGCCCGAAAGCAATTTTCACTGGCCCGAACATATTATACAATTATTGACTAGTGAGCCATAGAATATCAGATTATATTCTATGGCTCACTAGTCAATAATTGTTTTATTATATGATATTAGTCTGTATATAGCACTTACGACCTTATGCTACTAGACAAAAATTGAAAAAGAATTTGAAAAAAAAAAAAGATTTTTTTTTTTAAAAATTACAAATAATAATGCTTGCTACTGGAGCCCAGAATTTTTTTTAATAGTCCTATATTTATCTACATATATCTGCACAGGTCCACATAATGCCACAATATTTTCAACACAGTTTACGGAAATGTAATATACAAAAAAAAATTAAATAATAATGCTCGCTACTGGAGCCCAGAATTTTTGTTAATAGTTACGGAAATGTAATAATGTACCTGTATAAATTACCTGTAATAAGTTAGTGGTCAGGTAAAAAATAGAAAAAGAATGTAAAAAAAAAAATGGAAAAAAAAAATTAAATTTAAAAAAAATAAAAGAATAATGCTCCCTACTGGAGCCCAGAATGTTTTTTAATAGTCCTATATTTATCTACATATCATATATATACAGGTCCACATATTGCCACAATATTTTCAACACAGTTTACGGAAATGTAATATAATCATTTACCTGTATAAATTACCTGTAAGTGGTCAGTGGTCAGTTGCACATGCTAGCACATGCACAGGTGAATAGTCTGTATATAGCACTTACGACCTTATGCTACTAGACAAAAATTGAAAAATAATTTGAAAAAAAAAAAGAAAAAAAAAATGAAAAAAAAAAAATGGAAAAAAAAAGAATGAAAAAAAAAAAATGAAAAAAAAAAAAATGGAAAAAAAAAGTTTAAAAATAATAATGCTTGCTACTGGAGCCCAGAATTTTTTTTAATAGTCCTATATTTATCTACATATATCTGCACAGGTCCACATAATGCCACAATATTTTCAACACAGTACCCAATGTAGTAATTTACCTGTATAAATTACCTGTGGTCAGCAGTGGTCAAGCACTGGACATTTGCACATGCAAGCCCATGCTAGCACATGGTTCTCCCAGTCTCTATTGTTCTCTATACAGGTAAGGTGTACAGAGCACACGAGAAATGGTGTACAGAGCAGACGAGAAAACGGGTCTTCATGCATTATTGTCCAGTTTGTAGAGTGCGCAAAACAAAAAAGGGAGATAACTCAAAAACAAAAATTAGCTACGCAAGAGTTGTCATTCTTGTGCGCGACACACCTCCGGGTCGTGGTCTATGCATGTGTGAAGTTTCATGAAAATATTCCAAAGGGTGGTCGAGTTATGCTCCGGACAGGAAATCAGTGTGCGAAAACAAAAAAGGGAGATAACTAAAAAAATTAGCTATGCAAGAGTTGTCATTCTTGTGCACGACACACCTTCGGTTCGTGGTCTAAATTGAATGTGTTAATTTTCATAAAAATATTCCACAGGGTGGTCGAGATTATGGTCAATCAGTGCGCGAAACAAAAAAGGGAGATAACTAAAAAATTAGCTATGCAAGAGTGTCATTCTTGTGCGTGACACACCTTCGGGTCGTGGTCTATGCATGTGTGAAGTTTCATGAAAATATTCCAAAGAGTGGTGGAGTTATGCTCCGGACACGAAATCAATGCGAGAAACAAAAAAAAAAGGGAGATAACCTAAAAAATTAGCTATAAAAAAAAAGCCAATTTTGTAAGTTTTGTTTTCATTCTTGTGCGCGACACACTTCTTCGGGTCGTGGTCTATGCATGTGTGAAGTTTCATGAAAATATTCCAAAGGGTGTTCGAGTTATGCTCCGGACAAGAAGTGTCTGCGGCGGACGCGGCGCGCTGTCAAATCCATAGTATCCCCCGACGGAGTCCGGGGGATACAATAACAAGGTGTTCCATGAAAGGAAATAGAAGTTATAAGACATTTACCCAACGTTAAGTTTATGAATGTGCCAAGTTTGTGACCTTGACCTTGGGGTAAGGGCTGGGTGGTGGGTCATGGATTTGCTACAGCATGATAGAGGGTCATCTGAGGAATGCATGTATGAAATAACAAGGTGTTCCATGAAAGGAAACAGAAGTTATAAGACATTTACCCAACGTTAAGTTTGTGGACGACGCTGACGCCGACGACGCCGACGACGCCGGGGGTATGACATAAGCTCTTCTGCACTTTGTGCAGGCGAGCTAAAAATGGCCGCCAAGGGGAGATAAGTCATTGGACATTTTTCAAAATCAATAAGCTACTTCGTCTTGCCGTGATAAACATGTATACCGAATTTGGTTACAATCCGTCAAGTAGCAGCACTCTAGTTATTGCGTGGACAAGCTGTGCCCGCCCGCCCGCCCGCCCGCCCGCCGCCGTGTACAATATGAATACATAATACGTCCAGTTATTTCAAACAGGTGTATAAAAATAAATACAACTAGATTTGTCAGTAAGCAAGAGCTTACGGATTACCCCCCACCCCCCCCCCCCCCCCCCCCCCCCCCCCCCCCCCCCCCCCCCCCCCCCCCCCCCCCCCCCGCGTCAGCCTTGACCTAGAATGAATTAGGCTAATTAGGTAAACATACATTCCAGCTCGCATACTATCATTTTCAGATAAAAGACTATGTTAGCACATATGGAGAGTGCGATGGTGGTTCCAGTTGAAAAAAGCAAACTAGACATTCGAAGTCCGTGACCTTGACCCGTGGCATAAATGGGGGTCGTAGGTTTGTTGCAGAATGATGTATGAGTGTCAGAGAAGGGCCGGGTAAAATATCACTGCATTCCGCAAAGGGAAAGAGAAGTTATAAAGAAATTTCATTTGTAAGTTTTGTTTTTTTTCAAGTATAACGTCCGTGACCTTGACCCCGAAAATGGGTCTAGGTTTGTTGCAGAATGATGTATGAGTGTAGAGAAGGGGCGTAAAATATGAAAGATTTTCGTAAAGGGAAAGAGAAGTTAAAAGGAAATTTACAATTGTTAAGTTTTCGTTTTTTTCTAAGTTTCTAAGTCTGTGAGCTTGACCCCTGGCATAAATGGGGTTTGTTGCAGAATGATGTATGAGTGTCAGAGAAGGGGCGGGTAAAATATGAAAGATTTCCTCAAAGGGAAAGAGAAGTTAAAAGGAAATTTACAATTGTTAAGTTTTGTGACGGACGGAAACACGGACGGACGGACGGACGGACGGACGGACGGACAAGCTGACTCCAGTATACCCCCCCACCAACTTCGGTGCGGGGGGGGGGGGGGGGGGGGGGGGGGGGGGGGGGGGGGGGGGGCATTATAAAGAATAAATAGTAATGTCTGTTAACATTTTAAGGAAACACTTTTATTAAAATTTACGTCCGATATAAAATGTATAATAATGCAAATCAATACGTGGGGTAATGGTGAATGAATGTTTATTTTGCCAGAAAATGTCTCTGATATAAAGAACATTTTGTGCCTACTGAGTGGGCATGTACTAAGTCATTATGTTTATGTAATCGAAGGCCAAGTATATGCGTGCACTGACAGTTACAGTTCTATGCAGACAGACAACATGATTACACACGTTTACATTGTATATAGTAGTAGAGCAAGCACATATCGTGAGTAGTGAATCCTTACGTATGAAAGTTTATATGGTAGTAGAGCAAGCATATTGTGAATAGTGCAACCTTACGTATTATACTAGAGCAGCTGGTGGCCGTGTCACGTCCTAGATAAATACACACATATAGTTACATGTCTCACAGTGCACATTCTGGCAGAAAATCATACAAAATATCCGATCCGATCCAATTTACAGATGAGTTGCATGTTTATTTATAAAGAAAAGTGTTCCTATGAAATCTACTTCATGAATGTTATTGTGTAAGCATTCAGTCTAGCAACTGACCAGTGATTATAAAACTGAAAACTGACCAGTGATTATTAAACTGTCTTAGCTTGTTTTCCAAATTTCTTCTCACCATCAGGCACGTTCATTGGCCAAGCATAAGGACAGAGTACATGGTTAGACGGTTATATAATCCCTGGATCAGAATGGGAGATGAAGATATTATCTTTAATGTTGAATGTTTTTCACCACAGATGTGGAATTGTCGACAGTTTTAATAACTGAAAAGGTCCAAGAAAGTAAGGGGCTAAGTTCCTTCTTACAATGACCCCCTTAATGTTCAATGTGATCTTATCAGAAAATATTTCTAGACTGGGCCTATATGATGAGGTGACAGGGTAACGTACGTTTCATGGTTCCGTCGTCATCATCGGTGTCGTCGTCGTTGATCACCATTGTGCCGAGGTCCGACTCCACCATCGTGCTCGCCTCCGAGTTCACCACAACCGTGCCACTCTCCGACGTGTTCAGGGTGCCTGTGGACAATCCATTATAAGTGAGAATTGATGCTTGTTCACAAGCACTTTTGTCCTCCTTGCTACTCAACACTGAATATGTCTGAAGCATAAGACACGGTATACATCAGATACAGTCAACAAGAAAGCAAAGGGAGGCAACTAAAAAATATTATAATATGAGAAATTTTGTTTTTGCATTTGACACATCTCGGCATGTGTGAAAGTTAACTAGAAATGTGACCATGGAACACGGATGCTCCACTGGCTGCATATATCAATGAAAGCTGTAGGACTAGTGGGTCACACAGGTGACATGATTACACCAATGTGAAACTCAATAGAATATTTTACATCGACATGGTGAAAAGCAATGCTAAGTTTTTGGCAGGATCAATACTATTTCACTGGGTGGCCGAAAAACGGAGTTAAAGACACAAATTAGGCTGGATGGCTCAGTCATACAAGTGGAAAAGTAAAATTATTTAGCAGATCATATCAAGGACAAACACTATATGTCAGTTTCTGACGTAGAGCACTAGCCGATTATTGTGTGCCAGTTAGGTATATGGTCTGGATGAAAGTGAAAGGGTTTAACGTCTCAGCAACAGTTAAGGTCATATAGAGATGGGATCACAGTTTAAAGTCTCATCCAAGCGACAAGTGGGATGGAAATACTATGGAGGATTTTGTGAGTATTGAACTCACAACCTGCAGTATTGAAGGCCAAAGCCATATCCCCTAGGCCACGGCCCATCCCTTGCTCTAGGGATTCTATAGACTAGACATCCTTCTGCCACCGACAGTTTAGTGAAGGGGCTACTGAGCTGCTAATTAGCTGGCATACTTGTGTAGCCAGATATCGATGTTTTGTTAAGGACACCCAACTCCATTTACAACACTGTAGGTCCTGATTAGGTGCATGCTCAATAAGCCCGGCCTTTGTCAGACCAAATCATATATGGTGCTGTGGCAAGAGAAATGGGGTTATGTCTTTGTGACCATTGCTGATCCCAACTAGTCTGCACATTCATGCCGTCTGATCAGGGTCTGCACTGTTTGTCATACAATCAGTTAATATCTATTCTGATTGGGCTCGCAAAATGGGCTACCAGAGAAGGAGCTGGACTGGCCAGAAATGCAATTAGCCCCATATCTCGAGTCACAGACTAGGAGCTGGACTGGCCATAGATGCTATGAGCTCTGTTTACTACCGTCTGTGGAATCCTTCATGGTTCCGTCGTTGGTGCGCACCATTGTACCACCATCTCCATCCTCCTCCCCCTGAAACATATACCGTAATAACCGAAATAATCGCACACAATTTGCTCTGGGGAAACACATATAGTAAATACCGTATTTATTCTGATGGTGGCCCACTCTCTAATAGTAGCCCCCCTACCATATTTTCAATCTAAATATGTTATTTTCACATACAAAAGCCATTTAAACCATTGTTTTAAATGGCTTTTGTATGAGAAATAACATATATTGATCCTATTTTCCACATTTTGATCCCCACGGATTGCATCGCCCTGGGGGCGTTTATTATAATAAATACGGTTAATGGTCACCCACCATGAAAAGTGTCCCAATATCTAGGGTTCGTATGGCTGTACTGGTTTATCATCATAACCAATGTATTTGGATGTTTTTCCTAAAACAAATGGTGTCTAAATACTTAGCGTAATTACAGTAGGTCATCTCCCGCCATGCAATCAAACCTGGAATGAACGACTGGACGGAACCATGCAATGATCATATGTCTTTGGCCCTGTTACACATTTACATAGTAGGAATATAGTGGAACTCAATATTATCAAATGCCTGATTTACAGTGAATCCTCTATAAACCGGACACCCTGGGTACCTCCCAGGGTGTCCGGTTTAGAGAGGTTTCACTTTATAACCATTTTGCTGATGTAAATGTACACATTTAACTCGACAAGAGTCCTGAACATTACAATATGTGCAAATCGTGGTAGAGTCAGTAAACAAGCAATTGTTGAAAATGAAAAGGGCGCTACTTCTTGCTATGTCAACCAAATTTAGTAAAGATCAGTCATATAGAAGTTGAGTTATCACGAGGACAATCTGTGGCCACCCACCGCCTGCCTGAGGGCATCTGATATTGTGAGAAGATTGAATGAGGCAAGGATTCACCACAGCACAGTGTATGTAAGATGAGCTACCCGTATTTACCGTATATTTCCGGACACTTTTAATTAATTACTTTTGTCAGTGTCCGAATAATTAGGAATATTAATTAATTCTTAAAAAGTGGTGTCCGAAAAAAAAATTTATAGACCCATAGCCTCCTTTTATCTCACCAATGTGATTGTGCAGCTGATCACGTTTGCACATTTCGTAAATTAATCTGAGCAAACTGGGAATAACATCAATTATTGGTCCCAGTAACAAAGCAGTGCTAATTGTTATGTGCTTGATTTAATTGTTCCGGCATGCGTTCGCGCTCACCATTGGTGGAATATTAATTAGGTGTAAAGGCTGACCAATCGGAGATCGCGTATCAGTGGCGCAGATTAACTCAACCCAGATTGTTACAGCACTGCCCACGCCCCCCAGCCCCCAGCTCATGTACACAAATTGTGTACAGGACAACTGGCCTTGTTTCCGCAAAGTCATAATTGAGCCAGTGCATGAGATAATCAACTTCATTATATAACTGAGATTTTCGCCGAGAATGATTTGACTTTTTTCTGCAAATATATCGGAAAGTTGATAACATTTTCAGAGCAAATGCGTAATAATTACTAATTTAATATTCGTCAACATTCGATATCGTTTACAGAAAATGTACACTATTATCAGATTCATCTTACCGACGAAAATCTCACGATGATAAGCCTGATTACCTCATGAACTGGCGCAATATTATAACACGTCGGGCAAAACATGTCTATACAGGTCTGTGGTGTTGAAAGGGTGAAAACTCTGTGCGTACTCAAACCCACAGGTGGAATAGTCGGACGTGTGACACAAAGAAAATGACCATTACAAAAATATCCACTTGATCCCGTTTCTATTATTAACGTCATGTACAGTACGATACCAGGTGGGTGGGATAATGGGATTTTTTAAATAGGAATTTATTTTGGTGTCATGGGTCCGAGTCTTCCACCTGTGCTCACCATATGAGTAAACACAGTTTTCAACGCACGAGCTTGTCACGTGACGTTGCAGCTGATGGAACAGGATATCGGTCATTGGGTCATTGCGTCATTGAATGCCTTTATGTTTTGAAATGTTACTGATTGGTCAACACGCCTTTTGATGTCCCACAGACGTCGCCGACGAACGTGCGACTTTCATCATCGCATCACGGGAAAATCATGCAGTAACCCATTTCATGCTCAGGATACGCTTATGTTTGTGGACAAATATTTTCCTTCTATGCACTCAGAAGTATATGCCGCGACCACCATTTAATCCGTCTCGTCGAGACGGTTCAAATGAGTGGTCACATCGTACTTTCATTGAGAAATAACAAAAATAATATTATTTTTTTAATAATTTCATACCCGTAAATGTGTATTCCGAAAGGAATGGATTAAAAAAAGATCTGGATTATATGCAGATCTGTCGCCATATTTCGCTGATATTGATTTCCAAAATATTTTCCGTAAATGGTGTTGAAAAGTTGGCACAAAATTCAGAGTTCATGCGGTGGGATTATGCTTTCAAATTCGAATAAATTAATCTAATCAGGGTCACAGCTAGTATATCACTTTTCTTGCTATATACACAGTATAGCAGCTTCTGTGTAAGTGTGTATCGCCACAGGGAAGCCGACACAGGGAAGCCGACACACGCCCTAGGCGTTATCGATCGATGAAATGTTACAATTTAGGATTAGTCTAGTGAAGAAAACAGGCGAATATAGCACGGTTCGGATAAGCAACACGGAAGGTTGTATGTCGCCGGACTTCCGTGTACTAACGGGGTCGCGCTGTACTATAACATAACGTAACATAGTAAACAACTTTAATTAAAAATGTTTTTATTATACCATTCTGGCCTATACGGTGCCGCGGAAAGTAAGCGCGAAACAGGAAATGTCAATTTGAGCTACAACAACAACAAATTTTATGGGCGCACTTGCCTATTTTCGTGTCCGAAAATTTACGATTTGAGAATATTATCAAATGTTAGCTTGTCCGAAAATTAAGAGTACATGAAAATAATTAATTTTCTATGACCTTGTCCGAAAATAAAGGGTGTCCGGAAATTTACGGTAAATACGGTAGTCTATGTGTACGTACGGACTCGTCCCCATTCCATGTGTTCAAGGTCTGCTCCTCCTGAATCTCTTTCGCCTCCAGGATCATCTTCTGTAATACTGTAGTCGGCTTGGCATTCTCAATGAACGCGTGCTGTAACACAGATAGACTCAGGTTGTAACACAGACGGACTCACAGATCTCCAGATAAGTTGTGTATCTAAAGAGTATTATACCCCCAGATTTCAAATTCAATGCATATTTTACTTTTATAAAATGTATTATTGAGTTTCTTCCTTGTTAAATAGGGAACAAGTGATAAAAAATAAAACAAATAAAAATAATTCACTTATTTGAGCTGCAACAAGAGTTCCGAAGGTCACAATATACGCCCGTCGAGGTAAGGCCAGTCAACAAGGGGAGATAACTCACTGAAAACCAATAGGCTTCTTCATCTTGCCTTGATAAACATGTATACCGAATTTGGTTACGATCGGTGAAGTAGAACTCAAGTTATTGCGTGGACAAGGATACAAAGTGCGAAAATTAACAAGAATTCCGCGGAATCAAATGTCTCGCCTTGTCCCGCCGCCTTGACCTCGAGCCTGGGCCAGAAAGCAATTTTCACTGACCCGAACATATTATACAATTATTGACTAGTGAGTCATAGAATATCAGATTATATTATATGGCTCACTAGTCAATAATGTTTTAGTATATGATAATAGTCGGTATATAGCACTTACGACCTTATGATACTAGACAACAAGAAACGAGGCAAAGCCACGAAGGCCAGGTTTTTTCCAAGCATAGACACTTGGATAACATAATTATACCCACTTTTTGTAGACTAGATGGCCGTGGCCTGCATGTCGCGCCTTGGGGCGAGGCATGGACACTAAAAAAAGAGATATAGTAGATTGAAAAACTTTAACCGGACACACGGACGGACGGACGGACGAATGGACGAACGGACGTATGCCAAAATGCCGACTATATCGCGCTTTCCGCAAGTGGGCGCGACAATGATGATAAACACACATGTGAAGTATGAAGGTAAAGGGTGAAGCAGTTGCAGAGATATAGAACAGAAAAAAAATCAAAGTAATTTGACCTTGACATTGGGCACATGGGCCGCACGGTTGGGGGATAGAATGAAAATATGGATGATGATAAACACCCATGTAAAGTTTCAAGGTAATGGGCGAAGCAGTTGCAGAGATATAGTATAACGAAAAACTTTAACCAAAAAACTTTAACCAGACGTACGTTAAAAAGTTAACGTTGAAAATGGCTAAGTCAATTACGTAGAAATAATAGGTCAAGGTAAAAAAAAATGGTCACATGTTGGATAGTTGCATGTTGTGGGCACCCCTTGGTTATGAAGCTGTGAAAGTTTGGTGGTCCTAGGTGGTACAGTACCAAAGAAATGGACTTAAACACGAAAACTTAACATTGACTGCACGGAAAAAATGGGTCAAGTTCAAAAAAAGGTAACATGTTGGATAGTGATATGTGGTGGGCACCCCTTGGTTATGAAGCTGTGAAAGTGTGTTGGTCCTATGTGTTACAGTAACAAAGAAATGGACTCAAACATGAAAACTTAACATTGATTGTGGACGCCGCCCGCCCGCCTGGCCCGCCCGCCTGGCCCGCCCGCCAATCCAATAGCCTGGATTTTTTTCTCCAAAAAAACCTGGCTAAAAATGGAAAAAAAGTTTAAAAAAAAAAAGTTAAAAAATTAACAAAAAAATAATGCTCGCTACTGGAGCCCGCAATTTTTATAATAGTTCTATATTTATCTACATATCATATCTGCACAGGTCCACATATTGCCACAATATTGTCAACACAGTTTACGTAAATGTAATACCCAGGTATAATTTACCTGTATAAATTACCTGTAATAATTTAGCTGGACATTTAGTGGTCAATCTGGAAATTTGCACATGCTTGCACATGCACAAGTGTTCAACTGGAGAAGGCTATTGTTCTCTCTACAGGTAAGGTGTACAGAGCGCACGAGAAAACAGGTCTTCATGCATTAATGTTCAGTTTGTAGCATAGAAAGAAATAGAGTTGACCTTGACCCTGGAGCCTGGAAATAGTCCTATATTCATCTACATATCATAGTAAAGGTATGTATAAAGTTTGATGAATGTAGCTGATAAGGTGTTGAAGTAATGACCGTAACACGAAAACTTAACATTGAATGATGACGCCGACATCGACGACGCCGACGCCGACTCCGGAAAATCAAAACCTATGGCATCACGGGACGGTTGAAAATAGCCAAAATGTAATGCTTTTCTGAGGGCGGCGGGCGACTTATAAAAATCACCGCCTCTCACAATCAGTTAAGGAGGCTCTTGCGGCAAGTATTGTAAAATACTCGCAAATGAAGTACTAATCGCGCGCCACAATAAAAATTCAGTAACCGCATCAGATGTGTTCAATTAATTGTTTATAAAGTTACCCCACCCACCTATTTTTGGCCAAAAGTTTCAACACGACTGAATTTATCGGAATTGTTTTCATGAAAATATGAGGCACAGATACTTTGTTATGTCTTGTTCTATCACTTGTAACACCACACCATTTTTTGAAAATGATTTCAAAGCGGGGTCATAACCAATTCAAATTTTCGCTACAAATGCCCGAAAAATACCTTAAATTCTGACGCGAAACCGTACCGGCGAGACAGCATAGCAGGCGACATTTTCCAAGATGTCAAAATCAACTGGAGCTAACATTCAGTTTCGTAGAATTATGAAATACTCTAAAAAATACACCTAGTCAAGCCTCCCAAAGTCAAGAAATATTCATAAACCTATTTTTCTAGACTCACTGGTGTAACTTACAGGGTCGGTAGTGAAGTATATAGAAAATCGTCCACCCCCTTTTTAAAGCTAGCTGCCCAACGTCCCGTGAGACCTTAAGGGGAAATATTTTTTCCCCGAAACGGCTCGTCTCGCTCTATATTGCTAATTTCATCAATTTGACGTAAAACGCAAACAAAGAAAAATGTACAAAATGAAAGCTGACGTTGAAATGGGGCGCGGATATCGCCCACCCCCAAAATGGTGAAACGCGAAGTTTCATTTCGGTGTATCGACAGCAAAATACCATGCTTACCTCCAGCCCTGCTGAACCCTGCATATTTGAGTGCAGTAAACTAAAACTGCTGGATGTTATCTTGGGACATGTTCTTCTGTCAAACAATACTGGTTAGAGGTGAAATATGACACCTTGAAATATCAGACTTTTCCCTTAAGGCATCACGGGACGGTTGAAAATAGCCAAAATTTAATGCTTTTCTGAGGGCGGCGGGCGACTTATAAAAATCACCGCCTCTCACAATCAGTTAAGGAGGCTCTTGCGGCAAGTATTGTAAGATACTCGCAAATGAAGTACTAATCGCGCGCCACAATAAAAATTCAGTAACCGCATCAGATGTGTTCAATTAATTGTTTACAAAGTTACCCCACCCACCTATTTTTGGCCAAAAGTTTCAACACGACTGAATTTATCGGAATTGTTTTCATGAAAATATGAGGCACAGATACTTTGTTATGTCTTGTTCTATCACTTGTAACACCACACCATTTTCTGAAAATAATTTCAAAGCGGGGTCATAACCAGCTCAAATTTTCGCTACAAATGCCCGAAAAATACCTTAAATTCTGACGCGAAACCGTACCGGCGAGACAGCATAGCAGGCGACATTTTCCAAGATGTCAAAATCAACTGGAGCTAACATTCAGTTTCGTAGAATTATGAAATACTCTAAAAAATACACCTAGTCAAGCCTCCCAAAGTCAAGAAATATTCATAAACCTATTTTTCTAGACTCACTGGTGTAACTTACAGGGTCGGTAGTGAAGTATATAGAAAATCGTCCACCCCCTTTTTAAAGCTAGCTGCCCACTGTCCCGTGAGACCTTAAGGAGAAATATTTTTTCCCCGAAACGGCTCGTCTCGCTCTATATTGCTAATTTCATCAATTTGACGTAAAACGCAAACAAAGAAAAATGTACAAAATGAAAGCTGACGTCGAAATGGGGCGCGGATATCGCCCACCCCCAAAATGGCGAAACGCGAAGTTTCATTTCGGTGTATCGACAGCAAAATACCATGCTTACCTCCAGCCCTGCTGAACCCTGCATATTTGAGTGCAGTAAACTAAAACTGCTGGATGTTATCTTGGGACATGTTCTTCTGTCAAACAATACTGGTTAGAGGTGAAATATGACACCTTGAAATATCAGACTTTTCCCTTAAGGCATCACGGGACGGTTGAAAATAGCCAAAATTTAATGCTTTTCTGAGGGCGGCGGGCGACTTATAAAAATCACCGCCTCTCACAATCAGTTAAGGAGGCTCTTGCGGCAAGTATTGTAAAATACTCGCAAATGAAGTACTAATCGCGCGCCACAATAAAAATTCAGTAACCGCATCAGATGTGTTCAATTAATTGTTTACAAAGTTACCCCACCCACCTATTTTTGGCCAAAAGTTTCAACACGACTGAATTTATCGGAATTGTTTTCATGAAAATATGAGGCACAGATACTTTGTTATGTCTTGTTCTATCACTTGTAACACCACACCATTTTCTGAAAATAATTTCAAAGCGGGGTCATAACCAGCTCAAATTTTCGCTACAAATGCCCGAAAAATACCTTAAATTCTGACGCGAAACCGTACCGGCGAGACAGCATAGCAGGCGACATTTTCCAAGATGTCAAAATCAACTGGAGCTAACATTCAGTTTCGTAGAATTATGAAATACTCTAAAAAATACACCTAGTCAAGCCTCCCAAAGTCAAGAAATATTCATAAACCTATTTTTCTAGACTCACTGGTGTAACTTACAGGGTCGGTAGTGAAGTATATAGAAAATCGTCCACCCCCTTTTTAAAGCTAGCTGCCCACTGTCCCGCGAGACCTATGTCTCGCTTTCCGCTTCGCGGGCGACACAAAAATGACCACCAAGGGTAGATATGTCATCAGAAAATTTTCAAAATCAATAGACTTCTTTGTCCTGCTGTGATAAACATGTATACCGAATTTGGTTACGATCGGTGAAGTAGAACTCGAGTCATTGCGTGGACAAGGATACAGAGTGCGACAATTAAAAATGGCCGCCAAGGGGAGTTAAGTCATCAGATTTTATCAAAATCAATAGGCTTCTTCGTCTTGCCGTATAAACATGTATACCGAATTTTGTTTCGATCGGTGAAGTAGAACTCGAGTTATTGCGTGGACAAGGATATAGTGTGAAAATTAAAAATGGCCGCCAAGGGGAGATAAGTCATCGGCAATGTTTTAAAATCAATAGACTTCTTCGTCTTGCCGTGTTAAACATGTATATCGAATTTGGTTACAAAAGTCGAACTTGAGTTATTGCGTGGACAAGGATACAGAGTGCGAAAAATAACAAGAGCTGTAGGAGAACAGCATAGCTCGACTACGAGGGTTGTCGATGTACACATAGCTTGACAAAGAAGGTGGCTGCGGCCTGCATAAAAACCTTAACCAAGGTTGACTAAAAAACTTAACCAAGGGAAATTAAGTAAGTAATTCAAGGTTAAATGTAGGTCAATGACAGATATAGGTCAGGGGTTATTGATGTACATCACTAGGAGATGAAGTTTTCCAAGTATGGTTGCTGTAGGCCCAGGAGTATTCCATATAAGCTTCACTAAAAACCTTAACCAAGGAAAATAACTAAGTAAATCCAAGGATAAAAGTAGGTCAAGGTCAAATATAGGGTCTGGGGATTATTGATGTACATCACTAAGGTGATGAAGTTGTTCCAACGTATGGGTTGAATGTAGGCCCCAGGAGTATTCCATATACAAGCTTGACTATAAACATTAACCAAGTAATTCAAGGTTAAATGTAGGTGAAGGTAAAATATAGGTCAGGGGTTATTGATGTACATCCCTATGAGAAAAAGTTATCCAAGTATGGTGTCTGTAGCACAATAGTATTCCATATACAAGCTTGACTAAAAACCTTAACCAATTATTAACTAACTAATTCAAGAGGAAAATGTAGGTGAAGGTTCAAATAGATCAGGGGTATGATGTACAATCCCTAGGAAGTATTTTTTCCAAGTATGTTGGTGGTAGGGCCAGGATTCCAATACAAGGTTGCAAACCTTAACCAAGGATAATTATAAGTAAGAGAGTAGGTGAAGGTCAAATATAGATCAGGGGTTATTGATGTACTCTGATTCCCTTGTCCAAGTATGGTGTCTGTATGCACGATAGTATTCCATGTACAAGCTTGACTAAAAACATTAACCAAGCTTGACTAAAAACCTTAACCATGGGGAATTAACTAGGTAATTCAAGGTTAAATGTAGGTCAAGGTCAAATATAGGTCAGGGGTTGTTGATGTACATCACTAGGAGATAAATTTGTCCAAGTATGGTTGGTGTAGGGCCAGGAGTATTCCATCTAAAAGATTGACTAAAAATCTTAACCAAGGGGAATGTCAAGGTCATTACCAAGGTCAGGAATGATCGAGACAAATTGTCTCCCCTATTATCATATGAACCAAGTATACTTCAATTGTTATGACGTTATGGCCAATATAGCTTGATCTGACGAACGAAAAGTGGTAACAATGCAGTTGAAGTGTAAGGGATAGGCCAGAATAGATAAGTACACGTAGTCACTTAATCACTTATAATGTACACTATATTACATGGGGAACACACAGGAATACATGATACATTGATATGCGAACATCACTGTACTGTGCATGATACTATTCAATTACTACAAGGTTGTAAGCCAATCGACTGTTATACTTTAACGCAACTTAAAAGCTATAGACGAATAAACTCAGTATGTGGTATCTCAATGGTCCGTGTGGACAATAGTATGAATGCACAAGTACTTTGATGATCGCTAATCAAAGTGAAATAACATACAAGTATAACATGGCATAACGAACATAGGAGGACAAATGACAATCATCTGAGCTACCCCAGTGCTGGCGTATCTCAATAGATAGTGGTAACCTCTGAGTATCAAGGTCCCAAGGTCTGCCTCACCCGCAATATGAGGTCTAGTCAACAATATGGCTATAATCCAACTTCAAGTGGATTAATCCATAAACAATATATGTAGTCTTACTACAATCCTTTAGCCATGATATGCCATGATAGGAGTATTACCATACACTATCAAAGTAATACTTTATATACTATACTTAGTATACATATGTATTGCCTATGCAATATATTTCCAAAGTATGAATGTCAAAGTCAAAGCCGGATGTGGTTACATCACATGATAGTCAATAACGATAATGTTCCGGAAGCTGGTACCGGAAGTAAAGTTCCAAAGGTAGTATTATTTCCGGAAATGGTGGACCAGATGTAAAGTTCCTATGGTATCACTCGACTGTAGCAACCCGGATGTGGTAGACCGGATGTAAAGTATCCATGGTGAATCAATGGGTTGTAATACCGGAAGTGGTAGACCGGATGTAAAGTTCCGATATAATACAAAAATGGCGATTATCACTATGGCTAAGACGCCGGGAAAAGTTTCACTTAGGTGACATTCAACTTGGTGGTAGTATAATGATATGATATGTGTGTATGGCGTTTACACTTCACTAAACTATGGCTGTGACTGTCTGCTGAACGCGATGTAGCTATCACACACTGCTCTATACAGGCCTGTACCCGGAGTTGCACACACACTGCGCCAGACAGACGTACAGACACTCGGACGACCTGACACTCTGCACTGACTGGGGTCTGCCCTCAACGAGTGGACCAAAACGTCCAATGTTGCCCGCTGGAGCGATCTCAAGAGGCTACAAAAATGAATTGAGTCTCCAATTACTGGACGAATACGCACAGACAGACAGACAGGATGCACAACGGACTAAAACGGGAATCGAACAACGGCAAATCACAGCTGAAATAAAATGTTGTAGGTACATACCAAAATCCTCCGTGTCACTGGTGAATACAGTACTAGTCTTCTCTGTAACCAGAAAATATGTGTCCCGCCAACACATAGCGAGACATCGCTTATATACGCACCAGTGAAACCATGCACGGAATCAATGGAATAAGAATATGCCTACCCCTTCGTTCGACATCTCACATAAATACTACAAAACCATGGCTTTTGCCATGTCACCCGTGGGTTATATTTGCATAAATATATGTTCCCACGCCTTAAATTCAACCAAACCAGTGTACAGCCCTCGTGGAATAAATACCATCCAACATGGTATACCCCACACTACCATAAATCTGCACACTATAGACCCAGATCTCATAATCCGAAATCTACTCGACTGGTCTCGACAATGCGAAGGTCGCTTTTTGGCCCCGCCAAACACCTTCATATCGGTCCTACAGCTATACACTCAAATGAGAGTGTAGCACATACTAAACTCAAATATCGTGGTCATTTACGGAAATATCACGACACAAAACATCACCAGTATGGGATCTGATATATCCGTGTTGGCCAGTACCAGGCTATGCTGAAACACTAACCCGTGGCATACATAACAGGGCAGACCATGGTATGGTCTGCGCTATATACTGGCTTCACCTACAGAAGGTCCCTTATATGGTGAACAACTGACACGCGGACAAACTCGGCTGGCACGGATAGTGGACATCCGTAATACTAAAAGGGGTCTTCTCCCTAGAGAAACCAGCACACGCAGTCAACGAGTTCTCTACCACACACATGCATAGTCTGTGGCAAATATGGCGTGACATCAGTAAAACATTGCTCATAAAATAGACGTATATTTAAATCCGCAGAAATGACACGCATAAACGTATTTCCACCAATACAACATAAGCCCCGTTATTACACGCACATTGTACATGGGAAATGTACATGCTAAATCACAGGTATGTAAAAATCACAGGTGTGTGAAATCACAGGTATGTGGAATCACAGGTATGTGAAATCAATAATACGCACAACAATACAAAACAGTACCACACATCACAAATATACAATTATACGGAAATCCGGAATGTACAAGAATGCACGTGTCACGCGACATATCTCCCCCCTAAACAAAAAGTGTTTACACTTTCGTGCATAATCGCGAGACACGTTGGCACAGCTGAATCTACCCCGATATCCTGCTCAGGTAGCCTGCCCCAGATTGTCGGCCCCTTTTATCGCAACAATACGCATTCTGGCTGATTGTTCCCCTGACCTTAAATGGGAATGGTACCCCTTAATTCTTAATTGGGCCTGCGTTGACAATTTTATCTCACGTGTCTCTATATGGGTGTGTCCCGGTGCGTCCCTCAGGACATGGGTGAATTCCCAAAAGATCTCTTTGACTTGGGTCTTTTGTTTCTTGCCTAAATCATGCGACAGGTCAACTTTGCTCTCCGTATCGGACTCTAATCCCCTGGGACATAACATGTTTTCTTCGGCACTACACCCACTTGGACTAGGATCCCCCTCTACTGTGTCTTCTATCACGGCCGCATTTATTACAGTGAGTATTCCCTTCCCCGGGTGCTCAGGCCTAGTCTCGTACCTCTTTAACATGTTTGCATGAAAGGTTTTCAACTTCCCTCCCATGTCAACCCTATAGTCCCACTCTCATTAACTACCTCTGTTATGGGGTTATGGTCCCTTCCACCTAAGAAGCAATTTGTTGTTGTCTGTCGGTAGTAGTACATGTACCTGATCTGCCACTGCATACTGCCTACTACGGGTCTTACGGTTGTAGTACTTTGCGTACTTTTTGGACGCACTCTTCAAGTTCTCATGCGCGATTTCGCACGTTTTTCTCGAGCCGTTCGCGCAAGTCGAGGACGTACTGATACGTCGTTTTGACGTTGTCCTCTATGTCCTTCTCGGACCCACAGATCTCTTAGTATGCTCATCGGACCCCCGAACGGTCCTTCCGTACAATAGTTCAAACGGTGAGAAAGCCAAACTTTCTTGAGGGACTTCGCGATACGCGAATAAGAGCGCGTTAATGTATTTGTCCCATTCTTTGGGACGTTCGCTTGCCATTCTACGAAGCATTTGCTTTAACGTACCATTGAACCGTTCCACGAGACCGTTACACTGTGGGTGGTACGGTGTTGTGGTTAATTGTCTCAGCGATAACAATCTACTAACTTCCTCCATGACTGCCGACGTAAATTGACTACCCCGATCGGTGAGCATCTCCTCGGGGATACCCAGTCTACTGAACATATCCACGAGAGCTTCCGCGACTCGTTCGGCCTCGATGCCTGGTAGTGGTACCGCCTCTGGGTACCTAGTTGCATAATCAACTAACGTTAGTATGTTAACGATTCTTCCGATCGGGTAGCTGGAAAAATTGGCCCTACAATGTCAACTGCGACTCGTTTGAACGGAGTGTCTATCAACGGCATAGTTCCTAACGGAACCTTGGTGATGTGTCCCTTTGACACAGTCTTTTGACATATGTCACAAGACCTACAAAACCGTGTAATGTCACTGCCCACGCCTGGCCAATAAAATTCTGATAACACTCGATCAGTTGTCTTCTTAACCCTTAAATGGCCCGCCATGATCGATTCATGTGCCACTTTCATCACGGTAGTCCTAAGTGTTTTTGGGACTACCAGCTGATGGTACATCCTACCTGACCCTATCGATTCGAAATTACGATACAACAAGTCTTTTCGGTATGCGAATTTCGATTTGTTTCCATTCTTACTTGACCGTACCGTTCCTTCTTTTGCGTTATTTCGAACCGACGTCAATGTGACGTCATGTGCCTGCGCCTCTTTGAATTCATCGCGTGATACGTTCGCGATTGCGGTAGGGACTTTGAGGGTCTTATATGATTCGTCTCGGGCTGTCGTTTTGTGACCTAGTTTCAACTGCGCACGATTTAGCGCCTCTAAAAATCGGATATCACACCGGTAACTCTGACCCATCTACATTTCCATTGTAACAGTCATACATTGTATCTGTCATGCAAAAGGCTTCTACCCGCTTTGAAAAAACTTGGTTAAAAAGGTTATCTGAATCTACCCGGGCGGTAAGGAATTCCTACTCATTTTGCTCCTATTTACCAGCATGCATGTTGAAACTTTGCTTAAAAACTGATCTGGTTGTATTAAACTTTCCCTGACGACCACCCCGGTACACCCAGTATCTCGCATTACTGTGACCTTTTTCCCATTTAATGTGCCCTCTGCTACGGGTAGCCTATCCATACCAAATGTACATCCGTTAATCAACTCCAGCTGTATCTCGCTACCTGAACATACAATAGTGGTGTCGGTATCAACCATACAGAAATGTCCTTGGTTTTCCCCTGGTTGTTCCGTGTTTTGCCATCTACCTCTACCTCTGCCTCTAGTGTGCCTTCCACTTCTACCTCTATTTCTACCTCTGTACCGACCTCTCTGTTCTTTATCTGCAAAACTTACATGTTTCTCTTCCTCGACTGCTTCTGCTTTGTAAGCTGAGGACCGGTCACGTTTTGGACAATCGTAGGACATGTGACCTTCTTTGCCACAATGGTAACATGTCCCGCGATGCCTATCATAGCCGTTCCTGCTGGTACTTCTGTCATAACTGCCTCTACTCGGGCTTCTATCATAACTACCCCTACTTGGGCTTCTATTTTGGTACCTGTCCCTATCTCGACTCCTATCTCTGGATTGATTATCTGCACTACTTACCTTGCGCCTCTGGTTATCTACTGACCTGTACTCAGTTTCTGTTGCTAGTACTGTTCCTCTGAACTACATACTTGCTACCTCCTCTAGCTTCTGCAAAGTAATCTGCCTGAACCGCCATCTGATCTATCGAGTCAAATGTTTTCTCTTTGAGAAATAAGTAGAGCTCACGACTGCATATACTTAACATCTGATCTCTGATCATGTAGTCTAGTACTCCTTCATATGTTTCTATTCACCTTACCTAACTCAAACCATCTATCTAAATAGTTCTTTGACCGACTGACATATTGCACAAATGATTCACTGTGATCAGGTTTGGTGTTTTTGAACATGCGTCTGAACCCATCTTCCGTTAGATCAAAACATTTCAACAATGCAGATTTCAACTTATCATAGTCAAGAGCATCATCAATAGGTAGTCTAGAATATACATCTAATGCCTTGCCCTTCAATAAAGCACTCAAGTGTAGTGACCACTTATCTCTCCCCCACCTTTGAATTGCTGCGTACCTCTCAAATCTAGCTAAGTAGCTATCCATGTTGTCATTATTCTGATCAAAATGTGGCAGCTTCGGACCGAATGCTCTGCCATAGTCCCTATCATGTCTATCTTCATCTACTACTCCACCCCTTTCTACTTTTGCCATTTCTACCTGGTGCTTAGTGTCTAGTTCTCGCAATTTGAATTCTAGAGCTAACTGTGCTTCATTGGCTAACCAATGTGCTTCTTTATCTAACCGCGCATCATCTAATCTATCTTTCTCCATCTGTCGCTCAACTTCCTTAGCTAACTGCTCAGCATCTAACCTATCTTTCTCCATCTGTCGCTCAACCTCTTTAGCCAACCGCTCAGCCTCTTTAGCCAACCGCTCAGCATCTAACCTATCTTTCTCAGCCTGCCTAGCCTCAGTCTTTCCTGCTCTCTCTCCTGCTCTTCCTTACAAAGGTCCTTAACTCTGAATCTGCTAGCCCTAAGCTTTTGCCTATGTCCATTAGCTCCTTAATGGACGACACATTCTCACTCTCAACTCAACTCCGGATTATCGATTTACACGCTTTACCCGACGGTACACAAGGTCTCTAGCACTCAAATCACTTGGTGATTTGTGCGAGTCTCTTGCTTCACGTCTATAAGGTTAAGGTAAATCAATCCGGTCTCTACTCCTAACGACGGTATAAGTTTCTCAATTCGGGTAAGTCAATCCGGTATATGTATGGTCTAATGTAATGGTATATTTACAATTCCCCCTCTATGGTACTGGACACAAATATTGGGGACTGGTTATAGACACCTGGCAGGATATAGTATTGTTCATACACAATATAATAGTGGTAGTAATCTCGCCTCAGATGTAGAAGTGTCTAGTGATAACCTAGAACACCCGCTGTGCCATCATCACAGGGAGGTACTGTTCAACAAAATCCAAAGTTACAATGACCCTTACATCGACTATCTCACCAGATCGTCTCAACTCTACACTTCTGTACCTAGGTAGTCAAATCATGTATGTGGTGATGTAATTAGTGCCTAAGTGTTTGGAGGGCATCTTACATTAACTCCCAAGGCAAACAAATACAAGATTGAATTTTGACGACGCTAGGGGTACAGCTATTCTAGCCTCCTTACTTCAACGCTTTGAAGAAACTGATTATAAAGAGGAGGAAACAAACCCCACTTCTGACACCATTTGTCAAGGTCATTACCAAGGTCAGGAATGATCGAGACAAATTGTCTCCCCTATTATCATATGAACCAAGTATACTTCAATTGTTATGACGTTATGGCCAATATAGCTTGATCTGACTACGAAGTGGTAACAATGCATTGAAGTGGTCAATGTAAGGGATAGGCCAGAGTAGATAAGTACACGTAGTCACTTAATCACTTATAATGTACACTATATTACATGGGGAACACACATGAATACATGATACATTGATATGCGAACATCACTGTACTGTGCATGATACTAATTCAATTACTACAAGGTTGTAAAGCCAATCGACTGTTATACTTTAACGCAACTTAAAGCTATAGACGAATAAACTCAGTATGTGGTATCTCAATTGGTCCCGTATGGACAATAGTATGAATGCACAAGTACTTCGATGATCGCTAATCAAAGTGAAATAACATACAAGTATAACATGGCATAACGAACATAGGAGGACAAATGACAATCATCTGAGCTACCCCAGTGCTGGCGTATCTCAATAGATAGTGGTAACCTCTGAGTATCAAGGTCCCCAAGGTCTGCCTCACCCGCAATATGAGGTCTAGTCAACAATATGGCTATAATCCAACTTCAAGTGGATTAATCCATAAACAATATATGTAGTCTTACTACAATCCTTTAGCCATGATATGCCATGATAGGAGTATTACCATACACTATCAAAGTATACATATGTATTGCCTATGCAATATATTTCCAAAGTAATGAATGTCAAAGTCAAAGCCGGATGTGGTTACATCACATGATAGTCAATAACGATAATGTTCCGGAAGCTGGTACCGAAGTAAAGTTCCAAAGGTATATATATTTCCGGAAATGGTGGACCAGATGTAAAGTTCCTATGGTATCACTCGACTGTAGCAACCCGGATGTGGTAGAACCGGATGTAAAGTATCCATGGTGAATCAATGGGTTGTAATACCGGAAGTGGTAGACCGGATGTAAAGTTCCGATATAATACAAAAATGGCGATTATCACTATGGCTAAGACGCCGGAAAAGTTTCACTTAGGTGACATTCAACTCGGTTGGTAGTATAATGATATGATATGTGTGTATGGCGTTTCACTTCACTAAACTATGGCTGTGACTGTCTGCTGAACGCGATGTAGCTATCACACACTGCTCTATACAGGCCTGTACCCGGAGCTGCTACACACACTGCGCCAGACAGACGTACGGACACTCGGACGACCTGACACTCTGCACTGACTGGGGTCTGCCCTCAACGAGTGGACCAAAACGTCCAATGTTGCCCGCTGGAGCGATCTCAAGAGGCTACAAAAATGAAATGAGTCTCCAATTACTGGACGAATACGCACAGACAGACAGACAGGATGCACAACGGACTAAAACGGGAATCGAACAACGGCAAATCACAGCTGAAATAAAATGTTGTAGGTACATACCAAAATCCTCCGTGTCACTGGTGAATACAGTACTAGTCTTCTGTAACCAGAAAATATGTGTCCCGCCAACACATAGCGAGACATCGCTTATATACGCACCAGTGAAACCATGCACGGAATAATGAATATGCCTACCCCTCGTTCGACATCTCACATAAATACTACAAAACCAATGGCTTTGCCATGTCACCCATGGGTTATATTTGGCATAAATATAAGTTCCCACGCCTTAAATTCAACCAAACCAGTGTACAGCCCTCGTGGAATAAATACCATCCAACATGGTATACCCCACACTACCATAAATCTGCACACTATAGACCCAGATCTCATAATCCGAAATCTACTCGACTGGTCTCGACAATGCGAATGGTCGCTTCTTGGCCCCGCCAAACCCCTCCATATCGGTCCTACGGCTATACACTCAAATGAGAGTGTAGCACATACTAAACTCAAAATATCGTGGCATTTTACGGAAATATCACGACACAAAACATCAACAGTATGGGATCTGATATATCCGTGTTGGCCAGTACCAGGCTATGCTGAAACACTAACCCGTGGCATACATAACAGGGCAGACCATGGTATGGTCTGCGCTATATACTGGCTTCACCTACAGAAGGTCCCTTATCTGGTGAACAACTGACACGCGGACAAACTCGGCTGGCACGAATAGTGGACATCCGTAATACTAAAAGGGGTCTTCTCCCTAGCGAAACCAGCACACGCAGTCAACGAGTTCTCTACAACACACATGCATAGTCTGTGGCAAATATGGCGTGACATCAGTAAAACATTGCTCATAAAATAGACGTATATTTAAATCCGCAAAAATGACACGCATAAACGTATTTCCACCAATACAACACAATGTACATGCTAAATCACAGGTATGTAAAAATCACAGGTGTGTGAAATCACAGGTATGTGGAATCACAGGTATGTGAAATCAATAATACGCACAACAATACAAAACAGTACCACACATCACAAATATACAATTATACGGAAATCCGGAATGTACAAGAATGCACGTGTCACGCGACAGGGAATTAACTAAGTATTTCAAGACGAAATGTAGGTCAAGGTCAAATATAGATCAGGGGTTATTGATGTACATCACTATGAGAAAAGGTTGTTCAAGTATGGTGTCTGTATGCACAATAGTATTCCATGTAGAAAGCTTGACTAAAAACCTTAACCAAGGTTGACTAAAAACCTAAACCAAGGGGAATTAACTAAGTAATTCAAGGTTAAATGTAGGTCAAAGTCAAATATAGGTCAGGGGTTGTTGATGTACATGACTAGGAGATAAAGTTGTCCAAGTATGGTTGGTGTAGGGCCAGGAGTATTCCATCTACAAGCTTGACTAAAAACCTTAACGAAAGAGAATTAACTAAGTAATTCAAGAGGAAATGTAGGTCAAGGTCATGTAGGTCAAGGTCAAATAATGATCAAGGGTTATTGATGAACATCCATAGGAGATGAAGTTGTCCAAGTATGGTGAGTGTAGGGCCAGGAGTATTCCATATACAAGCTTGACTAAAAACCTTAACCAAGGAGAATTAACTAAGTAATTGAAGAGGAAATGTAGGTGAAGGTCAAATATAGATCAGGAGTTATTGATGTACATCCCTATGAGAAAAGGTTGTCCAAGTATGGTGTCTGTATGCACAATAGTATTCCATGTACAAGCTTGACTAAAAACCTTAACCAAGGTTGACTAAAAACCTTAACCAAGGGGAATTAACTAGGTAATTCAAGGTTAAATGTAGGTCAAGGTCAAATATAGGTCAGGGGTTGTTGATGTACATCACTAGGAGATAAAGTTGTCCAAGTATGGTTGGTGTAGGGCCAGGAGTATTCCATCTACAAGGTTGACTAAAAACCTTAACCAAAGAGAATTAACTAAGTAATTCAAGAGAATGTAGGTGAAGGTCAAATATAGATCAGGGGTTACTGATGTACATCCCTAGGAGATGAAGTTGTGCAAGTATGGTGGGTGTAGAGCCAGGAGTATTCCATATACAAGCTTGACTAAAAACCTTAACCAAGGGGAGTGAGTGAGTGATGAATAGGGTTTAACGTCCGCTTTTCTGACCATAGAGGTACAAGCCTCAGGGAGTCTACACGCAGACGGGTCAATCGGGGTCGTGTCCGTATCCACCTGTCCGAGGGGGGTAAATCCCAACTTCAGAACTCAATATTTACAATAAAAATATATATCAGTCCTGAAATTAGAACAACCTGATCTGGTGCCAGGCCCTCGCCACACCAGCATCATTTATCCCATCCCCTAAAAGTAATAGGATTAGCGCTAATCTTACTTTTATATATGGGGCATAGCCCGACTCAACTCTCACATACAAGAAAGCCAAAAATGTACATGAGGGCCAAATCCGGTATAGTGCGTTCCGGAAAGTATGAACCCAATCGTTAAGCCAGTTTAGTCGCCTTTTACGACAAGCAATGGCTACTGCAGCACTATTCTCAGGATCAGTTGATCCCGCCCCGGTGCCTGCACGGGGCACCTTAACCAAGGGGAATTAACTAAGTAATTGAAGAGGAAATGTAGGTCAAGGTCAAATATAGACCAGGGGTTATTGATGTACATCCATATGAGAAAAGGTTGTCCAAGTATGGTGTCTGTATGCACAATAGTTCCATGTACAAGCTTGACTAAAAACCTTAATCAAGGTTGACTAAAAACCTTAACCAAGGGGAATTAACTAAGTAATTTAAGAGGAAATGTAGGTCAAGGTCAAATATAGATCAGGGGTTACTGATGTACATCACTAGGAGATGAAGTTGTCCAAGTATGGTGGGTGTAGGGCCAGTAGTATTCCATATACAAGCTTGACTAAAAACCTTAACCAAGGCGTGACGGTGACGCCGACGCCGGGGTGACAACATAAGCTCTACTTATTCTTCGAATAGTCGAGCTAAAAATGGCCGCCAAGGGGAGATAAGTCATCGAAAAATTTTGAAAACCAATAGGCTTCTTCGGCTTGCCGTGATAAACATGTATACCAAATTTGGTTACAATCTGTCAAGTAGAACTCTAGTTATTGCGTGGACAAGCTGTGCCGCCCGCCGCCCGCCCGTACAAGATGAATACATAATACGTCCCGTTTTTTCAAACAGGCATATAAAAATTAATAAATTTATCCTTAATTTGAAAATGTTTCCCTCAAAGTGTACTTAGCAAGATGAGTATACTTTGAAATTTTTGTGAAATCGGCTACAGGAGCGTGGAGCGTACCTGCAGTAACTCGGCTGACATGGCACGCTGCTCTGGGTTCTTCACGAGACACTTGGACACAAAGTCGATGAACTCCGGGGACCACCTGTCCAGGTTACGGAACGACGGCGGTGGCTTCGTGGGAATCATGAATATTGCCTGCAATACACAACACAGCACTCGTCAATGGAATGTGTTCCAGAATGACGGTCGTCACGAATATTGCCTGCAATACACAACACAGCACTCGTCAATGGAATGTGTTCCAGAATGACGGTCGTCACGAATATTGCCTGCAATACACAACACAGCGCTCGTCAATGGAATGTGTTCCAGAATGACGGTCGTCATGAATATTGCCTGCAATACACAACACAGCACTCGTCAATGGAATGTGTTCCAGAATGACGGTCGTCACGAATATTGCCTGCAATACACAACACAGCACTCGTCAATGGAATGTGTTCCAGAATGACAGTCGTCACGAATATTGCCTGCAATACACAACACACCACTCAGGAATGTATACCCACAGCGTCAGGAAATAAATTGTTCATGATAAGCAGCAGGACGTTTGACAAGTGCCTGTTAACTCCTAACCCTAACCCACCAGCCATTCTGAAGACATAACTGACAAGAGATAGAACGTGACTTGCTTTGGTGTTTACCTGCCCGTCTGATGGTTAGTTACTAAATTGGACAACCTGGAATGGAAGTTGTAATGTAATTCTCACATACAACCGAGTGATTAGCAGTGATGAACACACATTATCATCCCTGATAAATTACAGTCAAACCTAGGAAAATTGAAGACACTCAAATCTCGCCATTTCCCAGGGCCAAGCTGTGCCCGGCCGCCACCCACCCGTACAACATCCACCCATACAACCTCCACCCGTACAACATCCACCCATACAACGGGAATACATAATAAGTTACTTTCTTTTTCAAATCGGCATATAAAAATGTATGGTTGCTGCATGTTACAAGCAGAAACCATACATTTCTATATGCCGATTTGAACAAAACTGGATGGTCGGTAAATCCGACAAATGCTCCCCGATGACGCCTGGATTGAAATTCAAAGTCCTTGACCCTGGGTATTAGTATGCTTATTAATCACAATAAATGGTGATCAATGTGTATATGATGTTTCAAGTTGATATCGCAAGCGGTCACAGAGATATAACAATGTGAACAAGAGTGCCGAAGGTCACAATATACGCCCGTCAAGGCAAGGCCAGTCAACAAAGGGAGATAACTCATCTTGACGTGATAAACATGTAAACCAAGTTACGATCCGTCAAGTAGAACTTGACTTATTGTGTGGATAAGGATACATAGTCCGAAAATTAACAAGAGCTGTAGGAGAACAGCATAGCTCGACTACGAGGGTTGTCGATGTACACATAGCTTGACAAAGAAGGTGGCCGCGGCCCGCATAAAAACCTTAACCAAGGGAAATTAACTAAGTAATTCAAGGTTAAATGTAGGTCAATATCAGATATAGGTCACGGGTTATTGATGTACATCACTAGGAGATGAAGTTTTCCAAGTATGGTTGCTGTAGGCCCAGGAGTATTCCATATACAAGCTTGACTAAAAACCTTAACAAAGGGGAAATAACTAAGTAATCCAAGGGTAAAAGTAGGTCAAGGTGAAATATAGGTCAGGGATTATTGATGTGCATCCCTAGGAGATGAAGTTGTCCAAGTATGGTTGCTGTAGGCCCAGGAGTATTCCATATACAAGCTTGACTATAAACCTTAACCAAGGGGAAATAACTAAGTAATTCAAGATTAAATGTAGGTCAAGGTAAAATATAGGTCAGGGGTTATTGATGTACATCCCTATGAGAAAAAGTTATCCAAGTATGGTGTATGTATGCACAATAGTATTATCTATACAAGCTTGAGTAAAAACCTTAACCAAGGTTGACTAAAAACCTTAACCAACGGGAATTAACTAAGTAATTCAAGGTTAAATGTAGGTCAAGGTCAAATATAGGTCAGGGGTTGTTGATGTACATCACTAGGAGATGAAGTTGTCCAAGTATGGTGGGTGTAGGGCTAGGAGTATTCCATATACAAGTTTGACTAAAAACCTTAACCAAGGCGTGACGGTGACGCCGACGCCGGGGTGACTACATAAGCTCTAACTATTCTTCGAATACTCGAGCTAAAAATGGCCGCCAAGGGGAGATAAGTCATCAAAATCAATAGGCTTCTTCGTCTTACCATGATAAACATGTATACCGAATTCGGTTAAGATCGGTCAAGTAGAACTTGCGTTATTGCGTGGACAAGGATACAGAGTGCGAAAATAAACAATGGCTGCCAAGGGGAGATAAGTATCGGAAAATTTTCAAAATCAATAGGCTTCTTTGTCTTGCCATGTTAAACATGTATACTGAATTTGGTTTCGATCGGTGAAGTCGAACTTGAGTTATTGCGTGGACAAGGATACAGAGTGCGAAAATTAACAAGAGCTGTAGGAGAACAGCATAGCTCGACTACGAGAATTGTCGATGTACACATAGCTTGACAAACAAGGTGGCTGCGGCTTGCATAAAAACCTTAACCAAGGTTGACTAAAAACCTTAACCAAGGGAAATTAAGTAAGTAATTCAAGGTTAAATGTAGGTCAATGTCAGAATAGGTCAGGGGTTGTTGATGTACATCACTAGGAGATGAAGTTTTCCAAGTATGGTTGCTGTAGGCCCAGGAGTATTCCATATACAAGCTTGACTAAAAACCTTAACCAAGGGGAAATAACTAAGTAATCCAATGATAAAAGTAGGTCAAGGTCAAATATAGGTCAGGGATTATTGATGTACATGTACATGACTAGGAGATGAAGTTGTCCAAGTATGGTTGGTGTAGGGCCAGGAGTATTCCATCTACAAGCTTGACTAACAAGAATTCCGCCACGGAAACGGTGTCGCGCCTGCCGAGGCATTTGACCGTGAACATTACAAGTAAATAAATTACCTTGACCTTCAGAATTTGGATGTGGGGGTGTGCATAATGAAGCATCATCCATAGACAAACATTGATGTGAAATATTATCAATGTCTGGAAAGGGGTTAAATATATATTGTGAAAAAACAATAACTTTAACGCATTTCTGTTACAAATCCGGTGAACATTACAGGTAAATAAATGACATTGACTTTCAAAATTTGGATGTGGGGGTGTGCGTAATGAAGAATCATTCCTAGACAAACATTGATGTGAAATATTATCAAAGTCTGGCAAGGGGTTAAAGAGATATTGTGAAAAAACAATAACTTTAACGCGTTTCTGTGACAAAACCGGTGAACATTACAAGTAAATAAATGACCTTGACCTTCAGACTTTGGATGTGGGGGTGTGCGTAATGAAGCATCATCCCTAGACAAACATTGATGTGAAATATTATCAAAGTCTGGCAAGGGGTTAAAGAGATATTGTGGAAAAACAATAACTTTAACACATTTACCTTACAAAAAAAACGGACGACGCAGACGACGACGACGATGACGACAACGACGACGATGATGACGCGGAAAAAGCGCCGACTATAGTCGCGCCTCTGCTAAAGCAGGCGCGACAAAAACCTTAACCAAAGAGAATTAACTAAGTAATTCAAGAGGAAATGTAGGTGAAGGTCAAATATAGATCAGGGGTTATTGATGTACATCACTATGAGAAAAGGTTGTCCAAGTATGGTGTCTGTGTGCACAATAGTATTCTATGTACAAGCTTGAGCAAAAACCTAACAACCAAGGTTGACTAAAAACCTTAACCAAGGGGAATTAACTAAGTAATTAAAGGTTAAACGTAGGTGAAGGTAAAATATAGGTCAGGGGTTGTTGATGTGCATCACTAGGAGATGAAGTTGTCCAAGTATGGTTGGTGTAGGGCCAGGAGTATTCCATCTACAAGCTTGACTAAAAACCTTAACCAAGGGGAATTAACTAAGTAATTGAAGAGGAAATATAGGTCAATGTGAAATATAGATCAGGGGTTCTTGATGTACATCCCTATGAGAAAAGGTTGTCCAAGTATGGTGTCTGTATGCACAATAGTATTGCATGTACAAGCTTGAGTAACAAGAGCTGTAGGAGAACAGCATAGCTCGACTACGAGGGTTGTCGATGTACACATAGCTTGACAAAGAAGGTGGCTGCGGCCTGCATAAAAACCTTAACCAAGGTTGACTAAAAACCTTAACCAAGGGAAATTAAGTAAGTAATTCAAGGTTAAATGTAGGTCAATGTCAGATATAGGTCAGGGGTTATTGATGTAAATCCCTAGGAGATGAAGTTTTCCAAGTATGGTTTCTGTAGGCCCAGGAGTATTCCATATACAAGCTTGACTATAAACATTAACCAAGTAATTCAAGGTTAAATGTAGGTGAAGGTAAAATAAAGGTCAGGGGTTATTGATGTACATCCCTATGAGAAAGTTATCCAAGTATGGTGTCTGGATGCACAATAGTATTCAATGTACAAGCTTGATTAAAAACCTTAACCAAGGTTGACTAAAAACCTTAACCAAGGGGAATTAAGTAATTCAAGAGGAAATGTAGTTGAAGGTCAAATATAGGTCAGGGGTTATTGATGCACATCACTAGGAGATGAAGTTGTCTAAGTATGGTGGGTGTAGGGCCAGTAGTATTCCATATACAAGCTTGACTAAAAACCTTAACCAAGGGGAATTCAGTAAGTAATTCAAGAGGAAATGTAGGTCAAGGTCAAATATAGATCAGGGGTTATTGATGTACATCCCTATGAGAAAAGGTTGTCCAAGTATGGTGTCTGTATGCACAATAGTGTTCCATGTACAAGCTTGACTAAAAACCTTAACTAAGGTTGACTAAAAACCTTAACCAAGGGGAATTAAGTAAGTAATTCAAGAGGAAATGTAGGTGAAGGTCAAATATAGATCAGGGGTTATTGATGTGCATCACTAGGAGATGAAGTTGTCCAAGTATGGTGGGTGTAGGGCCAGTAGTATTGCATATACCAGCTTGACTAAAAACCTTAACCAAGGTTGATTAAAAACCTTAACCAAGGGGAATTAAGTAAGTAATTCAAGAGGTAATGTAAGTCAAGGTCAAATATAGATCAGGGGTTATTGATGTACATCACTAGGAGATGAAGTTGTCCAAGTATGGTGGGTGTAGGGCCAGTAGTATTCCATATACAAGCTTGACTAAAAACCTTAACCAAGGGGAATTAAGTAAGTAATTCAAGAGGAAATGTAGGTCAAGTTCAAATATAGATCAGGGGTTATTGATGTACATCCCTATGAGAAAAGGTTGTCCAAGTATGGTGTCTGTATGCACAATAGTGTAACTTAGTGTTCCATGTACAAGCTTGACTAAAAACCTTAACTAAGGTTGACTAAAATCCTTAACCAAGGGGAATTAACTAAGTAATTCAAGAGGAAATGTAGGTGAAGGTCAAATATAGATCAGGGGTTATTGATGTGCATCACTAGGAGATGAAGTTGTCCAAGTATGGTGGGTGTAGGGCCAGTAGTATTGTATATACAAGCTTGACTAAAAACCTTAACCAAGGTTGATTAAAAACCTTAATCAAGGGGAATTAACTAAGTAATTCAAGAGGAAATGTAGGTCAATGTCAAATATAGATGAGGGGTTGTTGATGTACATCACTAGGAGATGAAGTTTTCCTAGTATGGTGGGTGTAGGGCCAGTAGTATTCAATATACAAGCTTGACTGAAAACCTTAACCAAGGGGAATTAACTAAGTAATTCAAGAGGAAATGTAGGTCAAGGTCAAATATAGATCAGGGATTGTTGATGTACATCACTAGGAGATGAAGTTATCCAAGTATGGTGGGTGCAGGGCCAGTAGTATTCCATATACAAGCTTGACTAAAAACCTTAACCAAGGGGAATTAACTAAGTAATTCAAGAGGAAATGCAGGTCAAGGTCAACTATAGATCAGGGGTTATTGATGTACATCGCTATGAGAAAAGGTTGTCAAAGTATGGTGTCTGTATGCACAATAGTATTCCATGTACAAGCTTGACTAAAAACCTTAAGCAAGGTTGACTAAAAACCTTCACCAATGGGAATTAACTAAGTAATTCAAGAGGAAATGTAGGTGAAGGTCAAATATAGATCAGGGGTTATTGATGTACATCACTAGGAGATGAAGTTGTCCAAGTATGGTGGGTGTAGGGCCAGTAGTATTCCATTTACAGGCTTGACTAAAAAACTTAACCATGGGGAATTAAGTAAGTAATTCAAGAGGAAATGTAGGTCAAGGTCAAATATAGATCAGGGGTTATTGATGTACATCCCTATGAGAAAAGGTTGTGCAAGTATGGTGTCTGTATGCACAATAGTATTCCATGTACAAGCTTGACTAAAAACCTTAACCAAGGTCGACTAAAAACCGTAACCAAGGGGAATTAACTAAGTAATTCAAGAGGAAATGTAGGTCAAGGTCAAATATAGATCAGGGGTTATTGATGTACATCTCTAGGAGATGAAGTTGTCCAAGTATGGTGGGTGTAGGGCCAGTAGTATTCCATATACAAGCTTGACTAAAAACCTTAACCAAGGGGAATTAACTAAGTAATTCAAGAGGAAATGCAGGTCAAGGTCAACTATAGATCAGGGGTTATTGATGCACATCGCTATGAGAAAAGGTTGTCCAAGTATGGTGTCTGTATGCACAATAGTATTCCATGTACAAGCTTGACTAAAAACCTTAACCAAGGTTGACTAAAAACCTTAACCAAGGGGAATTAACTAAGTAATTCAAGAGGAAATGTAGGTCAAGGTCAAATATAGATCAGGGGTTATTGATGTACATCCCTATGAGAAAAGGTTGTGCAAGTATGGTGTCTGTATGCACAATAGTATTCCATGTACAAGCTTGACTAAAAACCTTAACCAAGGTCGACTAAAAACCGTAACCAAGGGGAATTAACTAAGTAATTCAAGAGGAAATGTAGGTCAAGGTCAAATATAATCAAGGTTATTGATGTACATCACTAGGAGATGAAGTTGTCCAAGTATGGTGGGTGTAGGGCCAGTAGTATTCCATATACAAGCTTGACTAAAAACCTTAACCAAGGTAAATTAACGAAGTAATTCAAGAGGAAATGTAGGTGAAGGTCAAATATAAATCAGGGGTTATTGATGTACATCCCTATGAGAAAAGGTTGTCCAAGTATGGTGTCTGTATGCACTATAGTATTAAATGTACAAGCTTGACTAAAAACCTTAACCAAGGTTGACTAAAAACCGTAACCAAGGTTGACTAAAAACCGTAACCAAGGGGAATTAACTAAGTAATTCAAGAGGAAATGTAGGTCAAGGTCAAATATAGATCAGGGGTTATTGATGTACATCACTAGGAGATGAAGTTGTCCAAGTATGGTGGGTGTGAAGCCGGTAGTAATTCCATCTTACAAAGCCCTGACCTTAAAAACCGTGGGTGTAGAGCCAGTAGTCCAATTCTAAAAAAAAACCAAGGGGCTGAACTAAAACCGGTTGAAGCCTGGTAGTTTTCCAATCCTACAAGCTTGACTAAAAACCTTAACCAAGGCGTGTCGGTGATGCCGACGCCGACGCCGACACCGACGCCGTCACCGGGGTGACAACATAAGCTCTAACTATTCTTTGAATAGTCGAGCTAAAAATGGCTGCCAAGGGGAGATAAGTATCGGAATTTTTTCAAAATCAATAGGCTTCTTTGTCTTGCCATGATAAACATGTATACCGAATTTAGTTTTGATCAGTGAAGTAGAACTTGAGTTATAGCGTGGACAAGGATACAGAGTGCGAAAATTAAAATTGGCCGCCAAGGGGAGATAAGACATCGGAAATTTTTCAAAATCAATAAGCTTCTTCGTCTTGCCGTGATAAACATGTATACCGAATTTGGTTACGAGCGGTGAAGCACAACTTGAGTTATTCAGTTTTAAGTTTTTATTTCCATACATAGTCATATACAAACAATACATGAGTTACAAGCAGTTTAACAACATGCATTAATAGGTTACACTCCTTGTTTACAATCAACTATGAGTACATGTATTGTAAATAATTATAGATTATAACGTATTGTTCATACATGGTTAGGTTGGATTTATTAAAGAATGTTATGTAGATGAGAGAATAGAGTTGAAAATGAGATATGGTGAAATAGGTTTAGTGAATAATAATTGAGCAACACACCACGATACAATACTATTACGGTATATGCTGTTATACCTAACTGTAATATTTGTATGTACATGTATACTCAGAAGGTTTATGTATCTCTAAATGAGTGTTAGTCTAATTGGATAACATTCCATTTTCGTTCATGAACTATGAGCTTATTTCTATTCATTGCAATTTCTTTTTCAATATTTTGTGTTGCCTTTAGGTAAGACATAAACTCTGGAAATTTAGGTTCCGTATTTCGTAATTTACATGTATATATAAAGTATTTTCCTAGTATGATACAAAAGTTGAAAAACTTGTTGTTTTGCTCATATTGCCCCGAAGCAACAGTGTGCTAATCAAAATTACATACAATATTATTATTGTTTAAAAAGGTATTCAGCTGTGACCAAAAATGATGGCTTATAGTGCATTCCCAAAAAAGGTGCTTATTTGTTTCTGGAGCCATGGCGCAAAAATCACACAAATTGGAGCTGACAATGTTACACTTTAAGTACATAATCGTTTGTAGCGACAATTCTCATAAAAAATTTGTACTGAAAATTCCTAAGTTTAGAACTTATAGTGTTTGTAAAATGATTTGTGTACACTATCTTCCAATTTATATTTTTATCCGCGAATTCGTCATCCCATTTTGTCTTGGCTTTATGCACAACCGGTTTCTGTTGATTAAGAAACATGTTATATAGCTTCTTATTACATTTGGTCGTGGTTTTTATTTGTTCTATTAATAGTATCTTTGTAGTAATCGTGTTTATTCTTTCATTTTTAATTTGTGTTCTCCAGTCTTGAGGAATGCACGAAATCAGTTTGAAGGTAATCGTTATTACTATTAAACATCAAATAGTTCTTTTATTTTTTGTAAAATTAAAGAATGATGTAGTTCTATAATCGTATAGGTGTTCTATATATTTAATCCCCTTATTAGCCCATTCCTTGTAGTAAAACATTCTTCCATTACTTTTTATTTTCGAATTGTTCCATAAAATTTGCTTTGATATTGTTTCTGGATTATCGCAGAAGATTAGCTTGCACCATGATTTAAGAACATCTGTCAAAAAATTATTTTTTATCAAATGTTTTACGTCCGTTTGGTTTACATTTCCTTCAAATATATGTACACCACCAAAAGGCTTCAAATATTTTAAATATAGTACTTTCCATTTTCCGTGATTTTCAGTTTCTGCAAGTCTTTTGACCCATGTAGCCTTTAGTGCATCAATAAACGATTCTAATTCTATGATTTTTAGCCCACCTTCTTCGAACGTTTTAACAATAATTTTTCTACTAATTTTATCAGGCTTTGAATCCCAGAGAAAATCAAACATAATGCGTATAATTTGCTTTAAAGTCTCCTGCTCAGGATTGTCTAGATCTGTTATTAAAGGGAATATTAATTTTGGAAATGCAAAACTTTTAATGACAGTTATTTTACCTAGTATGGTGAGCTTTCTTTTTTTCCATTTGCCTAAACATTGCTGAAATTCCTTTATTTTAGGATCTATGTTTAAACTATGCACTTTATTTTTATCATTACAAAAATATATCCCTAAAGTTTTGGCCACATCTGCAGTCCATGAAAATGGTTTATCATCACAGTACGTAGTTGTAGAGTTCTTCGTCGAACCTGTTCTAAACAATATTGACTTAGAATAGTTTAAACGTAAACCTGAAATGTTTCCAAAATTATCTATTGTACTAATTAATATTTCGAGAGATTGTCTGGACCCATCCATGCAAAATGTAGCATCATCCGCGAACATAGTATTTTTTATTTCTTCACTATTTATATTTATTCCTTTTATTAATTGATTTTTTTGACACTGTGCGAGTGTATTTCTATTGCGATTATGAATAAATAAGGAGATAATGGACATCCTTGTCTTACTCCTCTTCCCAAGCAAAAAAAAATCTGAAAGATAGCCATTATTTGTTACACAACTTGATATATTATGATAAAATATTTCAATCCATTTGATTAAGCTGGGTCCGAAGTTTAGAAATGTTAATACCTTAATTATATACTCATGGCTTATACTATCAAATGCTTTTTCAAAATCGGCGAATAATAGGATTCCTGGTATATTTTTATCATTTGCGTGTTCAATTACTTCAGATAAGAGCCTTATATTTTCTCCAATAGACCTACCTTTAATAAATCCTGTTTGTGAAGAATCTATTAAATTATTTAATACCTTTTTTATTCTATTTTCAATGGCCTTTGCTGCTATTTTGTAGTCGATATTTAGCAAACTTATTGGTCTCCAGTTGGCGAGGTGTGTTGTATTTTTGCCTGTTTTTGGAATTAAATTTATAACACTTTGTTTTTGTAGTGTTGTTATGTTAGTTCGCCTTGCTCCATCAAAAAGTTTAATGATTTTACCAAATGGCTTTTTATGTCTTTCCAAAACATTTTGAAAAATTCTACTGTTATTCCATCTGACCCAGGGCTCTTATTGTTTTTCATTTCTTTTGAGGCATTATAACATTTAGCTTCTGTCAATATACCTTCACATTTACGTTTCTCCTCATCATTTAACTTATTATTATAATCATTTGGGAAAAAATTAATATCAGAATCTGTACATTCTTTTTTCTTATATAGTTTTTCATAATAATGTTTTTCTTCTAGTAGAATTTGTTTCTTGTCTGTAACAAGTTTTCCATTTACAGTTAGCTGTGAAATAATGTTTCTTTCAAATTTTCTTTTTTCAAGCTCCGCAAAAAAATTTGTATTCTTTTCTCCAGCCTCTACCCCATTTACTTTCGATCAAAAAATAATACTTTCTGCTCGTCTTTTATAAATTTCTTCGAGACAGCTTTTACAATTATTTAATTCATCGATTGCTTCAGGTGTTTGAATATTGTCATTACTTAATAGATCAATTTGCTGCTGTAATTTATTTTCGTCGTTTTATCTTTTCTAATACGTTTTGTAGTATATTTGATAGTTTCATTTCTGATTGTTCCTTTAATTAACTCCCATAAAGTATTAGGGTTTGCTTCATGGTTAATGTTGGCAATTTCCGCTATATTGCTTTTTAATAATTGTTTTATAATCATTTTCGAAAATAATTGAATTATTCAATTTAAAATATCCTGGGCCTCTAGGCTGATCATTGATATTTATCATGATTTGTACCAATGAATGATCTGTTTTTATACAACTTGAGTTATTGCGTGGACAAGGATACAGAGTGCGAAAAATAAAAATTGCCGCCAAGGAAGATAAGGCATCGGAAAGTTTTGGAAATCAATAGGCTTCTTCGGTTTGCCGTGATAAACATGTAAATACCAAACTGGGTTACAATCCGTCAAGTAGACCTCTAGTTATTGCATGGACAAGCTGTGCCAGCCCGCCCGCCGCCCGACCACCAGCCCGCCCACCCATCCGCCCGTACAAGATGAATACATAATACGTAAAAACATAAAAACTTTAACGTAAGCTTTAACAAACAAAATTCCAAGTAATTTGATCTTGGGCTCCTGGGCAGCATGGGTAGGGTATACAAAGAAAATATGGATGGTGATCAATGTGTATATGAAGTTTCAAAGTTGATATCACAAGCGGTCACAGAGATATAGCAATTTGAAAAACTTTAACATAAGCTTAAACAAACAAAATTCTAAGTCAATTGACCTTGGCCTTGGGCTCCTGTGCATCATGGGTAGGGTATACAATGCAAATATGGATGGTGATCAATGTGTATATGAAGTTTCAAGTTTATATCCCAAGCAGTCACATAGATATAGCAATTTGAAAAACTTTAACGTAAAACTCGGACGGCGTACAGCGGAAACAATTAATTCTTTTCGGGGGAACATAAAAATACATTTGCATAAGCAGAAATTCCAACTTACTCTCATTGGGTGTATGTCACCATACGGCGGTTTGCCTTCGGCCATTTCTAGTGCTGTAATACCTGCAACATAGAGCAGATACAGCCAGCTATAATCACCAGTGAAGCTCCAGATCATCAAATACGTGGCACGCTTCATCAGAACCTATGCCGTGCAGTACCTCAGTGTAATATATAGTCGGTAACGCGGAATGTAAACTATTCAACATTTAGTCTATAACACATTGCGGATATTTTTAACATATTAAATTTGGAATTGTTTCAAGCGAATACATTTCAAGTGCATGCAAATTTTGAAACACCTTTTTATATTTGCTTATTTTTAATGAAGCGATTGTTGTGCCCACCCGTTTGAGCCATCGTGATACCATTAATGGCATTATGTACATTACCTAGACTCCAGATATTGGCCCATGTATGTTACCTAGACTCCAGATATCTGCCCATGTACGTTACCTAGACTCAAGGTATCTGCCCACGTACGTTACCTAGACTCCAGATATCTGCCCATGTACGTTACCTAGACTCAAGGTATCTGCCCACGTACGTTACCTAGACTCCAGATATCTGCCTATGTACATGCTCCAGATATCTGCCCATGTACGTTACCTAGACTCTAGATATCGGCTCATGTACGTTATCTAGACTCCATATATCTGCCCATGTATGTTACCTAGACTCTAGATATCTGCCCATGTATGTTATCTAGACTACAGATATCTGCCCATGTATGTTACCTAGACTCCCGATATCTACCCATGTATGCTACGTAGACTCCAGATATCTGCCAATGTATGTTACCTAGACTCCAGATATATGCCCATGTATGTTACCTAGACTCCTGATATCTACCCATGTACGCTACGTAGACTTGATATCTGCCCATATATGTTACCTAGACTCCAGATATATGCCCATGTATGTTACCTAGACTTCAGATATAGGCCCATGTATGTTACCAAGACTCCAGATATCTGCCCATGTATGTTACCTAGACTCCAGATATCTGCCCATGTACGTTACCTAGACTCCCGATATCTACCCATGTATGCTACTTAGACTCCAGATATCTGCCCATGTACGTTACATAGACTCCTGATATCTACCCATGTATGTTACCTAAACTCCAGATAACTGCCCATGTACGTTACCTAGACTCCAGATATCTGTCCATGTATGCTACCTAGACTCCAGATATCTGTCCATGTACGTTACCTAGACTCCAGATATCTGCCCATGTACGTTACTTAGACTCCAGATATCTGTCCATGTACATTACCTAGACTCCAGATATCGGCCCATGTACTTTACCTAGACTCCCAATATCTGCCCATGTATATTACCTAGACTCCAGATATCTGCCCATGTACGTTACCTAGACTCCCGATATCTACCCATGTATGTTATCTAAACTCCAGATAACTGCCCATGTACGTTACCTAGACTCCAGATATCTGTCCATGTACATTACCTAGACTCCAGATATCGGCCCATGTACTTTACCTAGACTCCCAATATCTGCCCATGTACGTTACCTAGACTCCAGATATCTGCCCATGTATGTTACCTAGACTCCAAATATCTCCTGAAGTATGTTACTTAGACTCCAGATATCTGCCAATGTATGTTACCTACACACCAGATATCTGCTCATGTATGCTACCAGGACTCCAGATATCTGCCCATGTACATTACCTAGACTCCAGATATCTGCCCATGCATGTTACCTAGACTCCCGTTATCTACCCATGTATGTTACCTAGATTCCAGATATCTGCCCATGTATCTTACCTAGACTCTAGATATCTGCAATACACGTTACCTAGACTCCAGATATCTGCCTATGTATGTTACCTAGATTCCAGATATCTGATATTTTATGTTACCTAGACTACAGATATATACCCATGTATGTTATCTAGATTCCAGATATCTACCCATGTATGTTACCTAGACTCCAGATATCTGCCCATGTATGTTACCTAGACTCCAGATATCTGCCCATGTACGTTACCTAGACTCCAGATATCTGCCCATTTACATTACCTAGACTCCAGATATCTGCCCATGTACGTTACCTAGATTCCAAATATCTGCCCATGTACATTACCTAGACTCCTGATAGCTGCCCAAGTAAGTTACCTAGACTCCAGATATCTGCCCAAGTATGTTAGCTAGACTCCAGATAACTGCACATGTATGTTACCTGGACTCACGATATCTACACATGTACGTTACTTAGACTCCAGATATCTGCACATGTACCTTACCTAGACTCCAGATATCTGCACATGTACGTTACCTAGACTCCAGATATCTGCACATGTACCTTACCTAGACTCCAGATATATACCCATGTACCTTACCTAGACTCCAGATATCTGCCCATGTATGTTACCTAGACTCCAGATATCTGCACATGTACCTTACCTAGACTCCCGATATCTACCCATGTACATCACCTACACTCCAGATATCTGCCCATGTATGTTACCTAGACTCCAGATATCTGCCCATGTATGTTACCTAGACTCCAGATATCTGCCCATGTACGTTACCTAGACTCCAAATATCTCCTCATGTATGTTACTTAGACTGCAGATATCTGCTCATGTATGTTACTTAGACTCCAAATATCTCCTCATGTATGTTACTTAGACTGCAGATATCTGCTCATGTATGTTACCTAGACTCCAGATATCTGCACATGTATGTTACCTAGACTCCTGATATCTACCCATGTACGCTACCTAGACTAGAGATATCGGCCCATGTATGTTAACTAGACTCCCGATATCTACCCATGTATGCTACCTAGACTCCAGATATCTACCCATGTACGTTTCCTAGACTCCCAATATCTGCCCATGTATGTTACCTAGACTCCAGATATCTGCCCATATGTTACATAGACCCTCCCATATCCGCCATCATGTATGTTACTTAGACTCCATATCTTGCTCCAAATATGTTACTTAACTCAGATTTATTCTGCCACATGTTATGTTACTTAGTACTCCTTGATAAGCTACCCATAGTATGCTACTACTAGAGATACGGCCCAATGTTATTTGTTAACCAACTCCAGACTCCAGTATCTGCACATGTATGTTTAACCTAGACTCCGATATCTACCATGTATGACCCTACTAGACAAGAGATATCGGCCCATGTATGTTAACTAGACTCCCGATATCTACCCAAGTATGCTACCTAGACTCCAGATATCTACCCATGTACGTTTCCTAGACTCCCAATATCTACCTATGTACGTTACCTAGACTCCCAATATCTACCCATGTACGTTACCTAGACTCCAGATATCTGCGACACAGTCGTAGCCTATCTCCTGTATAACCTCCGGGGCCATCCAATATGGCGTCCCTATCACAGTGTTCCGCTTTGCCATTGTGTCCTGGCAAATAAAACAAACTAGATATGTCAGTCAATCAGTGCTCAAGGGATACGCCCCACATTGGGGCCCTGATATCAAATGTTTTAAGTTCATGACCTTGAAAAGGCATAAGCTGGGGTCATGAATCTCACAAAATGATGATGGGTCACTATAGAATGAATGTGTGAAATAATAAAACACCCAAACTTCAGTGTACCCCCACCCTCACCACAATTTTTTGTTGGGTGTAAATGATGTTTATGATGAATATATGTACTTATTTATAACCTATACATGATGGTGGCTGGAGAAATGGGGCCGATGTCAGGTTACCTGATCAGACTGTTCGACCGTGCATTCGTTTCATTGGTGTTTATGTAATGATGTAATAAAAAGCAAATTATACTTACACATTTTGCTGCAGAAAATAAAAACCAAAAAAATAATAGAACTGGCCTGGTGTTTGTTCTCTAGATATTAATGTATCTGACTCGACTTGGAAATGGTAGGAATTGCTGGACTGGTCTTGGAATTCCTACATGTTTCCTAACCTCGCCTGATAAAAGCGATATTAAGACATAAGGCTGGTGTGATGTACGGTGAGCTGCCTAAATATCAGTGTATCAGCACTTGGAAATGGTAGGAATTCTGTGGCGAGCTGCAGAATTCCTACGTGTTTCCCAGCCTCGCCTGATAGACACGACATTAAAACAGGAGGCTGACAATAAGACACGAGACAACATTAAGACAGGCGTCTGGTGTCAAGTCACGTACGGTGAGCTGCCCGGCGACCCCGAAGTCAGCGAGTTTGGCGTGGCCGGCTGTGTTCAGCAAGATATTGCCGGCCTTGATGTCGCGGTGGATCTTCCGTTTCGAGTGCAGGTACTCGAGGCCCTTCAAGGTGAAGAGCAGGATCGTGGCAATCTCCTCCTCATTCAACTGTAATCCAACATTACAGACACTCCATCATCCAGGACAGAAAAGGCACATTTTGTTAGGATCTCGAGGAGCGATAGATGCCAATTTGGCCTCTATCGCTCACGCGAGATCCTAACCTTAATCTTGTTTACTATTTCAAAGAATATAAACATATCTCCTTGTTTAACTGTAATGGCACACAAGAGGCACACATTGGCCTGTATAGACAAGTCTCATAAATAGGTTACCGTACTTGAAAAATCATGAAAAATCACAAGTAACTTTCTTAGAACCACTTGGGGCATCTTTAACATTAGAATTTGTGGAATTTGTTGGTTTGGCATACGTTGCTTAGCTTCACCTTGATGTTTTTCAGGTAAAACTAAGCAACATGATACAATACCAACACACTCTGCCAATGATAAAGCCGATGATGCCCGGGAGTAGTTTCTAATGGATTTACCTTGCAATTTTACAAGTTTGGTAATCTATTTACAAGACTGGTATAGAGTAGAGTATCGAGTAGAAACAACTTACTGGTTTATCGAGTGGAGACGACTTACTGGTTTATCGAGTGGAGACGATTTACTGGTTTATCAAGTGGAGACGCTTTACTGGTTTATCGAGCGGAGAAGACTTACTGGCTTATCAAGAGGAGACGACTTACTGGTATATCGAGTGGAGAAGACTTACTAATTTATCAAGTGGAGACGATTTACTGGTTTATCAAGTGGAGACGATTTACTGGTTTATCAAGTGGAGATGCTTTACTGGCTTATCGAGAGGAGACGACTTACTGGTTTATCGAGTGGAGAAGACTTACTGATTTACCAAGTGGAGGCGCTTTACTGGTTTATCAAGTGGAGACGACTTACTGGTTTATCAAGTGGAGACAACTTACTGGTTTATTGCGTCTTACTGGTTTATCCGGTGGAGACGACTTTCTGGTTTATCCAGTGGAGACGACTTACTGGTTTATCTAGTGGAGACGCTTTACTGGTTTATTGAGTGGAGAAGACTTACTGGTTTATTGAGTGGAGACAGCTTACTGGTTTATCAAGTGGAGAAGACTTACTGGTTTATCAAGTGGAGAAGACTTACTGGTTTATCAAGTGGAGAAGACTTACTGGTTTATCGAGTGGAGACGATTTACCGGTTTATCGAGTGGAGATGACTTACTGGTTTATAGAGTGGAGTAGACTTAATGGTTTATCGAGTGGAGAACACTTACTGGTTTATTGAGTGGAGACAATTTACTGGTTTATCAAGTGCAGAAGACTTACTGGTTTATCAAGTGCAGAAGACTTACTGGTTTATCGAGTGGAGACAATTTACCGGTTTATCGAGTGCAGACGACTTACTGGTTTATAGAGTGAATAAGACTTAATGGTTTATCGAGTGGAGACGATTTACTGGTTTATCGAGTGGAGAACACTTACTGGTTTATCAAGTGGAGACGACTTACTGGTTTGTTCCTGAGCTTCATGAGGTCTGCCACGGAGCCGGCGCCGCAGTACTCCATCACAATCTGTTGACATACAAGCAGACATACGGTTACACAATCATCACTTAACATTACAGGATTAGATGATTACACGATTACACGATTACTGTATACAGTCGAACCTGCTCGGGCGGTCACCTTTAATCAGCGGTCACCGCCGTTAAGCGGCCACTTCAATTTCCCCCCGCGCATTTTTGCTATATAAAACGCTTTCATTCAACGGTCACTCGTCTAACGCGGCCAGCGGTCATTAATTATCGTCCCAAACTAGTGATCCAATTTCATTAAACGGTCACCGCTAATCCCGATTTCAATGTACCCTGCAGCGGTCGTTACCGAAGCGCGAATTAACAATGATGTCAGCAGTCAATGCGGGTAATTAAAACACCAAACACGTCGCCGCGTCGGCGATATTGAGAGGGTATGTTTCACAGGTGAAAATTGTATTGCCCGAACTGTCGGCGCATTATTGAAAGAACAGCCGATCGCATCCGGGTTCTTGCACCCTTGTCCGTCGATTCGTAATTTCTATAGGTTACCGACACAAATGTTGTAAAAAGGAACAGCCATTGCCAATTACCAAATTGACAAAACACGAATAGCTGATATAATTGGTGTGTATTGCCAAGGACCGAGTGTAACTGGCTCAAATATAATTTAAGCAAATAGCCTCATATGTCGAATATGAGCCGAATGTCACACTTATTGACTGCTTTTGCTGACATCGCCTATGCATTATTTACATACGCGACTGGAAATGAATCCAAATTCGACTTGACCAATACCCGACAAAAAAAAAAAAAAAAAAAAATTTGCATAACTTATCCCACACCATTTCTGATTATGCCCTATTATCTAGTACAATAAGTTGTTTACAATATAAGTCTTGCAGATTAGCAGTTGCAGTAGGCTGTAAAATAACAAAAACGTGAACATTGGTGTTTTTATTTGTTGATAGAATTTTTATTTCATTTCACTAAATATTTGTTACTTGTTAAGAAATCCACTCATTACATGTTCAGGTTCAATTTTGAAAATATTAAATAAATATAAAGATATACATTTATATTGATATTTAATCATATGGTACTATAATTTTTAAATTAATTATTAATATTATTTATTACATTTGTATTATCAAGTCTGACAACATACATGTCTATGTTATCTTTATCTTCATTTCAATTTTCAAAATTTACCTGAAATGTACCTGAAAACACAACCCTCTATTAAGAGGTCACCTCTGTTAAGCAGCCAGTTTTGTCACTTCCCTTGGGTGGCTGCTTAAGACAGGTTTGACTGTATATGTGTACTACCAGCTACACAACACTTCATAAATTACATGTACACAATCACAAGTCAACATGTTCAGCCAATTACACGTTCTGTAGCTACATAACCAGACACATGATTAAACTGGTGCTCAAATAACCTGGTATGTTGTTTACTGTATTATACATGTAAATTTGCTATATGAATCAACCATCAGTACTTTCCCACCTTTTTAGTGATTTATAACATAACGTACCCACAGGTCTGTGTTCACACAAAAATTACCGACAATAACGTACCCATAGGTCTGTGTTTTTAAAGTAACTGCCGTAGTATGTCACGATGAAGGGGCTGTCACACATACATTAACAACAATAACGTACCCACAGGTCTGTGATTTTTAAGTAACTGCCGTAGTATGTCACAATGAAAGGCTGTCACACATACATTACCAACAATAACGTACCCACAGGTCTGTGTTTTTGAAGTAGCTGCCGTAGTATTTCACAATGAAGGGGCTGTCACACTGCTGCATGATGGAGATCTCCTTGATGATCTCCTGGAGGTCCGTGTCCACGGGGACCTGCTTGATGGCCAGCACCTGCCCCGATTCCTTGTGGAGGGCCTTGTACACACTGCCATACGACCTACGGGCACAACACAATACAACAGTGTACAGGTAGGGTGTATCAATATTTTAAAATGACCATTGTAAATTTCATGTATAATATCAAGTGGTTTAAAAGTTACAAATTAATGTTTTCATCACATAACAGGCAACACACCCTTTTTAGGTCTTAATTGAAATATTTACAGAATCCTATAAATTGAAATTGAATATCATAACATTATTTATATGATTTTCTTTTAGAATTAAAGTTGTGCGTACAGCAATTACTACATAGGTACAGGTTTCCAGTTGAATGTTTCCAGTTGAATGTATGACCTCCACAGTAACAAATTAGTGTTGAATGTATGACCTCCACAGTAACAAATTAGTGTTGAATGTATGACCTCCACAGTAACAAACTAGAAAAAGTCGATGGCGCGCCATCGCAATATACCCACTTTCCCCAAATGCTAAGTCCGAAAGGGGGAAGTAATCCATGATGGAGGGTCGGATAAAAAATCCGAATTCACTTTGCGCATGTGCACATGATAACGAAGCTACATAGCAAATATGAGGCGCGTAGGTATGAAGGTGAAAAAGTTTTTCGAGTTACAAGGAAAAAATGGGAAATTCTGAGTCGGAAAGGGGGAGGTAATCGATGATGGAGGGTCGGATCAAAAATGGGAATTCACTTTGCGCATCTGCACATAACGAAGGTACATACTAAATATCAGCGCATAGGTATGAAGGTGAAAAAGTTTTTCGAGTTACAAGGAAAAAATGGAAAATTAAAACTGAGTCCGAAAGGGGGAGATAATCCATGATGGAGGGTCGGATGAAAAATCCGAAATTCACTTTGCGCATCTGCACATGATAACGAAGCTACATTAGCAAATATGAGGCGCGTAGGTATGAAGAGTGAAAAAGTTTTTTTCGAGTTACAAGGAAAAAATGGGAAATTCGAGTCCCGAAAGGGGGAGATAATCCATGATGGAGGGTCGGATGAAAAATCCGAATTCACTTTGCGCATCTGCACATGATAACGAAGCTACATAGCAAATATGAGGCGCGTAGGTATGAAGGTGAAAAAGTTTTCGAGTACAAGGAAAAAATGGGAAATTCCGAGTCCGAAAGGGGGAGATAATGCATGATGGAGGGTCGGATGAAAAATCCGAATTCACCTTTGCGCATCTGCACATGGATAACGAAGCTACAACATGAGCAAATATGAGGCGCGTAGGTATGAAGGTGAAAAAGTTTTCGAGTTTACAAGGAAAAAATATGGGAAATTCTGAGTCCGAAAGGGGAGATAAATCCATGATGGAGGGTCGGATGAAAAATCCGAATTCACTTTGCGCATCTGCACATGATAACGAAGCTACATAGCAAATATGAGGCGCGTAGGTATGAAGGTGAAAAAGTTTTTCGAGTTACAAGGAAAAAATGGAAATTCTTCCGAGTCCGAAAGGGGGAGATAATGCATGATGGAGGGTCGGAATAAAAAATCCGAATTCACTTTTGCGCATGTGCACATGATCGAAGCTACATAGCAAATATGAGGCGCGTAGGTATGAAGGTGAAAAGTTTTTCGAGTTACAAGGAAAAAATGGGAAATTCTGAGTCGGAAAGGGGGAGGTAATTCGATGATGGAGGGTCGGATCAAAAATGGGAATTCACTTTGCGCATCTGCACATAACGAAGGTACATACTATCAGGCGCATAGGTATGAAGGTGAAAAATGTTTTTCGAGTTACAAGGAAAAAATGGAAAATTCTGAGTCCGAAAGGGGGAGATAATCCATGATGGAGGGTCGGATGAAAAAATCCGAATTCACTTTGCGCATCTGCACATGATAACGAAGCTACATAGCAAATATGAGGCGCGTAGGTATGAAGGTGAAAAAGTTTTTTCGAGTTTACAAGAAAAAATGGGAATTCTGAGTCCGAAAGGGGGGAGATAATCCATGATGGAGGGTCGGATGAAAAATCCGAATTCACTTTGCGCATCTGCACATGATAACGAAGCTACATAGCAAATATGAGGCGCGTAGGTATGAAGGTGAAAAAGTTTTTCGAGTTACAAGGAAAAAATGGGAAATTCCGAGTCCGAAAGGGGGAGATAATGCATGATGGAGGGTCGGATGAAAAATCCGAATTCACTTTGCGCATCTGCACATGATAACGAAGCTACATAGCAAATATGAGGCGCGTAGGTATGAAGGTGAAAAAGTTTTTCGAGTTACAAGGAAAAAATGGGAAATTCTGAGTCCGAAAGGGGGAGATAATCCATGATGGAGGTCGGATCAAAAATCCGAATTCACTTTGCGCATCTGCACATGATAACGAAGCTACATAGCAAATATGAGGCGCGTAGGTATGAAGGTGAAAAAAGTTTTTCGAGTTACAAGGAAAAAAATGGGAAATTCTGAGTCCGAAAGGGGGAGATAATCCATGATGGAGGGTCGGATCAAAAATCCGAATTCACTTTGCGCATCTGCACATGATAACGAAGCTACATACCAAATATCAGGCGTAGGTATGAAGGTGAAAAAGTTTTTCGAGTTACGAGGAAAAAATGGGAAATTCTGAGTCTGAAAGGGGGAGATAATCCATGATGGAGGGTCGGATAAAAAATCCAAATTCACTTTGCGCATCTGCACATGATAACGAAGCTACATACCAAATATCAGGCGCGTAGGTATGAAGGTGAAAAAGTTTTTCGAGTTACGAGGAAAAAATGGGAAATTCTGAGTCCGAAAGGGGGAGATAATCCATGATGGAGGGTCGGATCAAAAATCCAAATTCACTTTGCGCATCTGCACATGATAACGAAGCTACATACCAAATATCAGGCGCGTAGGTATGAAGGTGAAAAAGTTTTTCGAGTTACAAGAAACGTGACGGACGGACGTACGGACGTACGGACGGACGGACACCCGTGACGAAAACAATATACCCGTTTTTTTTTACAAAAAAAGTGGGTATAATTAGTGTCATTAAATCTACTCAACGAAAAACTGTGGCAAACTTCTTAACCGGACACAAGGACACAATGTCCAAACATAATATGCCTCGTGGTTCTGAGACCGGGGCATAAACATTACTAGACCGAGGTGATATGCTAAATGTGCTAGTTACCGCGAGCTGTCGGTGAAATTGTACACTCTTGCCTATTTTGTCACATGTATAGTAGGCCACAATGGATTTGTAAATAAACTAGAGCACATGAGCGAGGACTCATGGATACCCCTGGCTGCCACCTGGATCGACAAAGCAAAACTTATGCAAGTCATTTGGCCTTGACATTAGGGATGCAGGCCACATGTGTAGACCATGGAATGAAAATACGCATGGCAAATATGAAAATCTTCCATGAACATAAATTACAATTAATTATCAACAAACAAGACAGTTTAGCTTATAAAACAACAATGACGTAAGTGAATGACGTTGACCTTGGTGTGAAGAGGGTATTTTACACAGAATTATACATACCGATATATAAAACAACAATGACGTAAGTGAATGACGTTGACCTTGGTGTGAAGGGGTTATTTTACACAGAATTATACACATATAAAACAACAATGACATAAGTGAATGACGTTGACCTTGGTGTGAAGGGGTTATTTTACACAGAATTATACACATATAAAACAACAATGATGTAAGTGAATGACGCTGACCTTGGTGTGAAGGGGTTATTTTACACAGAATTATACACATATAAAACAACAATGACATAAGTGAATGACGTTGACCTTGGCGTGAAGGGGTTATTTTACACAGAATTATACACATATAAAACAACAATGATGTAAGTGAATGACGCTGACCTTGGTGTGAACCGGGGTTATTTTACACAGAATTATCACATATAAAAACAAACAATGACATAAGTGAATGACGTTGACCCTTGGTGTGAAGGGGGTATTTTTACACAGAATTATACACATATAAAACAACAATGACATAAGTGAATGACGTTGACCTTGGTGTGAAGGGGGTATTTTACACAGAATTATACACATATAAAACAACAATGACGTAAGTGAATGACGTTGACCTTGGTGTGAAGGGGGTATTTTACACAGAATTATACACATATAAAACAACAATGACATAAGTGAATGACGTTGACCTTGGTGTGAAGGGGTTATTTTAGACAGTGAGTGAGTGAGTGAATAGGGTTTAACGTCCGCTTTTCTGACATAGAGCTACAAGCCTCAGGGAGTCTACACGCAGACGGGTCAACGGGGTCGTGTCCCGTATCCACCTGTCCGAGGGGGGTAAATCCCAACTTCAGAACTCAATATTTACAATAAAAATATATATTCAGTCCTGAAATTAGAACAACCTGATCTGGTGCCAGGCCCTCGCCACACCAGCATCATTTATCCCATCCCCTAAAAGTAATAGGATTAGCGCTAATCTTACTTTTATATATGGGGCATAGCCCGACTCAACTCTCACTTACAAGAAAGCCAAAAATGTACATGAGGGCCAAATCCGGTATAGTGGGTTCCGGAAAGTATGAACCCAATCGTTAAGCCAGTTTAGTCGCCTTTTACGACTAGCAATGGCTACTGCAGCACTATTCTCAGGATCAGTTGATCCCGCCCCGGTGCCTGCACGGGGCCTTATTTTAGACAGAATTATACACATATAAAACAACAATGACATAAGTGAATGACGCTGACCTTGGTGTGAAGGGGGTATTTTACACAGAATTATACACATATAAAACAACAATGATGTAAGTGAATGACGTTGACCTTGGTGTGAAGGGGTTATTTTACACAGAATTATACACATATAAAACAACAATGACATAAGTGAATGACGTTGACCTTGGTGTGAAGTGGGTATTTTACACAGAATTATACACATATAAAACAACAATGATGTAAGTGAATGACGTTGACCTTGGTGTGAAGGGGGTATTTTACACAGAATTATACACATATAAAACAACAATGATGTAAGTGAATGACGCTGACCTTGGTGTGAAGGGGTTATTTTAGACAGAATTATACACATATAAAACAACAATGACATAAGTGAATGACGTTGACCTTGGTGTGAAGGGGTTATTTTACACAGAATTATACACATATAAAACAAGAATGACATAAGTGAATGACGTTGACCTTGGTGTGAAGGGGTTATTTTACACAGAATTATACACATATAAAACAAGAATGACATAAGTGAATGACGTTGACCTTGGTGTGAAGGGGATATTTTACACAGAATTATACACATATAAAACAACAATGACGTAAGTGAATGACGTTGACCTTGGTGTGAAGTGGTTATTTTAAACAGAATTATATACATATGAAACAACAATGACGTAAGTGAATGACGTTGACCTTGGTGTGAAGGGGTTATTTTACACAGAATTATACACATATAAAACAACAATGACATAAGTGAATGACGTTGACCTTGGTGTGAAGGGGGTATTGACACAGAATTATCAAAGATGTTGTTGCATGAAGGATAACAGAAAATTAATTTTTTCTATGAAATGTCAAGTTTATACGTGTAAGAGAACAAAGGCACGAGTGAACAGTCTTGACCTTGGGGCTAGGTTGACTCTACTGGTAGCGGCAGTAGCCATTTGGCTATTGGCTACTAATATTTCAGAAATGGACATTTGGCTACTAATATTTCAGAAATGGACATTTGGCTACTAATATTTCAGAAATGGACATTTTGGCTACTAATATTTCATAAATGGACAGTTTGGCTACTAATATTTCAGAAATGGACATTTTGGCTACTAATATTTCAGAATGGACATTTTGGCTACTAATAATTTCAGAAATTACTTGAAAAATTGCTACGTTTTACAAACATTATATGTCAGCAGATGTAAGAGTATTGTCTTTTGTCGCATTATCAGTTCATTTCAAAATTCTAACGCCAACCCAGCCATTTTGTGTAGAATGATGCAGAATAAAAGAAAGACATCAGCAACATATGATAGGAAAGGGAACAGAAATTATAAGAAATTTACGAAATGTAACATTTATGTGTTATGGACGGACGGACGGACAGACGGGATGGACGGACGGACGGACAGACGGACGCACGGACGCACGTGGACGGAGTATTGTCTTTTGTCGCATTATCAGTTCATTTCAAAATTCTAACGCCAACCCAGCCATTTGTGTAGAATGATGCAGAATAAAAGAAAGACATCAGCAACATATGATAGGAAAGGGAACAGAAATTATATGAAATTTAGGAAATGTAACATTTATGTGTTATGGACGGACGGACGGACGGACACGGACGGACACACGGACGGACGTCTTTACTTTCAGGTAACTATGTGGCTTATCGCATGTTAAATATTAGCCACATAAAACCATTTTTAGCCACATAAAACGATTTTTTAGGTGGCTAATTGTAACCAACCCTATCCTTTAACAAGTCCATAACCCTGTGGGGCTAGCCACATAAGTACCCGAATGTCTGCCCGGGCGGACGGACGGACGGACGGACGGCCGGCCGGCTGGATGGACAGACGGAAAGTCGAAAACTATATACCCCTCAACAGACTTTGTATGCCGGGGGTATAGGAGTAATTGCTTTGCAATACTTGTGACTATATTAAGTACATGTAATTCTGAAACTTAAGTTTACCAGCCACAAGGTAATGAATGTCTGAAAGAAATTTTACTTAATTTTTGAGTCACAAAGAAATGAGTATGTACAGTAACTCCAAAATTGCAATTTCTTGAGTGACAATGAAATGGTTTATTTAAAGTTTGTAACTGAAATTTAGCACAAATTTCAAGTCACGAAAGTTTATGAGAATAGTAAGAATACCTCACCAATTCACACTGATGTAACCACCACTAGACATGTCGGATAACCTGCTGAGACAGGAGGCACAACAATGCGGGATACTTTAAAATGTCTGCCCATGTGATTTATTAGAATTAAAATTGAAACCAGCTGAATGAACAGCGGTAACATTGAAACAGTAGCGGATATCCAGTGACAAAGATGTGCAGGTACCATTAGTCCATTACCAGAATGTTTGAATAAACTAGACCACGTGTGCGTGTATATACTTACCCCTCAATCACGGAATCATCACAGATTACAGGGTTCAGTGAAATTATGACAGCAACCAGCGTCACTGTCACTGGATTTTGTGTCATCATGAATCCAGCAAAACATAATATTCTAACACTAACCCTTACACCGCTTAATTTCTTGTCGTCTGCTGTTTGTTTTCTATTTTCCATTTTTATCATCAAAAACATGCTTTGACAGCACTTTAGAATAATTTCCATTGGAAATGATTCTGAAGTGCTGTCAAACCATGTTTTTATTGAGAAATAAGGAAAGATATAAAATCAACAGCAGACGACACTTGTTGTGTGTAGTGGTGTAAGGTTAAGTGATGTTCAGTAAAAATGGATTACATTCTTTGCTGTTGTTCTTTGCATTTCTTTTTCATGCGACCCATAGTACCAGGAACAAGAACAATGTTTTTGTTCCTGGTACTATGGGTCGCATGAAAAAGAAATGTGCATGCATCATGTAACAACAGCAAAGAATGTTCAACATATGCTTTTAAATTAGTTGATGAGAGTAAAGTTAGAGAAAGTGAGCAGGGGCTCACGTATACCCTCGGCCACCGCCTGGACCAAAAAATACAAGAGTGCCGAAGGTCACAATATACACCCGTCCAGGCATGGCCAGTCAACATGGGGAGATAACTCGCTGAAAATCAATAGGCTTCTTCGTTTTGCCGTGATAAACATGTACACCGAATTTGGTTACGATCGGTGAAGTAGAACTTGAGTTATTGCGTGGACAATGATACAGTGCGAAAATTAACAAGAGCTGTAGGAGAACAGCATAGCTCGACTACGAGGGTTGTCGATGTACACATAGCTTGACAAACAAGGTGGCCGCGGCCTGCATAAAAACTTTAACCCAGGTTGATTAAAAACCTTAACCAAGGGAAATTAAGTAAGTAATTCAAGGTTAAATGTAGGTCAATGTGGCCGCGGCCTGCATAAAAACCTTAACCAAGGTTGACTAAAAACCTTAACCAAGGGAAATTAAGTAAGTAATTCAAGGTTAAATGTAGGTTAATGTCAGATATAGGTCAGGGGTTATTGATGTACATCACTAGGAGATGAAGTTTTCCAAGTATGGTTGCTGTAGGCCCAGGAATATTCCATATACAAGCTTGACTAAAAACCTTAACCCAGGGGAAATAAGAAAGTAATCCAAGGATAAAAGTAGGTCAAGGTCAAATATAGGTCAGGGATTATTGATGTACATCACTAGGAGATGAAGTTGTCCAAGTATGGTTGGTGTAGGGGCCAGGAGTATTGCATCTACAAGCTTGACTAAAAACCTTAACCAAGGAGAATTAAGTAAGTAATTCAAGAGGAAATGTAGGTCAAGGTCAAATATAGATCAGGGGTTATTGATGTACATCGCTATGAGAAAAGGTTGTACAAGTATGGCGTTAGTATGCACAATAGTATTCCATGTACCTTAACCAATGGGAAAAGTAATTGAAGAGGAAATGTAGGTCAATGTCAAATATAGATCAGGGGTTATTGATGTACATCCCTATGAGAAAAGGTTGTCCAAGTATGGTGTCTGTATGCACACTAGTATTCCATGTACAAGCTTGACTAAAAACCTTAACCAAGGTTGACTAAAAACCTTAACCAAGGGGAATTAACTATGTAATTCAAGGTTTAATGTAGGTCAAGGTCAAATATAGGTCAGGGGTTGTTGATGTACATCACTAGGGGATGAAGTTGTCCAAGTATGGTGGGTGTAGGGCCAGGAGTATTCCATATACAAGCTTGACTAAAAACCTTAACCAAGGGGAATTAAGTAAGTAATTCAAGAGGAAATGTAGGTCAAGGTCAAATATAGATCAGGGGTTATTGATGTAAATCCCTATGAGAAAAGGTTGTCCAAGTATGGTTTCTGTATGCACAATAGTATTCCATGTACAAGCTTGACTAAAAACCTTAACCAAGGTTGACTAAAAAGCTTAACAAAGGGGAATTAAATAAGTAATTCAAGAGGAAATGTAGGTCAAGGTCAAATATAGATCAGGGGTTATTGATGTACATCGCTATGAGAAAAGGTTGTCCAAGTATGGTGTCTGTATGCACAATAGTATTCCATGTACAAGCTTGACTAAAAACCTTAACCAAGGTTGACTAAAAACCTTAACCAAGGGGAATTAACTAAGTAATTCAAGAGGAAATGTAGGTCAAGGTCAAATATAGATCAGGGGTTATTGATGTACATCACTAGGAGATGAAGTTGTGCAAGTATGGTGGGTGTAGGGCCAGTAGTATTCCATATACAATGTTGACTAAAAACCTTAACCAAGGCGTGACGGTGACCACGACACCGACGCCGGGGTGACAACATAAGCTCTACTTATTCTTTGATAAGTTATCAGAATTTTTTGAGAATCAATAGACTTCTTTGTCTTGCCGTGATAAACATGTATACCGAATTTGGTTACAATCCGTCAAGTAGGACTCTAGTTATTGCGTGGACAAGCTGTGCCAGCCCGCCCGCCGCCCGACCGACCGACCGCCCGCCCGTACAACGTGAATACATAATACGTCCAGTTTTTTCAAACGGCCGTATAAAAACTGTTCAAACAATAAATTCATTCCACAACAAATGTATTAAATGGATGAAAAATTAGCAGACTACCAGTTTCCTGTGAATAATTGTGAATAAGTTTTTGTCTTTTTTATCGCATCAAGCTATACTGTTTTGTCTTGTCTACCTTGTAACCTGTAAATTTGTATATACCTACATGTACATGTGTTTTTCTGTGTTGAGGGCCTCATGGGAGATTAGGCTTTGCCTAAATGAGTCACCTTCATTAAATAAAGTCTATTATTATTATTATTATTATTTAAGAAACGAGGTAAATCCATGAAGGCCGTGTTATCATAAAGGCATATAAACACGAAAAATTAACATTGAAAATGACAAAAGTCATTGAAGCGAAAAAAGTATGTCAATATCAAATGAAGGTAGTATTTCGTAGTGCAGATTCTGGTGCACACCACTAGCAGATGACATTGTCCTAATTACATGGTCATGTATGTAAATGTAACTGTTACAGTGAGTGCAAAACGGACTTAAACACAAAAACATAACGCTGTGGGCGCCGCCAGCTACCCAGCTTTCGCCAATCTAATAGCCGGAATTTTTTTCAAAAGACCCGGCCAATAAAAGAGTAGAGAAAGTTTGTGCTCCGTGCCGAAAGAAATTCAACAAATTAAAACAGCAAACTGCCAGAGTTAACGGCCTCAGACAAGAGTTCATAACGGCCTCAGACAAGAGTTCATAACGGCCTCAGACAAGAGTTCATAACGGCATCAGGCAATCCAGAGTTCATAATGGCATCAGGCAATCCAGAGTTCATCAGGAAATGGCAAACACACTACATTTATGCCAACACCTGTCAGCTGATCAATATCATTATCACATGCCATGTTTGGCCAAACGACAATCAACAATTTACAAAATGGTTCAGAAATTTCAACTTTTGCCATTTGAAACTTTTTAACAATCTTTTGGAATTTCACTCTTAACTTTCAATAAATTTGTCCACAATTGATAAAATGTTGCACCAAGAAGTAACAACGACAAGGTGGGGGATCACGTGGTTTCCGAACGGCATGACGTCATGTTTTTTAGATGTGTTTACAGTATATTTCATTTAATATCTTGCTAATGGAATGACATATTTTTATGAAATATACCGCAGCAAATGCGGTACCCTTTATTGTATAGGCGGCTTTAATCTCATAATTATGTCGTTTTGACAAAGAATCGGTTACTGTAAATGTAAATAAAAACTAGAGCATGTGAATGTAAGAAATAAACGGTACTCGATTCTTTGTGAAATTTATTAGTTATTGTAAAGAACTTTCAGAGCACTCATAAAACACGTATGCCATCGTATTTGGTGCGCTACATATCATAAAAATCTGTCCGTTTGTTATGAAGATTTTAATGAAAATCTACTGTAAAAATGACGTTACAGATTACGTCACATCAGAAAATCGGGTTCGGAAAACCACGTGATCATACACCTTGAACGAGACAAGGATATGATTATGTGACTCATAGAGACAAACTGGGCAAACTGAGTTTGTGATCAGTGCAGTCATAGATCAGATTGAGCTTCCAATCAGTGTGATCAGGGCCTACACAGTTTTTGTTGCAATGGTGAAACATTCCTGATGCATTTAACTTCAGCTGCGGGAAACGAAAACTGTTGTCAGCTGTTGCAAATATTTTGTCTTCTTTCTCAGTAAACAGGGGTTGAAAACACCTTAGAATCATTTTCATTGCTCCAATGGAACTGATTCTAAAGTTTTGTCAAAACATGTTTTTAATGAGAGAAATGCTTGGAAAATAACAAATAAACATATGACAACCAGATGACCGCGCCCCGCATGTTGAGCGTGCCGAGGCATTTGATGGCCTCAGAGAGCATGTATTTGAAGTTTTAATTAAGGGCTGTGGAGATATACCGTAAGGTATGTAAAAGCTTAGAATGAAAATATGGATGATAATAAAGAATTCTTTGAAGTAAATCGGAGTAAGTGTTGTGGAGATATAAGGTATGTTAAAACTTTAACACTTCCACGTCATTTGACCTTGACACAGGCAGGAGTGGGACACAGAATGAATATATGGATGATGACCAATAAGCATATGAAGTTTCAAGCAAATCTGACTTACGGTTACAGAGATAGTAGGTATGTGAAAACTTTTAACGCAAATTTTGACAAAAATTTAACACAAACTTCTAAATCGTTTGACCTTGACCTTGGGGCATGACTGGGATACAGCATGAATATATGGATGATGACTAATAAGCATATGAATTTTCAAGTCAATGTGACTTAGGACTGCAGAGATGTAAGGTATTAAAAAACTTTAACGCAAATTTCGGACGGACAGACACACGCACGGACGTTCCAACAATATGAAGGAAGGGGCCATTTCCATTGTACTAGAACAATAGAAATGGCCCCTTGTTATGAATAGAATAAAGGGCCACATGGAATAAATCAAAGGATTATTTTGTGTTACGCTCCTCCCAATGGCCCCTTCCTCTTGTTTGGTTGCCCGGATTGACGCATGGGTGGACGCACGGACGGACGCCATGACACCCGGTCGTCATTGTGATCACTTTGTCTCGCTTTCCGCAAGCGGGCTCGACAAAAACAACATCAGCATTGTCAGGGTTAAGACACATTCAGATTCCTGTGGCGGCAGAAATGTGCTCGCTACACACGTCAACACTCAGCAAGTCGCTTTATATGATGACGAGACAATATGAGACCAATGCTGAGTGGCGGTCATGTAGTGGATAGTGTGCCACAGGCCGACTACGTACCCTTCTCCCAACTTGCCCAGTATATCAAAGACCTCCTCAGGCGACTTAGCGAGGTGGTCTTCAGACAGGCGAACAAGGGACTCTCTACGAATAAAAGTAAATAGGAGAAGCATGTAAACTAGGTATACATGCAACTAGAGCCGAGCCAGGCGGGGTAGAGCCATCACCGACAACATCCAGGCAACGAGCACATGCACAAGCTGTGGTAAAAATAAACTATGTTAAATTATAGTAGCATATCTAGGTACATCTACCGCAGAAACCATAAATATTTGGACACCATTTGCTTTGGGAAAGTCCTATAAAATATAAAATAGGAGTTTCCCAAAACAAATTGTTTGTTTATTGGTGTTTAATGGCCTGTCAACAGCTAAGGTCATTTGAGGCCGGGCCAAAAGATTCGATCCCGTATTTAACCTGCGGCATTGGGGGAAAAATAAAAAACTCAGAACATAATATTTATATCAATTCTGAATAAAACTTAATTTGTCAGTAAGTAAGGGCTTTTAGTATCCACTTAGTATCCAATTTTTCTAAGTCCTTGACCTCGACATAGACATCATAAGTGGTGGTCATAGATTTGTCACAGAATATTGGAAGATCACCATTTGAATAATATTAAAAAGTTCTGTGAAAGTTAAACAGAAATTATAAGGCATTTACCTGCTATGTTAAGTTTTGACAACAATCTAATTATGTGACCTCGACCTGTGGACTAGCGGGGGTGGGTGGATCATCAGAAGTATGTATGTATGCAATATGAAGAAGATCTTTGAGAGAAAAAGAAGTTACAAGCAATTTAAGCAGTGTTAAGTTCTCAGAATGCACTGACCTTGACCTTGTCTCAGTATGATATAGGCGCATCAGGGCAATGGATGTGCAAAATATTGAGAGGTTATGTGATAGTAAACAGTACATGTAAGGCATTAGCCATTTACCACCAGAGAAATGCATGTATGAAATATCAAGAAGTTCTGTGAAAGGAAACAGAAATGAAAAGTCTGTGACGTTGCGACTAGCGGGGGTGGGAGTATCATGAAATTAGGAGGTAGGGGTGAGGCAGCCAAATCACACTTACTGTTACACACCAGGCCAACACTACACTAGATATGTACATGTACATGTTTCTGGGGAAATGCTATTGAATTAGCTAAATAATAACACTCACACGGCACAACATGTTCTTTATAGGAATTAAATAAGTGTATAATTGTGAAACTATCCCACGAGTTCTAAATATTACGAGTGCCCGCTATACAGATATAATCATTTGGTAATATTTATTTTACTGATAGTGACTCACGGTGGTATCAGGCTATTTTCATATGCAAATGAGGCATGATATATTTTAATTATTTATACTAATTAAATACGTCACCTGAAAAAATTATATTTTTTTTCGACATTATAAAGCATGATCATTGCACATCCAACAATAAATACACAGAATAAATAGTAATGTCCATTAACATTTTAAGGAAACACGGTTATCGCCCCTGATATCAGTGTGGAAACTTAAGTCCGATATAAAATTTATAATAATGCCAATCAATATGTGAGGAAATGGCGAATGAATGTTTATTTTGTCAGAAAATGACATCTCTGATATAAAAACATTTTGCTCCTACTGAGTGGGCATGTACCTTTAGATACCAGATAAAACACCAAGACAACTTTAAACTAGATGGCCGCGGCCTGCATGTCACGCCTTGTGGCGAGGCATGGACACTAAAAAAAGAGATATAGTATAACGAAAAACGTTAACCAAAAAACTTAACCAAAAACTTTAAGCGGACACATATACGTACGTACGTACGCCAAAGTGCCGACTATATCGCTCTTTCCGCAAGTGGTCGCGACAAAAACTTTAACCAAAAACTTCAAAGTAATTTGACCTCGACATTGGGCACAGGGGCCGCACGGGAGGGGGGTAGAATGAAAATACAGATGATGATAAACACCCATGTAAAGTTTCAAGGTAATGGGCAAAGCAGTTGCAGAAATATAGTATAACGAAAAACTTTAACCAAAAAACTTAACCAAAAACCTTAACCAAAAATTTTGACCGGACACACGTACGTACGTACGTACGCAAAAGTGCCGACTATATCACGCTTTCCGCAAGCGGGCGTGACAAAAATTAATTTGACCTTGACATTGGGCACAGGGGCCGCACGGGTGGGGGATAGAATGAAAATATGGATGATGGTAAACAGGTATGTGAAGGTTCAAGGTAATGGGCAAAGTAGGTGCATAGATATAGTACATGAAAAAACTTTAACCAAAAACGTTAACCAAAAATTTGAAGTAATTTGACCTTCACATTGGGCACAGCCGCACAGGTGGGGGGTAGAATGAAAATATGGATGATGATAAACACCCATGTGAAGTTTCAAGGTAATGGGCAAAGCAGTTGCAGAGATATAGTATAACAAAAAACTTTAACCAAAAAACTTAACCAAAAACTTTAACCGGACACACGTACGTACGTATGTACGCCAAAGTGCCGACTATATCGCGCTTTCCGCAAGCGGGAGCGACAAAAACTTTAAAGTAATTTGACCTTGACATTGGGCACAGGGGCCGCATGGGTGAGGGGTAGAATGAAAATATGGATGATGATAAACAGGCATGTGAAGGTTCAAGGTAATGGGCAAAGTAGGTGCATAGATATAGTACATGAAAAAACTTTAACCAAAAACTTCAAAGTAATTTGACGTTGACATTGGGCACAGGGGCCCCACGGGTTGGGGGTAGAATGAAAATATGTATGATGATAAACACCCATGTGAAGTTTCAAGGTAATGGGCAAAGCAGTTGCAGAGATATAGTATAACAAAAAACTTTAACCAAAAAACTTAACCAAAAACTTCAAAGTAATTTGACCTTGACATTGGGCACAGGGGCCGCACGGGAGGGGGTAGAATGAAAATATAGATGATGCTAAACACCCATGTGAAGTTTCAAGGTAATGGGCAAAGCAGTTGTAGAGATATAGTACAACGAAAAACTTTAGCCAAAAAACTTAACCAAAAACTTCAAAGTAATTTGACCTTGACATTGGGCACAGGGGCCGCATGGGAGGGGGGTAGAATGAAAATATAGATGATGATAAACACCCATGTGAAGTTTCAAGGTAATGGGCAAAGCAGTTGCAGAGATATAGTATAACGAAAAACTTTAACCAAAAAACTTAACCAAAAACTTAACCAAAAACTTAACCAAAAAACTTAACCAAAAACTTTAACCAAAAAACTTAACCAAAAACTTTAACTAAAAAACATAACCAAAAACATTAACTGGACACACGTACGTATGTACGTACGCCAAAGTGCCGACTATATCGCGCTTTCCGCAAGCGGGCGCGACAACTAGAGATTATGCTTGTAAAACATGGATGTTTCCCTTGGCCTATACAACTCTTAATAAGAGTGCTGAAGGTCACAATATACGCCCATCGAGGCAAGGCCAGTCAACAAGGGGAGATAACTCATCTTGACGTGATAAACATGTAAACCAAATTTGGTTACGATCCGTCAAGTAGAACTCGACTTATTGCATGGACAAGGATACAGAGTCAAAATCAATAGGCTTCTTTGTCTTTCCATGATAAACATGTATACCGAATTTGGTTTCGATCGGTGAAGTAGAACTTGAGTTATTGCGTGGACAAGGATACAGGAGTGCGAAAATTAAAAATGGCCGCCAAGGAGAGATAGGTCATCGTGAATTTTTCAAAATCAATAGGCTTCTTCGTCTTGCCGTGATAAACATGCATACCGAATTTGGTTACGAGCGGTGAAGTACAACTTGAGTTATTGCGTGGACAAGGATACAGAGTGCGAAAAATAAAGATGGCCGCCAAGGGGAGATAAGCCATCGGAAAGTTTTGAAAATCAATATGTTTACCAAATTTGGTTACAATCCGTCAAGTAGTACTCTAGTTATTGTGTGGAGAAGCTGTGCCCGCCTGCCCGTACAAGTTGAATACATAATACGTCCCGTTTTTTCAAACGGGCGTATAAAAAAGAAAAATCTTACAATATTGTGAATCCAGCGACCTTGTAAAGGTAAAACAGATCAAGGTCACATTAATGGTGGTGCAAGTGTAATAGGGGGTATAAAAACATACAGATTTCTATTTTCATAGTCAAAACCTGCTGGCTCAATACTTTATCTGGAGCTCTGTGTGTTTATTGGTTATCATGACAAAGCATGTCACTACAATTTTGTATCAGTAACCAAGAATCATCACCAACCCAGCGTAATAGAGGTAACTAACAAATACAGTGGAAATCACTGAGCCGCGGCTGAGAAAACTAACCTTCATTGTAGCAAACCCAACATGCAACATGCATTATGACACATTATGACACATACATGTATATGACACCGACTCTACTCAAAAGTAACAAAGGAAATATGGCCATTTTGCACACGTGTAAATTTCATTTTAACCCTTAGACCGCTACACACAACAATTGTCGTCTGCTGTTGCTTTTATATCTTGCCTTATTTCTCAATAAAAACATGGTTTGACAGCACTTCAGAATCATTTCCAATGGAAATGATTCTGAAGTGCTGTCAAAGCATGTTGTAAATTATTCTAAAGTGCTGCCAAAGCATGTTTTTGACGATAAAAATTGAAAATAGAAAATAAACAGCAGACAACAAAAAATTAAGATAGCGTTGTAAGGGTTAAAGGTACGGTACATACCCACTCAGTAGGCACAAAATTTTCTTTATAGGAATTAAATAAGTGTATAATTGTGTCACCATTCCACAAGTTCTAAATATTACAAGTGCCTGCTATACATATATAATCATTTAGTAACAAATATTTTACTGATAGTGACGCGCGGTGGTATCACGCTATTTTCATATGCAAATGAGGCATTCGATTTTTTAATTATTTATACTAATTAAATGTGTCACCTGAAAAAAATAACATTTTCGACACTGATATAAAATATACATACATGTATAATGCCAATCACTATGTGGGGTAATGGTGAATGAATGTTTATTTTGCCAGTAAATGTCTCAGATGAAGTCTCTGATATAAAGAACATGTTGTGCCTACTGAGTGGGCATTTACCTTTAATGTAAATTGCTACAATGCAACGTTTGTTATTTTAACGGGAAAGTTACAATACATATTTCGCACATCAGCAACATGTCCTTGCTCCAGTCACTCACACTTAGATTTGTTGGAATTTGGGCAATTTCCAGAACTCGACTGATGACCGATTTAATTCCAATGCTATTTTTATCAGTGAATACCTCTGTGATGTAATGAAGTGTTTTGTCAGCCGCAGGCTCATACACAACACTATCTACATGTACGGTATAATGGTAAACTGTGAGTTGGAGGCTGGGTGCTACATGCTACAGTTAGGACACATCTACAAGCATTACATGCAATCTCTTCTCAAAGGTCTGCTTACAACTTATTTTGGTGGCCAGTTGTACTTTACATAAATACAGGTACGGTACATGCTTTAATTAATGTAACTACGTGTACTTTACCAAATCTCACAATCCACATTGGTAGTCATAAAATGCTGGTGCAAATACCACAATGTTATAAGCTTTCACTTAAAAAACTACATTTGATTTATATTTCAGAAATGTTCTCACAACTACAAATGTATGAATGTGTCAATAAAATGTACTGGTAATACAACATATATGTACTTCTGCATACAATATATATTAATAATTTTACAACTATTTAATATTTAATTTGGTAAACCAAATGGCCACTGTAACAGCCTATATGTTGGAAGCGGAGACTGCACTTTAACCACCTATATGTTGGAAACAGCATTTCGAGAAACAGATCTTCCACGGCTTTCAACACAGAATCTTACCCTCTTCCAATTTTACAAATTATATCAAAAACTTCATCAGGTTGTCGTGCCAAACTTTCGTCACTCAGTTTGGTCAATTCACTGAAAACAAGACACATTCACCAACGATATAGTACAGTGCTATGATTACACATGTTCATGGCATCATTATGCTGTCACAGCGACTATAGGCCACAGACAATGAGTCAAGTGTGAAACACAAATCACCTTGTCCATTCCATGCCAGAGGATCAAATCAATGGTAAAACAATTAATCTCTTATTTCTCTGTGAAAAAAAATATGTCAAAGTTTAAAATAAATGTGGAAATAAACGCTATGACAGCTCATTTAAACCATCTCATTTGGGGAGTCCAAATAAGGTTTCACAGCAATTCAATTCATGAAAGAGAAATATGGAGAAAATGTTTTGAACGGTTTGCACCAATGCACTAGAATGTGGCATGAAATGTTATAAAACTGTCAATTACAATACATGTAGATGTATATAAAGTTTATTCAACTACCATTGTGAAATACCGGATTTATTTCCCCGAAACATCTGGAAATCTGACAAAGAAACAAGTGCGGAGTGCGGAGTGCGGAGTGCGGAGTGCGGAGTGCGGAGCACAAGTTTCTTTGTCGGATTTACAGATGTCCAGGGAAATAAATCCGGTATTTCAAAATGGTAGTGGAATAAATTTTATATTACATGCGCTTCGAAAAATGTGAAATTTGCTCTTAGACCAGCTTATAACGTTGTCAAAATTGACAATTTGGACGTTAGCGTATGAATTGTTTCTTCTCCGGAAATGACGTAAAAAACGTGACATCAATTACGTCTCACGAATGTCTAGGAAACATTTCCTTCAAAGAAATAAATCATGGTAAATCACTGGGTAGCATGTAATATAGCTTGATGTTGACATGAGGACACAAAACAAAAAGGTGCCTCTAGTGGCATCTACCATTTGCAAGAGCCTGTTAGACTAAATCAGAGATTTGGCTCAATGGTCGGGATTTCAATTGTGAAACTTTGGGAATTTGGACTGCTGCAATATACTCGTACTTCTGATTGCAGCTGAATGATCAGCATAGGAAAACATAGGAAGTCGAAGTTCGCAAATCAGGGACTAAGCTGGCCAAAATTCAAGAAGGCCTGGTTTATCAGTTTCCAAGTTGTTGCTGTGGTACAAATTAAGGCTCATTGTGTTTTGAGACTTACTGTAAAGCAACTAAATTCCGCGGCTACTAAATTTCGCGATTTTTTTATCTGGCCATATTTGCGAGGATTATCGTTCGCAGTATGATGATGTGTGCTACTAACTTTCACGATCAATTTTGGAAATAATATGTTTTCATTGCCAGTTTTGAGCTGGAAACAGAACTGCTGCATAAATGTGTCCATTGATAAACTCTTCCACAAACCAACTCCAAACAGTGGACGAGTTTGTCGGCAAACGAAACGGTATACACTTTACATTGGGCAGACCTCACTGTGTCAATCATAATCCCCCATTTAAGTAAATCAACAATAGTTGTGAGTGAGATATCTTCACCCTTTGTATATAAAAGGCCTATTACTGATTCGCATTGTCCGCTGATGTATAATCAATATTTTGTTGAGTGAATTTCGAACATTGTAAACCATGATGAGAATCTGCAAATTGGTCTTCTAGACTTCCCGCTGATGCAATAAGCCGTGATTTATCAGGATAGCGGTCCGATTCAGAAAACACAAGCCACTTGGTAAGCCGTGTCATATGCGAGAATGACGTCAGCAATTGTATGTATTAATCTTTGAATTATCGGTAAATGACTTGGTTCTCACGGCGTGGATTTACACGTGCTTCAAATTGACACCGCGGTATCTCTTGGAACTTGACAACACGTCAAGCTGGCTTGTCACAGGTGTGTCACTTTAGACCAATCAGAGTCTGGTAAACAATAAAAGATATGGTTTTGTAAATTTATCCCAAAGCTGTTTTGTACGAGTTTTCAAACTGTTCATAGAGTATAGAATTATAGTATGTCTACTGGAATACATGACAGAGAACACGTATGAATATAGTTAATTCAAAACAACCAGGATTAACTAGTGTCACCAACTGACACCGACATATATATATGGAAAAGGTAACTATAGTTAACCAGATGGCCGCGGCCCGCATGTCGAGCCCGCCGAGGCATTTGATGGTCTCAGAGAGTATTTATTTGAAGTTTGATGCCCAATAAGCATACAAAGTTTGAAGCAAATCTGACTTACGGTTACAGAGATAGTAGGTATGTGAAAACTTTAACGCAAATTTTGACAGAAACTTTAACGCAAACTTCTAAGTCAGTTGACCTTGACATAGCGGCACAGGGGCCGCATGAGTGGGACACAGCATGAATATATGGATGATGACTAATAAGCAAATGAAGTTTCAAGTCAATGTGACTTAGGACTGCAGAGATATAAAGTATTTAAAAACTTTAACGCAGATTTCAGACGGACGGACGCACGGACGCACGGACGGACACCCGGACGTCATTGTGATCACTATGTCTCGCTTTCCGCAAGTGGGTTCGACAAAAAGCGGCCAGACAGAAAATACATTTGTTATACACTTGCTGTGTAATCACCGATTGACAATAAACACCCGGGTATCACACCTTGGTATAAACAATGTATGCTAACATGTCATAAACGGAATCTCGTAAAAAAAAAAAATGGAATTGTGTCATTATTTAAATAGATATATGCATATGCATATAGTTTATACCTCAATGAAAGTATTTTGATAAATCTCTAGTCTGTTTGCCATTAAGTTTATTTTATTTACCCATACCAATAACAAGAATTCCGCGGAATCAAATGTCTCGCCTTGTCCCGCCGCCTTGACCTCGAGCCTGGGCCAGAAAGCAATTTTCACTGGCCCGAACATATTATACAATTATCAGATTATATTCTATGGCTCACTAGTCAATAATTGTTTTATTATATGATAATAGTCTGTATATAGCACTTACGACCTTATGCTACTAGACAAAAATTGAAAAAGAATTGAAAAAAAAAAATGGAAAATAAAAAGTTAAAAATAAAAATAAAATAGAAATGTGGCCTGTCGGCACACGAATGCCCCCGCTGGCAGCCAAAGAAAACAAGGCATATTTGAATGTGGATTTGTCACAGGGTGGCAGAGGACCATTGGAGCAATGCGTGTGTGAAATGAGAAGCAGATCCGAGCAAGGAAACAGAAATTATAAGCCATTTACCCGAGCGTTAAGGTTTCAAACGCACCAAGTCTGTAACCTTGACCCTGGGCTTGGCGGGGGCGGGACGAATGTGGATTTGTCACAGGGTGGCAGAGGACCATTGGAGTAATGCGTGTGTGAGCTTTCTTTGGGGTTAGCGGGCACCATGGGCTTTCTGTAGAATGATGGGCTTTCTGTAAAATGATGCGGGATGTTGTTACAAATGCATGTATGGAATATTAAAGCATAAACTGAGCATTAATTTCTAAGTCAGTGACCTTGACCTTTGGGGTTATCGGGCACCATGGGCATTCTATAGAATGATGGGCTTTCTGTAGAATGATGCGGGATGTTGTTACAAATGCATGTATGGAATATTAAAGCATAAATTGAGCATTAATTTCTAAGTCAGTGACCTTGACCTTTGGGTTTAGCGGGCACCATGGGCTTTCTGTAGAATGATGCGGGATGTTGTTACAAATGCATGTATGGAATATTAAAGTATAAACTGAGCATTAATTTCGAAGTCAGTGACCTTGACCTTTGGGGTTAGAGGGCACCATGGGCTTTCTGTAGAATGATGCGTGATGTTGTTACAAATGCATGTATGGAATATTAAAGCATAAACTGAGCATTAATTTCGAAGTCAGTGACCTTGACCTTTGTAGTTAGAGGGCACCATGGGCTTTCTGTAGAATGATGCGTGATGTTGTTACAAATGCATATATGGAATATTAAAGCATAAACTGAGCGTTAACTTTTCCAAATTTCTAATTCAGTGACCTTGACATTTGGGGTTAGCGGGCACCATGGGCTTTCTGTAGAATGATGCGGGATGTTGATACAAATGCATGTATGGCATATTACAGTGCAGTCTCAGTTTTTGTTCCACCGTAGACAACACTTGCAAACTCAACGCGAACGCAACGGTTTGCTGTAGCGTTGTATACGTTGTTCAAACGTATAATACGGTTCGTACACTTGTAATACACATTGTCAAACCGTTTAGTTTTAAAGCGTGTAATACGTTTAGCTTCAAGGCGTATAACACGCTTTGGCGTATACATATGTAGCGAGGTGAAAGAGTTGAAACGTGTACAACGCTTTACCTGGAAGCGTGTAGCTATATGAAAGTGTTGAAACGTGTACAACGGTTACACGTTTTAACGCAAATACCTGTTCGGCCCCGATCGCTTCGAGGCGTCCTTGTTTCGTCCCTTTTAAAATATCGCGAATACATACCCTCAGATCGAGTTCAAAGTACATCGGCGGTGTGATTTAGCACTTCAATTGATCCCTAATCCCTGATGCCTAATGAGTCACGCTTTTAACACGACAGATGTACCTTGTCGTTTATCAAAATGTTTGCGAATTGTAGATCACGTGAGCCGGCTCATCAGGATCTGCGGCATTCCTATGTACATTTTATATACACAAAAATGACCCCTAATACAGCGTAATGTAACAGTTCCTAACTTAATATGGAATAGCCCGGGTCGATAGTCCGTGTCAGTTACTTGGGGTTAAATATTACGAACACAGATAAACACAATGCATGGTTTCTTTATTTAATTTTAACATCATCAGAAATGGCGAGTCTAGGAACTCTCGTATCTTTACGCTGAAGCCAGTCTATTTGAGTCACTAATCCGCTATACACCTGTCCCACGCGTGTGTTAAGATTAATCGATATTTGGAGAAACTGAATACACAGCGAGCTGCACACTGGTTTAACACGGATATGGCCCGCGGATATGTGTCATAAATTACTTGGTGGTCAAAACCGGTAAATTTACAAGGTTTATAGCGAAATAGCAGCCAACTGGCAATATTTCTCGGACCGATTTTTAAGACTAGTTTTCAAATCTCAATCGGTCTGAGAGTTCAAAAATCGGTCCAGAACAGGAAAACTGAAAATTTTAGAAGCCCTGCAATGAGTCTAGAAGTATATATACACACACGAAAAACGATCTGAGCATGCGCATTCTACGCGATACACGGTTGGCATACCAAAACGTGTAATGCGTTAAAACCAGAGCTGCCAACCCCATGTCGGTCACATGAGGAACATGGAGAGAAAAGGGGGCTATTTTCCGGAACACCACATATGTTTTCCGGAACACAAATCAGTACTCACTTATATGCATAATTTAACTTTTTTAGAGCCTTCAGTCTGCCTTGGCCGTCGTTTCGGCCACCATGACCAACCGAAAAATCACAATTACACTGCTTGCAAGACGCAAATTCATCACCGCGCTTTGACAGGACCAAATTGGGCCATGTCTCGCTGTAATCATTGATGAACAGATGTGTTCTCCTAACTTCTTTCGATAAAAAATCCCCAAATTCGTTGGCTGCACGCTTTGGAGCAGACATTTTATGAATTTACGTGATGAATAAATCAATATCGCTGAGCGCTTGAAACTGTAGTTATACGAACTATTTTGTGTCGTAATATTACACACGGAAGTGTGTAATTCGGTGTCTTCCATGTGCAAATCACAGGGTGGCCCCCACGCGAAAAAATGTCTGAAGAAGAACAACAAAATAGCCAAGATCTGAACGAGACCCGCCAATATAGCGGGGGTTGTAAGTCAGGATAGTGTTGTTGCGCGTTTGTCGGACAGAATTGAGCGGCTGGAATTTGAGCTTCAGGAACAGAAGGAACAGTCGCGGCAGCGTATGTTGGGTGAACAAAGTCAGCCATTTGCATTTGGTCCGGCGCGCTCATCCGGAACTTCTTTCCTATGCGAAACCGAACAACAACAACAACAAAGTTTGAGAAATAATAAGCCAAACCAGGCCATCTCTTTTAATCAAACCCTGCCAAACCAGGCCAGTGGTATCGACTTCGGTCCTGCCTGTACTACAGAGTACGACACAGCCGAGGGTGCTGGATTGGATCAAATCCAGGAACAGTTCAGTGGAATCCGTGCTTCGGTTGAAAAGGTAATTTTGCCTTCACATTTGCGATTACATGATTCGCGATCAGGAATAAAACGCGAGGATCAACAGGCTCTGAATGTGATGAGTAAGTGTGCTAGATACACGGAAACCGCTCTAAAACTGATCAGTCAGGCGACAGATGAAAAACCATTTGATGTTAAGCCAGTGATATTGTCATTAACAGCCAACATACATTACTTACAGGAAGAGTACGCTACACTCTTAGTGAAGGGACGCTTTGACGAACCAACGGCGCAGCTATTCCGTTCATTACAGAAAGGTAGTTCGGGCTTTGATAGCCGGGCAATTCACAACGTGAGGATAGCTGCAGAACTAAGTAGTATTAGCCAAGGCCAAGCACGTGGTGCACCAAGAGGTCGACCGACTAGGGGATATTACAATCCGCGTTACCAGAACTTCGGTCGAGGTTACAGAGACAGACACGACGACGTTTTTGGAAACCTACAAGGGTCAAGATTCAGAAATCCCGGGCCACCCGCGCCACGTTTCCAGAATGATAGATATTAGGCGTTTATTTCTACAACATGATAAATACTTTAGCGGCAAATTTTCATAATTGGCAAAACATTGGCTGTTCGGATATTGTGTTCAATTATTTGTTGCAGGGCGTTAAATTTCCTGTGACCAAAGACATACAACCTTGTGAATTTTCAAATAAACTATTTTCTGCAAAAGAGTCTGTGTTTATTAATAAAGAACTAAACAATCTTTTATTATTGGGATATGTTGAGAAATGTGAAAATAAACCATATTGTGTCTCGCCTATAACTTGTGTGCCGAAAAAGAAAGGTGACTATCGTCTAATAACAGACTTACGTTATGTGAATTCAAAATGTACACCTGCAAAGTTTAGTAATGAAGACATTAACAAAGTTGTTGAAATCGTTCAGCCGGGAGATTATATGGTTACGGCTGATTTAAAACATGGATTCCACCATATTCCGGTGCATGATGAACACCAAGAACTTTTAGGTTTCAAATTTAACAACACATATTATAAATGGACAGTCTTGCCTTTCGGCCATTGTGCTAGCCCGTATTTCTTCAATAAGGTACTACGGCCAGTTGTAAAATTTTTAAGAAGCAAAGGATTTAAAATTGTCTTATATGTAGACGATTTCATTTTGTTTGGCAGTCTCCACGTGCTAAAAACGCAAACAGAAGATTTTCTTAGATTGTTTGAACAATTAGGTTGGTCTATAAATTTTGAAAAGTCATCATTAGAGCCGTCTTTATCTAAGAAATTTATCGGTTACATTATAGACAATTCCGGTGAACAAACTATAATTCGCATATATTCAGACAGAATAAGAAAAGTGAAAAAGGATATTAGCAGAGCCTTGAGATACAATTCTGTTACTGCGCGAGCCTTGGCGAGGATTGCTGGGCAGTGTGTTTCCATGAGTAGGTGTGTACTTCCTGCAAAACTGTTGTTACGCAATATTTACAGACTACTAGCAAGCCGTACTTCATGGTCAGAAGTTTTAGTGTTAGATCCTTATTCTAAAAATGATCTTCAATGGTGGTTTGACTCTATTTCACAGTGGAATGCTATGACTGTAGTGAATAAAAACATTGACATACAGTTTTCTACTGATGCGTCAAAAATTGCATGGGGAGCATGCATCCCCGGAAACAAAGCACAGGGATTTTGGAACAGCAGAATATCAGCACAAAGTTCAAATTACCGGGAGTTATTAGCCGTATTAATGGGGTTGCTCTCCTTCAGAGATCAGTTGAAAAACAAAACTGTTCAGGTGTTATCAGACAATGTTACAACTGTGGCCTTTATCAACGGAATGGGAGGTTCTGTGATGGAACTCGACAATATAGCCAGAACTCTGCACTTAGAAGCGATCGCGATGAACATAACGCTGTCGGCAAAGTATCTATCCGGACCGGAGAACTGGAGAGCAGACAACCTGTCGCGGCTTCGTTCTACGTACGAGTGGCGGCTACACCCAAGTTTGTTCCACATCTTAGAGGCCAAATGGGGGCCGCATCACATAGATCGGTTTGCATCGATTACGACAACTCAACTTCCCGTCTACAACTCAATGTATTGGGATCCTCTAACGTCGGGTGTGGACGCGTTGGCACAAACAGACTGGTGCGAAACGAACAATTATGTGAACCCTCCATTTGCGTTAATACCACGAATACTAGATCTGCTTACGCGCCAGCAGGCAACAGCAAAATTAATCGCGCCCAGATGGGAGGGGCAACCGTGGTTTTCGAGGCTGCTGGACATGCTAATAGACAGACCATTGCGGCTACCTATGTCAAACCGGACCCTATACTCGGTAGCGCCGAAACCAGAACCACTAAAAAATCTAAAGTGGGCGATCTACGCTTGGAGGATCGCGGGTCGTCGCGACTAAGATGTCTTGGTTGGAGCGTACGAGCAGCAAAACAATCCATGTGTTCCATAGCACCTTCAACACTTAAAACTTATAACCGGTCGGTAGATAAATATATAGGATTCTGCCAAGAAAGGGGTGAAGATTTTACAAGTGAACATAATATCCAACATTCTAGCAGACTTTTTGTGCAAACTGTCGGACAGCTCTCAACGACCAGAATCGACTCTTAAAGTTACACTTGCAGCAATTTCATTCCTGTTTGAAGGCTTAGGTAAATGTTCACCTTCAAATAACACTGACATTAAGCGGTTAGTAACAGCATTGACGAAATCAGGAACACTTAGACCTATGGTTAGACGAAAACCTATGCCAATAGAGGCATTTGTTAACCTGTTTGAAAGTCTCGGAAGTAATGACAAACTTTCCATTAAAGATCTTCGTATGAAGAGTGTTACTCTCTTGGCGATAGTTATGATGACGAGACCATCAGACCTAGCCCCAAAGGCGGTAGTGTTATCGCTCAACGATGTCGAATTCAACCAAGATGGATCATTAACAATACGTTTCTGGGGAATCAAGAATGATACAAATAGGCAGGGTTTTGAGGTTAATGTGCCAAGGAATGAAAATCAGTCCATGGACCCTAGTGAGTGCTTGAAAGGTTACATAGATAAAACGGAGACAATGCGACCTACAGACACATTGCCAGTGTTCATTTCGCTTAGAGCGCCATATAAAGCAATTTCCAGTGACACAATAGGAAATATCCTGGAGGATGCTGCTATTAACTGGGCTGGACTAGCACATCAAGGATTCTCTGCGAAGTCATTCAGACCAACCAGCGCGACTAACGCGGTGTCCCTCGGTATTCTACCAGAAACGGTAATGAAGATAGGTCGGTGGAAAACTAGCGAAGTTTTCTTCAATCATTATGTGTACGGACGGGTTCCAGAATCATACACCGCCAACATGCTGGAGGGAAATCAATGATAGGACACTGTTGAATAATTGAGATGTGTTACAGGTACATAACATGTGGTTATAATTCATACAGTTTGCGACGTTAATAAGTTACTCGTTATATATTACAATGTATGTGTTAACACTTGAAAGTATCAAGTTCTATAAATAATGTAATCTCTAAATGAAGCAACAGACACAAAATAAAGTGAGTATGTAACGTAGGTTTGAGTTAGAGAAACTGTAGTTATACGAACTATTTTGTGTCGTAATATTACACACGGAAGTGTGTAATTCGGTGTCTTCCATGTGCAAATCTACTTAATATGGGAGATAAAATATGAAGATACGGACATGACTGGAGGGCCTTTACGGGGGGTCACCCTACATGGACCAGGACAAGCAACAGACACAAAATAAAGTGAGTATGTAACGTAGGTTTGAGTTAGAGAAACTACTATTACTACACAACAAGAATCGAAATGGTAAGCGCCTAGGCGAGTATGATTACGGGTAAATACAAAAATAGGATTTATTGGCAGAATTGTGAAACGAAATTATTATTTCCAGATATTCCCGCGCTGATTTTTTTTAAAAATCGTACTTTTTAATTGTTATCCGTACTTCCGTATTTCTAATGTATCTTCCGGAACAAATACGGAAAAATCGTAACAGTTGGCAGCTCTGTAAAACCCGTGGAAACGTGTTATACGTATAACACGGTTTCATCTGTATGGTGCTGTGTACATGTAGAAGCGTGTAACCGTTCGTCAAAGAAAGCGTTAAATCGTTTAAACGGTTTACCTTAGCGTTGTATACGTTTACAACCGTTGTATACGTTTACAACCGTTGTATACGTTTACAACCGTTGTACACGGATTACACGCTTTTGAAACTCAATGCGTTGTTTACAATCGTTGTATACGTTTACAACCGTTGTACACGGATTACATGCTTTTGAAACTCAATGCGTTGAACACGGTTTGTTCGACTTTCGCGCATGCGCAAGAGTGGGGAAACGCAACGCATGGCCGAAAACGTATTACACGTAGACGACACACGGTTTGAAACGCAGCTAACGGAAACTACACAGATACGCAATGCACAACACTTTGTACACGTATAAACCCGGAACATTTTGACAGAAACAACTGTAAAGCATAAACTGAGCGCTAACTTTCCCAATCACGGAAATTTCTAAGACAGCGACCTTGACTTTTGGGGTTTGCGGGCACCATGGGCTTTCTGTAGAATGATGCGGGATGTTGTTACAAATGCATGTATGGAATGTTAAAGCATAAACTGAGCGTTAACTTATCCAAAAATGGAAATTTCTAAGTCAGTGACCTTGACCTTTGGGGTTAGCGGGCACCATGGGCTTTCTGTTAAATGATGCGGGATGTTGTTACAAATGCATGTATGGAATATTAAAGCATAACCTGAGCATTAATTTCGAAGTCAGTGACCTTGCCCTTTGGGGTTAGCGGGCACGATGGGCTTTCTGTAGAATGATGCGGTATGTTGTTACAAATGCATATATGGAATATTAAAGCATAAACTGAGCGTTAACTTTTCCAAACACGGAAATTTCTAATTCAGTGACCTTGACCTTTGGGGTTAGCCACCATGGGCTTTCTGTAGAATGATGCGGGATGTTGTTACAAATGCATATATGGCATACTAAAGCATAAACTGAGCGCTAAAACTGAGCGTTAACTTTTCCAAACACGGAAATTTCTAAGTCAGCGACCTTGACCTTTGGGGTTTACGGGCACCATGGGCTTTCTGTAGAATGATGTGGGATGTTGTTACAAATGCATGTATGGAATATTAAAGCATAAACTGAGCGCTAACGTTTACAAACACGAAATTTCTAATTCAGTGACCTTGACCTTTGGGGTTAGCAGGCACCATGGGCTTTCTGTAGAATGATGCAGGATGTTGTTACAAATGCATGTATGGAATATTAAAGTATAAACTGAGCGTTAACTTTTCCAAACACGAAAATTTCTCTCTACGTCAGTGACCTTGACCTTTGGGGTTCGCGGGCACCATGGGCTTTCTGTAGAATGATGTGGGATGTTGTTACAAATGCATGTATGGAATATTAAAGCATAAACTGAGCGTTAACTTTTCCAAACACGGAAATTTCTAATTCAGTGACCTTGACCTTTGTGGTTAGCGGGCACTATGGGCTTTCTGTAGAATGATGCAGGATGTTGTTACAAATGCATGTATGGAATATTAAAGCATAAACTGAGCATTAATTTCTAAGTCAGTGACCTTGACCTTTGGGGTTAGCGGGCACCATGGGCATTCTGTAGAATGATGGGCTTTCTGTAGAATGATGGGCTTTCTGTAGAATGATGCGGGATTTTGTTACAAATGCATGTATGGAATATTAAAGCATAAACTGAGCATTAATTTCTAAGTCAGTGACCTTGACCTTTGGGGTTAGCGGGCACCATGGGCAGTCTGTAGAATGATGCGGGATGTTGTTACAAATACATGTATGGAATATTAAAGCATAAACTAAGCATTAATTTCGAAGTCAGTGACCTTGACCTTTGGGGTTAGAAGGCACCATGGGCTTTCTGTAGAATGATGTGGGATGTTGTTACAAATGCATATATGGAATATTAAAGCATAAACTGAGCGTTAACTTTTCCAAACACGGAAATTTCTAATTCAGTGACCTTAACCTTTGGGGTTAGCGAGCACCATGGGCTTTCTGTAGAATGATGCGAGATGTTTTTACCAATGCATGTATGGCATATTAAAGCATAAACTGAGCGCTAAAACTGAGCGTTACCTTTCCAATCAGGGAAATTTCTAAGTCAGCGACCTTGACCCTTTGGGGTTCGCGGGCACCATGGGCTTTCTGTAGAATGATGCGGGATGTTATTACAAATGCATGTATGGAATATTAAAGCATAAACTGAGTGCTAACTTTTTCAACACGAAATTTCTAATTCAGTGACCTTGACCCTTATGGGGTTAGCATGTACCAATGGGCTTTCGTAGACAATGTGGATGTTGTTATCCAATGCATGTATGGAATATTAAAGCATAAACTGAGCGTTATCTTTCCCAAACACGGAAATTTCTAAGTCAGTGACCTTGATCTTTGGGGTTAGCGGGCACCATGGGATTTCTGTAGAATGATGCGGGATGTTGTTACAAATGCATGTATGGAATATTAAAGTATAAACTGAGCGCTAACTTTTGCAAACACGAAATTTCTAAATTCAGTGACCTTGACCTTTGGGGTTAGCGGGCACCATGGGCTTTCTGTAGAATGATGCGAGATGTTGTTACAAATGCATGTATGGAATATTAAAGCATAAACTGAGCATTAATTTAGAAGTCAGTGACCTTGACCTTTGTGGTTAGCGGGCACTATGGGCTTTCTGTAAAATGATGTGGGATGTTGTTACAAATGCATGTATGGAATATTAAAGCATAAACTGAACATTAATTTTGAAGTCAGTGACCTTGACCTTTGGGGTTAGCGGGCACCATGGGCTTTCTGTAGAATGATGCGAGATGTTGTAACAAATGCATGTATGGAATATTAAAGCATAAACTGAGCATTAATTTCGAAGTCAGTGACCTTGACCTTTGGGGTTAGCGGGCACCATGGGCTTTCTGTAGAATGATGCAGGATATTGTTACAAATGCATGTATGGAATATTAAAGCATAAACTGAGCGTTAACTTTTCCAAACACGGAAATTTCTAAGTCAGCGACCTTGACCTTTGGGTTTTGCGGGCACCATGGGCTTTCTGTAGAATGATGCGGGATGTTGTTACAAATGCATGTATGGAATATTAAAGCATAAACTGAGCGTTAACTTTTCCAAACACGGAAATTTCTAAGTCAGTGACCTTGACCTTTGGGGTTAGCGGGCAACATAGGCTTTCTGTAGAATGATGCGGGATGTTGTTACAAATGCATGTATGGAATATCAAAGCATAAACTGAGCGTTAACTTTTCCAAACACGGAAATTTCTAAGTCAATGTCCTTGACCTTTGGGGTTAGCGGACACAATGGGCTTTCTGTAGAATGATGCGGGATGTTGTTACAAATGCATGTATGGAATATTAAAGCATAAACTGAGCATTAACTTTTCCAAACACGGAAATTTCTAAGTCAGCGACCTTGACCTTTGGGGTTAGCGGGCACCATGGGCTTTTTGTAGACTGATGCGGGATGTTGTTACAAATGCATGTATGGAATATTAAAGCATTCCATTGAGGTTAACAGAAGTTACAATGAATTAACCTGAGCGTTAAGTTTTAGAAACAGAGCTAAACGCAAAAACTTAACGTTGAATGCATGTGAAAAGTAGGTCAATGAACCATGAAAAATAGGTGAAGGTCACATGGGCTCCCTCTGTGTGAGATGGTTACACCACAGTGTTGATGTATACCGAAGCATTCCATCAAGGGAAACAGAAGTTGTAACACATTAAACCGAGCGTTAACTTCCCTATATAAATCATATAATGTTCTACCTAAAACTCGAACTACGACAAAGTCGAACTCTCGAACCAAATTCATGGTCCCTTGGTCAATCAACATAAAGTGATATTGATAGCTCGTACAGGTAAGTCTGTCGCCAGCTGATCTGTTTGCCTAACGAGGTGTGAATATCACGATAGGCGGTCTGTTTGATTTGTTTCGCTTTTAGAAATATTCATGGACGTTTTAATATGAAGGGACATGTTCGCTGTGTAATATTCAGTTTAATTAACAGTTTATTTATTTACGTATGCATACATGTACATATTGAACTAAAATAATTAATTCTTTATATTTGTTTATTTAATATTTCTTCCAGAAGGCCAGATAGTCCTATACAAACATCAATCAATGGTGTCATTCCTAAATGGAATGAAATCACTGACTAGTATTTATTTTCTTTCCCTCGAACTACGCTTGACTCGAACTTGTATGTGAGTCCGTTGCCTGTTCGAGAGATCGATCTTCCAGCATGCCTCATTTGCATATGAAAATCTCCTGATACCACAGCGCGTCACTATCAGTAAAATAAATATTACTAAATGATTATATCTGTATAGCGGGGAATCGTAATTTTTGGGACTGGTGGAATAGTGACACAATTATACACTTGTTTAATTCCTATAAAGAACAGTTTATGCCTACTGAGTGGGCATGTACCTTTAATGTGGAAGGATGTATCGTTACTAAGTAATGCATGTTTTCAATATGAAGATACATGTACATGTATTAGCTGAAGGCAAACATAAAGTATATGTGATTTTAGAAACTCTTACATAAACTTTCAAACAAGTAAACAGACAGACGCACCAGAGATAGACATACGAACAGTAACGAGGGTAATTGTATTCATGTGGAAAGATGTATCGTTAATACTAAACAATGCATGTGTGCAATATGAAGATATTAGCTGAAGGCAAACAGACAGTATGGGTGATTTGAGAAACTTTCAAATAAATAAACAGACAACCGGACGGATGTACGATCAGTAGCGAGGGTAATTGTATTAATAGTTTGGGGGCAATTGCTCTGAATCCAGCACCTCATGTTAATTTTTCTTTCATAGTGGTTTTGTATTCATCTGGGATTCAACTTTCCGAAAAATCTGGGTGCCATTTTTGTTCAGACACTTTCAAGGTCATTCAAAATCAAGGTCAAAATCCTGGTATTTATGCCATAAAACCGAGGAATTAATCCATTTGAGGTATCGATCTCTACCGTAATATGCATAACAATAATCACAGATCAACTTTAATCAAGAAATAAAAAAACAACAATCAAGGTCAAGGTCATAAAACTATATTTTCAAGGTCAACAAGTGAAAACGGGCATGAATTCTCTTTGTAATATTGTTTCTGTGCTATGGCATACATATATCACTGCTGATTACCATAGAAAATATATCGTTCACAGATATATGTGGCATACTGTTCATTAGTTCACCAGTCGTGACAAAAAGGACCTTACTTAGTTTCTTATTAGTGGATGTCATGATGGGCTAGTACACAAATACATACCGGTATAAATCTAACGTTTTGTTATTTCCGAGGCAATCAGAAACCAGGTTTCATGGTATATTATTTGTGTTTTTGTGGTTAATTAAAGGTTCAGCTTTCAGAAATATGTGGGTGTCATTGTTTCCAAATGGGTTCAATGTCATTTCAAGGTCATTGAACATCAATATAATGTTGATGCAATATATATACACAATGTACATGTACTTTAAAAGTAATTAATTCATACAATTGTCAATAGTATTCAATAGTATTGGACATATTGATATTATTAAGTTTATTTATGGAGTAGAAAATCAGTCGCCAAATTTCAAGGTCACAGAAAGGTCGAGAATGTTGATACGTTTAACTTCAACCATTAACAATGCATACTTTTCGAAGTTTTGTCATAATTCCGCACGTATTTCTATAACAAAATATCTTCACAAATGCATTTATCTAATGTATTTGTATTTATTTTTATTTTTGTCAATTTGTCAAGTTGAATGCCAGCTCAAAGACATTGGCAATTAAGAATAATGCAGTATTTTATTTATCTAATGCAAAATAACAAATAACAGACAAATAACAGATCTGGAATACCGAAAGAACCAATTGTAATACATTACCATGTTCAGCTTTGACAGTATTCAACTATGGCATGCTGTTGCTATTATGTATTGCTTTAGAGTTATATTTACATGGATTCATCGGTCTCCTCAATGTCTGTTATCTTCTATTGTTGATAAGGTCTCAGTCTGGTCAATATCGTCGAAAACCTAAACATTATGACTGTGCACACCAAAGTGCAGACGGAATTCCTAATTTTCAACTACGAATATTTAAAATGATAACCTATAATTGTTAAACATATCTATAGAATCGAAACATATGATTCAAATCAAAAGCTAATAAGATGATAAGTTCAATGTCAGTTGTACACAGAGAGTATTAAAGCATTATTTGCAGTTCAAATAAAACGGTATCACAACTAATGGTGTCTGATTAGTAACAGAGACTTTCAAGAAAGGAAGAAACTATAATGTGAATTAAATGGATGTTTCCTAACACAAAAGCACACTGGAATTCCAATAATGACGAGATGTATGAGGAATATATGACAGTGTATAATGCCAATGGTTACATACAATACAATCTGTATATTGATGGCAACCATGATACCGACATGGAAGGGAGAATGAACATAAATTTTAGTTGGTGCTTTAAATTAGTTGACCTGTCACATTGTGGCTATGTCACTAATGTAACCCAGATACACCTGAATAGATTGGCATAAAGATGTACAGGGGAATAGATTGATTGTAACATCACTTGCGTTTTAGCAAAATGTCATAGATGGCAATACACCTCTATTTTCCACTGAATTGACCATACCCATGCTGCGAGTTATCCTTACCTCATCAACATTTGAAGCAGTATGCTATACTACCGGTATTTATCATTTATTGATGGACACAATTACAAAGCAGGATGCATATGACATCCCAGAGAGGATGGATTCACTGTTGTACTCACAATATAATAGAGGTTATATATATGAATGAAACCTCATAATCATATAGACGACCACTTAACATTCACACAAATTTGACAAATGTTAGTAAATAAGAAATTATAAGATGCCCGTCAATGGTACAATAATGAAATTCATAAATTTCCTAATGAGAAGGACATCACATTATGTATATTTCCTAACAGGGCTTCTAAAATTTTCAGTTTACCGGTTCTGGACCGATTTTTCTTAACACACATGTGATGGACAGGTGTATACCAGCTTAGTGACTTAAATAGACTGGCTTCAGCGTAAAGATACAAGAGTTCCTAGACTCGCCATTTCTGATGATGTTAAAATAAAATAAAGAAACCATGCACTGTGTTTATCTGTGTTCGTAATATTTAACCCCAAGTAACTCACACGGACTATCGGCCCGGGCTATTCCATATTAAGTTAGGAACTGTAACATTACGCTGTATTAGGGGTCATTTTTGTGTATATAAAATGTACATGATTGTAGGAATGCCGCAGATCCTGATGAGGCGGCTCACGTGATCTACAATTCGCAAACATTTTGATAAACGACAAGGTACGTCTGTGATGTTAAAAGCGTGACTCATTAGGGATCAGGGATTAGGAATCAATTGAAGTCCTAAATCACACCGCCGATGTACTTTGAACTCGATCTGAGGGCTAAAGAAACACCGAATGTTAATTCAAGTGTACAAATAATTGTTTAACACGTAATTAAATTAAATTGATGTGTCTGCAGCTAGCCAAATTAGGCCGACAATTAATTTTGAAGTCGGTGTAAACAGTGATAATAGCATAATTAGCAATGAATTACGAGTTGGGTATATAACGCATTTTTTTTCTATGTTGTCCGTCATTCGATTATTATTGAAATGGCACAACAAACTATTTTGTCGTTATTCACAAAGACAACTTACCGGCTTGGCGACCCGGCAGAGAGGAATAAATAAAAAAAGAAACAAGACAGACTTGTAAAATTTTAAATTATTTTAGTCTACCGAAAATTTACCTGCAATCAATCGGCATCACGATTCGTCTCTGTCGTTTCACATTTTTCCGTCTTTGCGCTATTTAGGCACACCACGTGACCTGGTGCATACACAATTTTGTCCACTTTTGTTGTTTATAAACACGATTTATTTATCCCAATATTTCTAGTACTTTGTTTGAACTTCGAAATTTCAGTTAAAGTATTTAATAGGGGGGGGGTCTGCTCCGACATTGGCCGACAGTGTTACGTCTGGACTCTGGACCGATTGGCATTCTGAAATTTTAGAAGCCCTGTTTTCCTAATATATACAAAGCACTCTATATGACTAAATTACTTAGAATAACCAGTCGCTGTTTCAACTCGCACACTGACTTCTGCATATACATGAGCTTATCATAGGATATGCAAATATTGTTTTCTCGGCAATGAATGCTCTTTCTTATGCAGTGTATGTATCAGGTTAACACGAATATGAAGACTCAATTGATGGAAACATGTGAAATGAATTGCAGACATCTTTGTAGCTACTTGTATTATGTTTCTGCATATACATGTACCAGTACAAACCGATGACAATTGCACTGACAAAATTTATTTCAGTCTATGCAGATGTCAGGAATGTCATCTCCTTCAAACGTGTCATTGCTACAGCACGCCATTCATACAGAACATTAGTAGGGCCGTCAAACATGGTTACATTTGTATAGCCCAGATATTAGTCCCCGATATGGGATATCCATGAGCACTCTATAAACCCATTTAATGTATTTGGATACCAACTCAAATGAGCGAATCCTTATAACCACAATGGCAAGAATATTAAAAAATGTGTGTACATGTTTCAATTAAGCCAAATATCTATGTGTGTGGCTTTGTTACAGGTTGATCCTGGGGAAGTTTTATTGTGAAGACCACGTTGAAATAATTACCGTAATGTAAGGCAATTTTAATAATGGCTGAATGTTGGATTATTTGGTACTCGTAAGTAAAATAATGGAATTTTTGATGGCCATTTTGAAATTTAAAGACGATAGTGTATGCGAAACGGTATCAATATACTTCTTACTAGATACCATGAAACATAAATTTACGCTCCTACGTGTCAAATAGTCTAGCCTATCTGAAAAGGTATCTTTCTGGCGGCCATCTAGAAAATATGACCACCATGCGTGGACACAACTAATATTTTTCTACTAGCAGCATGTATAATAGCAATCAGTTCGATCTTCTGAGCAATTTATACCATTACCTGGTCAATGGGAACTTCAGATTATCCTATACATATCACTATTCGGACACCACACATGCACAAAGTTCAATGACCTTGAAATAACCTTGAACATGATTTGAAAAAATGGAAACCTTATACATTCAAGTCCATAAAAACATCGATCGGGTCCCAAAAATTAACATGAGGTGCCGGATTCTTATACATATACATGTATGTACAGTTGCCCCCGGACTATAAAGTAGAAGGATGTATCGCTACTAAGTAATGCATGTGTGCAATATAAAGATATTAGCTGAAGGCAAACAAAAATTATAGGTGATTTGAGAAACTCTTAACATAAACTTTCAAACAATAAATGGACGGACAGACAGGGACACCGTCGATTATCGGCAGGACCTTAATGATCAGTGCCGATGATGTTTGCCATTTAATCGATATGCTTTATTTCATTCTTCCATGAATAAATATGATCAGTCACTACACTGTGCCATTTTGTTTGTCATATTTACCCATGCAATAAAAATGATCAGTGCCTATGCCTTCCAGTAATTCCAGATCTAGTCCACATGATCGAGAAATATATTCATCATTGTCAGATCAGGGCTACACTGTTTGCTGTTGATGTGCACATGTCAGGCCAGTGTATGGGATGTTCTGTTGTATTTACGTATAACGGTATATCGTAAAGTTTAATGCCCCCCAAAAATATGTTATATTTTGTAAATAAGTGGATAGTTGACAAAAGTTTCATTGTCTTTAAAGGTACATGCCCACTCAGTAGGCACAAACTGTTCTTTATGGGATTAAATAAGAGTATAATTGTGTCACTATTGCACCAGTTCTGAAAATTACAAGTGCCCGCTATACAGATATACTAATTTAGTAATATTTATTTTACTGATAGTGACACGCGGTGGTATCAGGATATTTTCATATGCAAATGAGGCATGCTATTTTTTTTATTATTTATACTAATTAAATGAGTCACCTATCGACAGATAATAAAGAATGATCATTGCACATCAAAAAATAAATACAGAGAATATATAGTAATGTCTGTTAGTATTTTAATGAAACACGGTTATCTCCCCTGATATCAGTGTGAAAATTTACGTCTGATATAAAATGCATAACAATGCCAATTAATATGTGGGGTAATGGTGAATGAATGTTTATTTTGCCAGAAAATGTCTCAAATGATGTCTGTGATATAAAAAACAGTTTGTACCTACTGAGTGGGCATGTGCCCAGTCATTCATCAAGTTGGAATTATTCGATACATTATCAGATCAATCCGTCCGCTTACAAAATTATTTTTACCAGTTTGGATAGCACTGTATCATGATAATATATTAAACTGGAGAAAAGTCGATGGCATGCGATCGCAAAATACCCACTTTTCCTCTGCAAAAAGACAGTGAATTTGTAGATCATAAAAAGGTGGATAATATCAATACCCAAGAGGTTGAATTAAAAATTGAATATCACTTTGTGCATCTACACACCATTAGGAAGGCACACAGCAAGTTAGAAGTCCTTACCTATTACGGTTAAAAGGTTTTACTTACAAGGCAAAATTAGCGAATTCTAAGTCGAAAAGGGGGGAGACAATCCATGGACAGGCGTCGAATCAAATTCAAAATTCATTTTGCGCATCTACACACCAAGTTAGAAGTCCCTACCTATTACAGTAAAATAAGTTTTACTTCTTACAAGGCAAAATTGGCGAATTCCGAGTTGAAAAGAAGGAGTTTGTTTGTTTGTTGGGGTTTAACGGCCTATCAACAGCTAAGGTAATTTAAGGCCGGGTCAATGGGTTTAGTACTAAATCCCATATATTACCCGTACATGTACATGTTCAAGTACAAATGGGGGGAAAATCCCAAAATCAGAACTGAATATTTACAATAACAAAACTATATATTCAGCCCTGAAATCAGAATAATCCTGATCTGATGCCAGGTCCTCGCCACACCAGAATCACTTGGCCCCTCCCAAAAGCAGTAGGATCAGTAATAATCTTACTACCTTTATAATGGGCAATAACCCAATTCAACTCCCAGGTAACTAAAGAGCCAAAGATAAAAACGTACCTGAGGGCCAAACCAGGCAAATCGTGATCCTATAAGGAGGAACACATACCGTTAATTTACACCGTCTCATTCGCCCAACCACCACCCACTGAAAAGGAGGAGATAATAAATGACCGGGGGTCAAATCAAATAAAAAATAACAAGAAATGCGTCTGTCGAACGCGGATGCCACCTGCAGCAGGTTACCTATTAAGGTTTTACTACTTAGAAGAAACGTGACGTACGGACGTACATCTGTGACGAAAACAAAATACCCTTCTTTTTTCAAAAAGTGGGCATTGTGCCGTCTGTTCTTTGATTACTTCAGTACTTATAGTGCTTTCATTAATTACATCCCGCCGTTTGGTAGCAATTAGTTATCTCCCTTGCAGTTCGTAGTCGCCATTTGCTATCCAGCAATTTTCTTCCTTCGACGTCCTTAAAATATCAAATTCACAGCTTTAGCCCCAACCACACCACAGTATGTTCTTCACTCTATGCTCTAGTCAGTGGCGGGGATCCGGCTCCATTCTTTATTTCCATTATACTGCATTGTTTTACTTCATTGTATGTAACCTTCATATCTGGCCGCATTATCTGTATACCAGTAAAACAAGCCATGTCATACGGAATATGCATATACTGTACTTGCCGCTGTCTGCTCGTACACATGTTCGTATTCATCATGTTCATACTGGAGAAAGTCCATATTCATTTTGCTAATGTATGTAGCAAATGATAACAGTTCAATACCATGTTCATTATGATACCCAAAATTAATTCAAGCTTGTATTGTTTTCAGCTTTCACCACATACGTGCACACACAGACGTATTAGAAGGCACCACGGTTTTATCTATACCATAAACATAGAGACTCGAACCAAGTGTCAGGGTTCAAGCTAGCCCTTCAAAATAGGGAGAAGTTTGCACTAAAAAATTGAGAAATTAGACCATTTTTTCCAAAATTTCTGTTTTATATAGGGAAAAACTTCTCCCTCAACTCAAAATAGGGAGAAGTCAGACAATTTAGGGAGAGAATTTCGCTCACTTCGCCCTGTAAACTGATCCCTGAGTGTTGTTCTTTATACCAGCCGTTGTAATTGGTTGGCTGGTTGCTGCTCCGGCATAGGCAGTACAGGTATAACTAGCGGGCAAATTAAACTAACAGCGGACGATTTTACCAAACAATGGACGATATGGCTTGCAGACGATTTGACAAAATACCGGACGATATGTCTTGCGGTAGCTTAGAAAATCTCAGTTCTACGGATGTGTTTTACTATTTCATCTGTCTTTTATATTTTCTGTATCCGTGAGAGCTGAGTAAAATTTAGTCACAATAACAGCCCAATTTGTTCTGGCGTTTTTCTACACAGTCCGACGAGTGAGAAGTTTAACACTTCACAGTCATGTTAAAAACATTCATAGACCAATACTACACATGTAGGTATACATAGTTTGACATTGCTTATCCTTTTATTCCCATTTTGTGACTACATTTTACACTATAAGCCTATAATAAGGGTCTCAGCTCTCACGGATACAGAAAAAATAAAAGACAAATGAAATAGTAAAACACATCCATAGAGCTGAGATTTTCTAAGCTAGTCTTGCGGACGATTCAACCAAATAGTGGAATATATGACTCGAGGATGATTTGACCAAATAGCGAATGATACGTCTTGCGGATGATTTCACCAAATAGTGGACGATACGACGTGCGGACGATTTGTATTCCTTCCTGCAACTATTGCAGTACATGAAGCGAAAAAGAACATGTTGAATGTATAGAATATCACCTGAGACATAGTGACTTTAATAAACACTAGTGAGATCACTATGTCAAGCCATCACCAAGCAATGCTTTCAAACATCCTGGTCCGAAACATCCTGGTCCGAAAAGTTCATGGGACGAAACGCATACAACTAAAATAGAGCCCAAAACCTGAATTCAAGTACATTTCCATTTTCAAACATCGATACCTTTGGTTAGACATTTTCATTTCTTGTTGCGTACATCAGCTTAAATTGCTTAGATTAGCCCAAGGAACAAGAAAATGAGGGAAAAACATAAATAAATTCTGATCGTCCTTCGGAAACAGGAAGTCCCATTTTGATGCTTGAAGGCTATCCGCACGATTCACTCGGCATCTTTTTCTTTTCTTTTTGTCGTCGATCCATTCATGTTGAGTAACCTCTTTGCAGAGTAGAAATGCTCATTCACCACACCACAATGTAAACCGCAACCAGTATTTATATATATATATATAATGTCAACGAGTGGAATTCTCTTCCTACAAACTGTGTTGAAGCTGAATCTGTAAATAGTTTTAAATCGAACCTGAATACAGCCTGGAAGAATCACAGATACAAATTTACAACAGACTAAGTTAAATAGCGCTCTCCTCGTAAAGAAAAACTACTGCTACGATAAGATGCTACGATGGGCCAATACAAGCTTAAATGCTTACAGTAAGGCCTCGACACCAGGTAAATAACCAGGTAAATATTACACTTGTGCTGAACTTTTTCTTAAAGTAAACAAAATAGGCGATGAAATTATAACATTCCTAGATAATACTAATTACGTTATACTAAATAATGGCTCAGAAACATACGACTCATCCCATCTACCAAGGGCTAAAAGTATAGGATCTGCACCAGATATCACATTAGCTACACCAGCTCTAGCTTCCTTGGCCTCGTGGACCATCCACAACTCAACACTAGGCAGCGATCACTATCCGATTATTACTAAAGTTTGTACCCATTATCACAAGAGAACGAATTCTGGTCGTTTCGTCTAACTGCCAGTTCGTCTACCTTATTTTATATAGTAGGTGATAAGTCGTTTCGTCAACATGTATTTATATAGTAACGGAATATCGATTTTTACCTGTAGTATATTTGTGTAGACTGGACGAAACGACCAACATCCCAAGAGAACTCCCGCAACAATTCCCAAATGGAAGTTAGGTCATGCAAATTGGGAACTCTTCCATCAACTATGCACCACTAGGTTACATGTCGATGCGAATTTAGATACAAAAGACTATCACGATGAATTTGTGAGCACTCTATACGGAATAAGTAAAGAAAGCATACCAAAGACAAGTGGTAAAGCACATAATCGCCCTACCAATCCCTGGTGGACACCCGCTTGCACAGAAGCCATTAAAAACAGGGAAAACTGTCTGCGAAGATGGAAACAAGCCTATAAATATCATGTACAACTAAAACAAAGAAGGCGAGAGGAATACTTGGAAGCCAAGAGCCTGGCGTCTGAAACCATTAAAACAGCAAAAGAGAAAGGTTGAGCGAATTTTATATCAGCAATTACGAAAGATAAAACAAGTAAAGAAGTCTGGAATTTATTTAATCGAGTAAGAGGTAAACCAACACAACAAATGCCCCCATTATCACATGATAATACATTGTCGGTTCATGTGTCGGTTCAAAAGTTCTTGAGAACTTATGTTACTTGTTATATATCTTGCCGACGTTAAATAAAATTTATCTTATCTTATCTTATTAATATGCGATGAAAAACAAAAAGCAGAGGTGCTCACAGATATATATATATACTCTTTATTTCCTCTGATTAAGAGATTACATGGTGAATAACAAATTAATCATTACAAAATAAATACATTACAATACTTGAACATGCATGCAAACATTACAAGACAAAATAATACATACTAAGTCATGGAAATATAGTGACTTTGCTATACAAACATTTGACCTGATGCTATACACCCACGATTTCTATCGTAACAAATGAAAACTTGTCATTTTACTTGTCGAGAAAATCGGTTATTAATCATATGAATGTAGCTCCATACTAGGATGTACATGTGCGCAGTCTGGACGGGGTCAGCACTGCGCACAACTCAGGTTCGATTAATGGTTATATAAAATAAACGGACAAGCATGACTTTAGAAGAAGGCCCAAGACATGTGCGACCAGCGTAGGCCCATGCCAGCCTGCGCATTAGTACACGGTTCACTGTTTGATCACGGAGATCATAATGCTTTTACAGTGTATAAATTCTTTTCATGTACTAATGCCATTTGATTACAAGGAGATAATCAATCTGTAGTTTAATCGTACCATTTCTACGATCGATACTTAACGGTGGGAATTGTTGTACAACATTCAAATTATTGCGTGAGAAAACTACACGTCTCGTTGTAGTTTCATGTAGCGAAATCGAAAGGATGGAAACTACAAGTTGACGTTAGTTGGTGCAAATACTGGCCTTTTGGCATAATTCACCTAATAAATATCAATATTGGGACATGTATTAATGTTTATGTCGATAAATTGCAAAACACATCTCGTTGTAGTTCTCGCGAAAACGAAAGGTTGAGAATTACAAGTTGACGTTAGTGGGTGTCAATGCTGGCATTTGGCATAATACACCTTATGACTATCATTGATTGGAAATGTAATAATTATTATGTCGATAAATGCATAACGCATCTCGTTGTAGTTCTCATAAAGCAAACTCGAAAGGTTGAGAACTGCAAGTTGACGTTAATGGGTGCAAATTCTGCCATGTTGGCATACACTTACTGACTATCAGTGGTTATAAACGTTACTAAATTGCTTGTCCATAAAGCATTTACTTACTCACTAGATGACTGCGTATGCTGATCAGGCGCCTCGCTAAATGCGCGTAATATTGTTTGTATCATGACTCTCAATAAATACTAGTATATAATAAACACGTGTTAATAAAGCTAGTGCAATATTGCGGATACATGTTAAGCATGTATAGGATCAGTTTGGATATCGTTATAGATTGTTCCGCTATACAGAATGTTCGAAGTCAAGTATTTTATTATGTATAGCAAAACACAATTCAATTTATTTCACTGTTTATGTTTATATGCCATTGTTATTATTACCAATGATGTTCTGCCATGTAGTTGCAACATATGAAATTGCGATTCGAAGAAAGTGTTTATGGGATCGTATGTCAGGCAGGCATCGAAGCTGTTTTCCGATTAAGTTTTTGAAGCTTCGTTTCACACGGTCCGTCAATGACTTCTAACAGTAAATAAATCTCTGCCGAATTTTTCTTCAATTGTTTGATTTATAGTATACGTCTTGTTTGTTCTGTTTTGCTACATTCAACTAGGGTATGAGCCACAATATCTGTGAAGAAGCAGCCACACGCATGACAAAGTAGAGGTGTTTTTTCTCGATTTGCTGATTTATTTTCTATCCATAACTGACTCGCTATACGAGCGTGTGGTACGCTGTCGGTTTGTTGGGCACATTTCCCAGAGTATTGCCCTTTCGATATTTGTATGTAGGAGACGAAACCGCTCAAAGCAATTATCAGCTTGTAATCTATGATTCCAATGGACGGTTTCTGTTATATGTATAAAACTTTTACATTGTGATTTTCCACCTATTTTTGTCCATGGGGAAATCTACGGTTTGTATGTAGTTAATCAATACGCTTATTTGGTCATATTTATCCAAAACGCGAACGATTTCTGGAATGAATCCTTTTTGATTCTTTTCATGCCTGCAAGTGTATAAGGATAATCGGATGTTAAAAACTGTTTTTGTTAGAACATGACATGGCATGTTACATAATCCGCCCAGGAATGAAAGTTTTTTCATGTCAATCTGGGCGGCTACGGATTTTCAGCCAAGCATGCTTATACATATATCTGTTCTCGTTCTTATAGGAAAACCCTGAGCTTTTTTAGCTGCCATTCTTTGGAAGCGTTCCAGCTTATTAATATATTGTCCCTTTAAACCGGACCACAATTCAGCACCAAATAATAAGCGCGGCATACATATTTTGGACAGGAGATCAGCTGCGTTAATCGGATTTATCTTATTATGGTTTATGTTTAACGACAGCAATGAGTATAATGATGATGTTGCTTTTTTGCAGGCATTATCAACTTTATCAGTGTCTGTCATTTTAATTGTTTTAAAAATATACCGACATGTCTGATATTATCCACTTGAGATATTGGTTTCGGACCCCATCGTTAAATTGAAGACTCATTTTGATGTCTGCTTGTTTTATCAAACGCTATAACGAAGCTTTAGAAGCATTCATAACATAACGGTACATACATGTGTAACGGTATACTATGTCAAGCATGCGTTGCAAGTTTAGAGGACTGGTAGATGCGAGAGTTATATCATCTGCAAGAGTTACGTTTCCGGTAGAAGTGTTAAGTATTGAGGTACCGAGCATACTACGTTGGAGTATGCATAGCAATTCGTCAAGGAACAGGTTATAAATCCAAGTAGAGATTATTCCTCCTTGACGGATTCCTTGCAATACAGGAAATGTTTTAGACGGAATACCATTCGCCAGGACACAGCTGGACATCTCGCTATGTGCTTCTGTTAATATGGACAGCATTTTCCCTTTAAATCCCAGGGTTTGTAATTTGTAAAATACACCCTGTAGCCAAACGGTGTCAAAAGCTTGTTTTGTATCAAGTGTAGCAACGTATACTTTACTACCTAATTCTATGTTATGATGTATAGTTTCTTGCAAAATAAATGATGCAGTAATAGAAAAAGATAAAAGAGACCCGAAAATACAAGCTAAGATAGACAACCATACTCTGACACCAGACCTGAATACTGACTGCCTCAATAGGTCATTTATAATGTCGGAACTTAAAGCTGCCCTTAAAACTAAAAAAAGTACTGCACCAGGAGCAGATAAAATACATTATACAATACTTAAACAATTACCACATGCATCAATGGAACAACTGCTCCTGCTAATAAATAAATCCTGGGCCGAAGGCTCCCTGCCTGACGCTTGGAAAGAGGCTACCATTATCCCAATAATCAAACCAAACAAGGATGCAACTCTACCAGCCTCATACAGTCCCATTTCACTAACATCTGTAATATGTAAATTAATGGAAATTATGGTGGCCATCAGACTAAAACATCATTTTGAATCTAATCAGAAAATTGGCCCAACCCAGTCAGGATTTAGAAAGCATAGATCCACGTTGGATCAACTAGCTCAGAATTAGTATCATACTGTATTTCTAGACTTTAAAAAAAAGCATTTGTACCTAATGTGGACAAAGGGAGCAATAGAACAATAATCGGGAAGGGCGTAAAACATTGAATGTTTGCTCTGGTTAGATAACTTTCTGACGGGCAGAAAAATTAGAGTAAGAATAGGCACAGAGCATTCAGAATTTCAAAGTATTGATAATGGCAGCCCCCAGGGTAGTGTCATAAGACCAACACTATTTAATGTCATGATAGATACATTATATACAGAATTAAACAGTATGAGTACAAACACAAAACCAGGCCTATCACAATTTGCCGACGACGGCGCGATCTGGAAAGAGCATACATATCTCAGAGTAGCCCTGGGGGTAATACAGACAGCACTAGATAAAATAACAATTTGGCAAAACAAATGGGGCTTTAAAATCTCCCCGCTTAAAACTGAGGCAGTCATATTTCATGGCGGTGGATTAATCTGCTATAAAAATGAGGAGCAGCGGTATGCATACATAAGAGAACAAACTTATACAATTAAATATTTAATGGTAAACAATCAAGCAATACCATACACAAAATGTGTAAAATTCCTGGGTATGTATTTGGACGATCGACTTACCTGGGGAACACATATAAATAACATAGTCCAACGCTGTAGAAAATATCTCAACTTAATGAAACTAGTATCGGGTACGTCATATGGAGCGGATAAACTATCCCTTCTATTGTTGTACAAAGCTCTATTATTATAAAAAATGGAATATGGCAGCATGCTGTATAAAGACGCTGCAGCGGAACACTTAGATAAACTAGAACTAATTCAAAGAGCGGCCCTCAAAGTGGCAACAGGTGCATATAAATGAACTAGAGCCGCTGCAGTCGAGGTAGAATCCATAGTAGAACCATTAGATCTGAGGCGTGAAGGAAATCTAATCAAATATTGGGCGCGCACCCAGCCACATGGTGTAAACCTGCCAGTTAACGAACAAATACGACCTAGGCGGGTATACAAATATAACAGAATAAGACTTAAAAAAGAAGCAACCATCAAAGAAAATAATCAAAAGTATAAAAACAAACATAGCGATAAAGAAGCAAACAAAATTAAAAAAGCAAAATCCACAGGTAGGAAATTACAAACATGTTACGCTATGAATGCCCAAATACTAACTCAAGAATATGGACTGAATGATTGCGAAATGCAGCCGTATCAGATCCATATACCTTACTATCCTTTCGAAATAACTGTTCAATCAGATCTAACATAAATAATAAAAAATAAGACAATGGATCCAATTCTTAACCTAAAACTAGCAACAGACCACATAAACAAAAAATGGAAAGATAGCCTGCAAATTTACATGGACGGTAGCAAAAAATATCGAACAAGGCATCACATCCGCAGCTTTCGTGATACCACATTTAAATTACGTAGAACAATACAAGCTGACTTCTACACTAACAGTATTCACATCAGAATTAATAGCAATCGAGAAGGCCCTCATTTATAACCTAACATTAGATAATTATAAGGATACAGACATCTTAACTGATTCACTAAGCTCCGTCCAAGCAATCAACTCAGGTACTTCTAAAACAAGACCTGACAAAATACATCACATCAAAACATTAATAAGCAATACAATATCTAAAGGCAAGCTGATAAACATAGATTGGGTCCCTTCCCATATTGGAATACCCGGTAACAAAGACGCTGATAGGGCTGCAGGCACAGCGCATTTAATAGGAAACAATGAAGCAACATTACAAACACATCATGAAATATATTCTCTCATCAAACAAAAATGTAGTTCAAAGTGGCAAACAAGGTGGAATAATGAACACTTAGGCAAAAATGGTGGACATATTTTGAAAGCAATGTGCCCCACCATCCCTACAAAATGTAAATTGTACAGTAAAGATAGGAGAGAAGACATACTTATATCCAGACTAAGGCTAGGCAGAAATGGCATAAAATCTAATATATACCATCATGATAATAGTAGTGAAGATAAAATAAATTGTTCAAATTGTGACGAGGACGAAATTGAAAGAAATAATGCCAAGATCCTTGGCATTATTTCTTCAATTGCACAGCCCATAAAACATCGCGAGAAGATCTAAAAGCGTCTTGCCTTAAACACAACATTACACCTTCACATTATCATATAGTATTCCCCCCTAAGGAATGTGAAGCCGAAATGCATCTAGCTTTATTAGAGTACATAAAGGAAACAGGATACTGGGGTAAAATGTAAATACCGCTGCTCCAAAAACAACAGTATAGTTTTAAATTCAAACTGATAACCTAAATACCAAGATATATAGGTAGTAACTGAGGATGGTAGAGGGTATACAGTCAACGAGGTGGTCCAACTAAGTGAAAGAGGTTACATTGGACCATGTAGGCTTCGTCCAGATATAATTAAGTAATATCACGATAGGTTGTACATATGTTGTATCGTAAATATATGTTTGCGTGTGAGCCATCGACTTACGGTGATTACATGGTGAACGGCGTATGCCCTGATCGGACTGCGACTGTGCAGGCTGGTCTGTGGATGCACTGGTCGCTAGGTTGTAAGTCCATGCTCTGGGATCACCCAATGAGGTAGATGTACTTATTTGACGTGTTGGGTTGGGGAGCAGTACCCCACACTGACTGACCATTACTAACAACATAATAAGATAAATATCAAATCATATCAAACATAATACAATCATAAAGTATATGCGGAATGTGGCGAAATGCTGGCAATATATAACTTCAACGGGGAATGTCCGAATTACCCGAGTTCCAATATATTTGGCGGGTTCTTCTCCCGAGGCAGGCCCAGAGTGCACCCTAACGAACATATTGCCAGCCCGTAGTCATATCCAAGCATATACAAAATTGTATATCCACAATTAAGCCAATAATCAGCTAACAACTATTAACGTCCGGCCTCCAATGATGAGCACTCATGAAGTTAACAGCATTGCGCAATACAGTCTACTCGTGATCAGGTCTAAAGTAGAGCAGTTACGAAATATATAGCGTTATGAAATGTCCGGGCGGGTGGGCTTGACTGGTACTAACCCAAAGGATCTCAGGTAGGGAATGCCCAATCGGGGACCCCCGCTGGAAAACGAACGATACGATCTGCTCACCACCGGACACATAGTGCTCTATCTATTACATTATAAAGTAGTGACTGCTTACATGCGGGGGCGGTATTTTAGCGGGTGTGGATAACCATACATGCAAATCTGCACAAATCATTTACCATATTTTTATTTGCATCTTCCTAAATCTACTTTTAATAATAAAGACCAATAACAGTGGCCAACCACTGACACTATTGACAGGGCAACACGACTCGTAGACGTAAACAACATGACCAGTGACAACTGACAAATGACCCCCGAAACTGACTGGGGGGACCCATTTTGTCACTAACCATGCATGTCCATTTCCCGTAACTTTACATAACAATGGAACGCCGTGATGCCGAGGGGTCTTTGAGGTGATACGTATATATATATGTGTATGTGTGTATGTGTGTGTATGTATGTGTGTATGTATATGTGTATATATATGTATATATATGTATGTATATGTATGAGTGTGTGTGTGTGTGTGTGGGTGTGTGTATGTATATATATATGTATGTATGTGTGTGTGTGGGTGTGTGTATGCATATATATATATATGTATGTGTGTATATGTGTGTATGGGTATATGTGTGTGTGTACATATGTATATGTGTATGTACGTCTGTGTGTGCCTGCCTGCGTGAGTGTGCGTGCGTGCGTGCGTGCGTGCGTGTGTGTGATTGATTGAATGGGGGCTGGGCTAAGTGATGTGGTGTGTGGTTGGCGGGTGTATGGATGGGTTGATGTGGTCCACTAATTTAATGAAATTGGGCTAAGTGATTGAGTGAGCCAGTGGGGTGAGGTAGTCAGCTGGTTGAGAGTAGTTGTGCAAAATCGCCTCCTTTTGAGGGTTTTTTTTGTTTGAGCTTTACTACAGGGACTCCGGAGCTACCGGGGGAACTGGAGGTTTCCTCCACCAGGAGTAATTGCTTTTTATGTCGAAGTTGACAATCTGCATTACTCCAATATAGACAAAAATCAAACGATTTAATGAGTATTAGTCTATTTCGGTCAAATTCTGACGGTGTGGTAGGTGACTCAAAACTAAACTAAAATTAAATAAATGCTAGTAAATAACAAAAACAACTACATGTATATATATAAAACCCAATTAACAACACAAAATCAGCAACCACGGTTATCATGATAGGTTAATATAGCATTCTGATACAGCACACTAACATAGGGTGAGGGTGGCACCTCTTCTCGATGGTGATTAGGTAGTATTGGGACTAAATGTGACTATAAGTTAATTACGTAGAGCACACTTGTTGGACATTAGTGACTCAGATAGTACACTCGCCACTTAATTTCATTTGACCAGCCCGTATGCGACTCAAAACGCACAAATCACGTAAACTAGTATGGGTTCCCCTCAATTATCTATAATCGATACCCAGCCATACTATATCACACACATATAAGCTGATGGGTGCTATAGGAGGCCTAAAATTATAGGTTACCATACCTGCATAGATTCTCCTATATTTGACGCACATTTTTGGAGCCTGAATTATAAATACAACATTTATCAAAATTCGGAAATATAAACCAGACCGACGACCATCGGCCTGCTTCTTTACTGGGCTATATATCCCGGGTATGGAAGGTGTCCGAGCCAATTCCCACCCTTAAATATGAGCCGAATGAATGAATGAATGAACTTTTCTATATTTTGTTAACGTCGTGTGCCACGACGACTGCGCTCGCTGTTACTGGTCTGTGTTAAGTATTTCTGTCGCTTACTATGAAGAGTGTAGCACAGGCGCCGTGTTTGATGTTCTAGGGTAGACATAGAGTCTGCGGTCAGTTGCGTTGAAGTGGGTAAAAGTTCGTCTAAAAACGTTGAGTCGAGTAATATCTGGATTTTAGCTGATTGCTCAAAGTTCTGAAGTTGTAGGTTACACATACTGCTCAGTGATTCATTGATATCAAGGCGCACATTTTCTCTTACTGCATCTAGTATTGCACAGTTGAGCAGGGCATGTTCAAGTGTTTCATCTGTTGTATCACGAAGTAGGCATGTCTCGTCTACTTCGGTCTGATTGAATTTCATCCTATTTGTTTTTAGTATATATGTTCCACATGTTAGTTTGATTTTAACTGACAGTCTTCTGGTTTCTCTAACACAAGCATCACGTGTACATACAATAGGGTGCAGTAAGTCTGGTTTATATATATGAAACTTGAGATTTGACAACTGTGTGTATAGTTCAGCTTGTGCGATTACCTGGGTTCGCCAGTAAGAGTTCACAGCGATATATACGGTATGTTTCCACTTCAGCTTTTCAACTATCTTATTCAGTAGAGATGAGCAGCTTGGTAGATTGTACTTTATGAGTATTTTCTCGATTGCAGAGAACCAACTGGGGCTATAGTACAAATATGACCGGATGTGGTGTAGTTGTCGATAATGATAGTAAATGCTTCGTAGTCTTTCTCAGAAAGTTTTCTAGTAACTGCAGATTCATTTTCTCAGGAAGCAAAATTTCGAGTCCGTATAAAAGAACGGGTATTATGTATGTTTTCAGTAAGTGAATACTTGTTTCTGGGTTTAATCCATTCTCACCATGCATACCCGCCGTCATCAAATTGTACAGTGTTCTTCGTGCTTTTTTTAATATTTTAATTTATGGTTTCTTTCACTGATTTCTCATGCGAGCTTGCACGTATTGTACCTAAATGCACAGTTTTGTCCGCAATTGGAAGATTAGTACCATTTATGTTCCATTGTTTGTATAGTTTCAAGCTTTTGTCTATTCGAGTATAACACAGGCAATAATACATTTGTCTTTGGCTGTAGTACGTATATCAGTGATTCTATATTTTATGTACATCTTGGTGCCGTTTTTCTAGTTTCGAGGTAGAGCCAATAATTCATTAAACTGTGTTTATTCCATTGGATGACAGTCCAGGTGTTACATTTATAATAGTATAGCCAATTGTTCTCGTCATTTTATATATTTAATTTCCACTTCAGGGGACCAGGGGTATCAGAAATGTCATTTCCGTTACGTAAATTTACATGACGTAAATATAGCTTTACATTTGCACTTTTTTTCTTTTCAACGGCATAAAACATAAAACTGAAGGGGCATCTATTAAGACAAGTGTCAATAATATGGTAATTAAGCTAATTGTATTAGTTTGAAACAGAGCAATTTAGTAGCAAGTCGTGGAATTTCTCATTTATGGTAAACCAACAACATGTATTTAATACGAATCAGTAAGTTAAACAAAACAAAATAGCTTGGCATGTAACAGAATGCCATGTTTTACCACATGTACCAAACATCGTTATAAAGTTACATTTAATTAATAGCACAGCCTCCAAAAATATGGGCGTAACGGAAATAATTTATGTAACGGTAATGACAAAACGTAACGGTAATGACTTTGCATTTATTTAAAATACTAATACAGCATATATAGCAAACATATGTATACTTTGCATATGCTGTACAATATAAATTCAAGTTAATGTTTACTTTTAATGTGATTGCCAATAGAAACCCACACTCCTCGAAGCTGTGTCTGTTTTTTGTTGTTCCAGAGCTTTTACTAATTAAATCCTGATATATAAATGTTGTAGGTCTGAATAAATGTGCCTAAAATCGCCTCCTTTTGAGGCATTTTTTTTGGAGCTTTACTACAGGGACTCCGGAGCTACTGGCGGATCTGGAGATTTCCTCCACCAGGAGTAATTGCTTTTTATGTCGAAATTGACAATCTGCATTACTCCAATATAGACAAAAATCAAACGATTTAATGTTTATTAGTCTATTTCGGCCAAAATCTGACGGTGTGGTAGGTGACTCAAAACTGAACTAATATTAAATAAATGCTAGTAAATAACGAAAACAAATATACATATATATAAAACCCAACTAACAACACAAAATCAGCAATCACGGTTATCATGATAGGTTAATATAGCATTCTGATACAGCACACAAACGTAGGTTGAGGGTGGCACGTCAAATACCATACCGTCAGAAATCACTTTATTCTTATCTTCTCTTCTCGATGGTGATTAGGTAGGATTAGGACTGGATATAACTATAAGTTAATTACGTAGAGCATACTTGCTAGACATTAGTGACTCAGATAGTACACTAGCCACTTAATTTCATTTGACCAGTCCGTATGCCACTCAAAACGCACAATACACGTAAACTAGTATGGGTTCCCCTCAATCATCTCAAATCGATACCCAGCCATACTATATCAAACACATATAAGCTGATGGGTGCTATAGGAGGCCTCAAATTATAGGTTACCATACCTGCACAGATTCTCCTATATTTGACGCACATTTTTGGAGCCTGAACTATAAATGCAACATCCATCAAAATTCGGAAATATAAACCAGACCGACGACCTTCGGCCTGCTTCTTTACTGGGCTATATATCCCGGGTATGGAAGGTGTTCGAGCCAATTCACACCCTTAAATATGAGCCGAATCGAATAGATGTGCCATTGCTGACCGACAACTGATGGGACATGGTTTATATCTAATTGACGCATGAACATATCATTGCCGTTACACGATCGTCGTTACACGATCCTTTTTTTCACCCCTCTGTATACAACACATCATGAATGTAGAATATGCAAATACAACGTTGTAAGTGTGTCTATCCACCCATTTTGGTTTCAGCCGACCTACATACATATGAACGTGCATAAACCCCGAACGGTAATGATGCATGTAATGTGTAACCTTAAAATTATGAATACAGACCGACCTCGTTCTCGGCAATGACTTAAGTTGTGTTACCACCGTGTTTATTTATAAATTGCGCGGGCATAAACAGTTTTCATTGCATTAGAGAGTAGGAAAGGGAGGTTACTCTGATTTTACATTTTTTTGTTCAGCGTAACGGTAATGATTCGATTTCTCGGGACAGATACATTAACGTCAGTATTTTTCACAACAAAAGGCAAATTTATTGCAGAATAAGTTTAATGTAAATGTTAAACTATTTTAATTTAGATGCAATGTAGATATAGTAAAGTACAAATGGACAAGATTTGAGAATTACGGGCTTGTAAACTGTGCTGATTGATGACCGGGACATGCCCATTTGGTGCACCACACGTATGCCAACAACATAAAATAATAACTAAACACACATAACAAGAATTGTAAATACTGTTTTCTTAATGGATTGGTATTATACATAGTTTATTTACTGAAAAAAAAGATCATTTTCCTTAGAAATTGTGTGATTTGTCAGTAAATTACACCGGGACACCAGATGTACATACAATATAGAATCACTGATATATCGATCTATGCTTGTTACTGTATTCCGCTGCAGCATTCAGTAGGATCTGGAGCTTCTCAGGGTCGTTGCTCAGGAGGGCCACATCGACTGCGCAGCAGTGAGCGTACACGGAAATATTGCCAATTTGTGCACCATGTGTAGATAACCATTACTTACTCAAGACGATCATTGATATACAGTTTGTACAGATCAGCGCTCAGTATACCACCCTGTCTGATACCTTGTGATATATGGAATGACTCAGAGAATTTGCTCTTACACATTACTGAGGATTTTGATCCAGAGTGTAGATCATTTATTAATGTCCAAATGTCATCATGTGCACCGATGTTGTGTTCGTTCCACGATCAATATAGACGAGAGGTGTCGAAATTAAGTTGGAAACTAAAATGTAATGAAGCAATAACCTAACACTGAATGAAACTCTTGATAGAAGGAGCAAAAGCGAAATCCACACTATCCTTCCTCGGTCTTGACAAATTACAATTCGGATATCCCACCGCTGTAGCCACGTTCAGGCGCACCGAGGCAACATTTTCTGGATTTTATTTTATTATTATTATTATTTTATGCTTTCATCTTAAATGCAGATCGTGACGGGCGCACGATTCACCCAAATCCTCCCCAAATCCTCATGTGCCCCCAAATCCTCCCCAAATCCTCATGTAATGAATAAGTTATCCCATTAATATGTCTCAAAACCTTTTAATATCGTTCTTAAGAAGTTATGGAACCTGATTTGAATACGTTTTTATGGTAAAAAGAGTCTTATTTCGATGTTTTAATTTAACTTAGGCATTCTAGCAGCCAAGGGAGATCATCCAAAATAAATTATGTGATAAATGCAAGGGTTATAAATGTTGTTTGACCCATTTTGGTCAATTGAAACATGCAAGTTATTTGCCATTCCAAATGTTCATTCATCTGTTTTTTTTATCTCAATCAATCAATCAAATTCAGCACATATAGCTTGAAAATATGACCACGTCCGTAAATGTCAAGTATCTATCTAGTACGGGCCCGATATGAAGCAAATCATCCCCAAATCTTCCCCAAATCATATTAATTACTCACTTTGTGATGTAAATACCAGCTTAAATTGTTACTAATCATTGAATAATACTATTTCCAGGTACCTAGCTGATGCAAAGAGTTTGGCTAAGAACGTGATATTAAAACGAAGCTCGCCAGAAAATGTCATGGGTGGCCAATATAAATGGTCTTAATTTAATTAATTTTCAGAATTGTCTTTCTTGTATATATGTATCATATAAATGTATCTTTGTTTAACGGCATATTATATATCAACATCTAAGGTCGTAATAAAGTGGTTATTGTTTGTGACTGTCTGTCCGTCCGGCTTTGTCACAGTTTTGATAGTAAATTATACAAATGATCTCCCTATTTCTCCTCCAATGACCGTTCAACTGATCAGAACCGTCTCGACGAGACACTTGAAATGGTGATCACAGCATACACTTTGGGCGAGAAATGACAAAAACATATCAAAATCTGCGGATGTACATTTGAAACATTTTGGTCCCGTTTATTCTATAATAATAATGATATAATTCAATCATTATAATACAGTACCGGGTTGAACATGCAACTAAAATACATTTATAATAATTTCGTAAAACATATATCTATAAGTTTTTAAATCACCCAATGTTGTTGTTTTTGTAGCAATAAGACATTAGCAGTAAATGCATGTTGGCCAAAATATTTCACACCCAATTTGCGGAAAGTTAAACGTTCCGTTTGATAAATAATATTTCACATCGTCAACATTGTGTACATGCCCCAGGTGATAATCATGTCGTACGTGATTAATAATTACATTAGCGATTAGTCTTTGATCGCCTTTTATTCAGATCAAATTAATTGAAAATAACACGGCTATTATTATCAGTAATTGGTGATAATTGTGAGTAGCTAGAGAAGTTTGAGAACATTAAGGGTATAAGTATGGCATGATTCTGTTACTCGTTTTTTTTTTTTTCATAGACAACATCGACTAGCTACGCTGAAGATTTAAGGTTAGTCTGTGCCGTAATTCTCGAGTTATTGACTTTTATATCCCTTTCTCCTTTGTCTGAAAATTCCGCCAATATTTACACCAATATTGAAGTAACCTATAGCCGTCACTGCCTGTACCCGGCACATCACTTGTATAATTTGATAGTGGGGGTTTCGTCAACAGTCACTACCAATTGCTACCAATTGCTACCAATTGTTAATATAAAAGTCGATACTGCTTATCTACATTCTACATAAACCACGCGCGCGCACAGATATTTGCACTTTCTTGCGGACATCGGTGCGAACGCGACAAAACAAGATATTTTCGAAGACTTTTGAAAACCGAAGATAGCGAGAACCGAGGTAAAAACTATTTCTGATTATAACAGTAGCAAATATAGTATAGTAGTATAGAAGGATAGAGTAAAAGTATAATAAAATAATAATCTTGAACATTTGGAAAACTTAGTATAGTGGCATATTACAAAAACTCTGAAATTTGAAACTTCACCACAAAACCACCCAGAACATCAAACATAAGTCATAGTCTCGTGTCTGAACCCTAACCTCGACCAGCAGTAGCAATTAAAACGAATAATCCCACCTAGTCTAGCGGCCACACTAAATATACACCCGTTATCTATAAAACGTTTATAGAACGAAATATACAAATAAATATTGGCATCAATTGTTGACGTCGGCCAGTCTCTCAAACTAGGTAATACTAGAAAGATTGATAATAATTGTTACGCCGTAGTGTAATCAGATAGTTAGATAGATATATAGATAGACAGACAGATAGATAAATAGGTAGCTAGGCAGAACATTAATTAATTAAATCCAAAAAATAAAAAAATAAAAAATCTAAGCTTGTTAATTGCTTCATTATCACTTCTCAGATTAAATATAATGGCTCAAATAAACACCCCCAACACCCCCAACACCCCCAAAATAGGAAGAGAGCAAGGGAACAAGACCATTCAGATAATCTATCACCAAACTGCAAATCACCGGATGCAAAACAACCTAACAACAAACAGAGTACCCCACCCCCGTCTCCTACATCGATACCATCGCCCACTCGTTCTCCACGCACACATAATAAGGAGCAGCCACAGTCACAATTCGACACATTGCATTTTAAATTACTAGGGGCAGGAAGGGCAGTGATAACAACATTCCAGTTCGCCATTGCGTTAGCAACTTACGTAGGCAAGAATATGTCATCTAACGACGTTAAATGCACCCGGGATGCAGACATCATAAAAGTTAGTACACAGAAAAAGTGGATTGACAGGGCAAAGTCATTCACTGCACCCGCTAGTATGCGCAACGTAGAGTTTAAATTACTTCAAACACAAGCGCAATCAACTAACAATACACAATGCAAACAACAAAACCAGCCACAAACCGCAATCGGAATCACTAATCATCCCGACTTTATAGGTCTGAGTAAGGAAGACTTAATGTTGGCAGTAAACGCCAATAAGAACAATATCACCGCGGCACATCAAATAGGAAAAACCAAATCTACTCTACTAATTCACTTCAGCACATCCCTGCCCTATCAAATTACACCAGCACCCTACATTAACGAAGGCAACCCCATTGACATCGGCATAACAATCCAACGACCGATTCGCTGCAATAAGTGTCAGCAATTTGGTCACATACAAAAAGCATACACAATAATATGCCCCATCTGCGCGTACAACCATTATTACAAAGACTGCACGAGCAAACAGGTCAGGGACAATGATTTCTGCAATAACTGTTACGTGGCTGGTGTACAGGCTTGTGTGGACATCGGTCAAGTGATCCCTACTGCCCGATGCTACTTAAATACAAATCACATCTCGAACAAAAGAACAACACTAGGCAACTGGCACGCAACGCACTAAAAGAACAAATAATGAACCCTGTAACAAAAACACTGCCTATTCAAGTAGTCACCAACAACACACCTGCAAAACAATGAACTACAAAACAGCCTCCAACGAACCCAGCCCCACAAAAGGAAAACATAAAACAAACAAAAACCAAAGAAGATAACATGCAAGGATACGTTTCTAAACAACAGCTCTTAGAACTAATTTCGGCTCTTGAAATTGCAATTGAAAAACAACTAGGAGTAACCACCAATGGCATTATAGGACAAATAGCAGAACAACACTTAGGACAAAATGTAACAACAACAACAATTCCTAGCACACCATCCACTGAAAAAATGCACACGTCACAGATGGAACAGATCCCCAATCAGAAACTTCTATACTAAACGTTTTAGGTACACTGGCTAATGCGGACGAGGTAATAAAGTCACTAAACAAATATAAAGCAAGTAAACAATCGACCGTTAGTGGACAAAGTAGTAAGCCCTTTACCACCGAAACTGGGGAAATGGGGGGAAAACAAATCAACACTTACACCCGAGCCCCTAATGTTTGATAGCAGCATGGACGACTCAGACCCAAATAAACTAATAATCGTAACATCAACCGAATCTATAGAGTCTCATCCCATTCAAACACTAACAGGTATCTCCAATATTTCGACCATTTGTGCAGACAACACAACACTACATGGAATAAACGATAATGAGGACACACCAATAAACAAACAAACGTCAAGCAATAGTGTTGCCACATCAACACCCAATAACAGTCCAGCAGAAAAACGTACAACTATAGAAAATTATAATATGCGTAAAACTATAACAGCAAATCGTAAATATAATACAAAATCCATAAAAGATAACGTAACCGAAGTTAGTTCAAAAGCGAATACAGGCATGCAAAAAACAGAATAAATTTAATAATCAAGCAGAATGATAGGTAAAAACGTATTAAAATCAGTGGCACCGTTAGCGGAACAACAACAACAATGCAATTTAACACCATTTAATGGTAATAAAGTCCTAAATTCACAGAAAAGGAGTCAGGCATATGCACCAAAAAGCTCATCATAAGAAAACATATATATAATAAATAAATATGGGTAGAAACAAAAATAAAGGAATGACCCTGACCGTCTTTCAATGGAACTGTCGGGGATTTGTAAAAACAAAAGGAGAGCTTATCAATGTTCTAGAAAATAACGTAATGTCACCTGATGTAATATGCCTGCAAGAAATGTCAAAGCCTTCAACACTCACTGGATACAACCTCGTATCCTACGAACCAATTCTTTCCATGGCAGTGGGGTAGGAATATACGCTAAAAATGGAATATCATGTGTAGAACTCAAAACAAATCACCTTACAGAAAAACTAAATAACCTCTATTGTGGTATTAAGGTACTCAGCAATAAAGGAAACATTGATATATTAAATGTGTACATTGGCCCTGGTAACCATAATCACGAACCAAAACTAAACAACCTCAATAAAATTATCACACAATTAAGCAATAAATCTCTAATATTGGGTGACTTCAACGGGCACAACCCACTATGGGACGTGCATTACAATGCTAAGACAAACAAAGTAGGTGATGAAATAATACAATTTCTAGATAACACTGATTATGTAGTACTTAACAACGGAGCTGTAACTTACGATAACGTCACCACATTTCTTCAACGCAAATGTATTGGAACAGCACCCGACATAACATTAGCAACACCTGCTTTAGCCTCCTTGACCTCCTGGTCCGTCCATGACTCTACACTAGGAAGTGACCACTATCCGATAATTACTAAAGTTTCTACCCAATACCATAGAAGTACTCCAGCCACCATTCCTAAATGGAAGTTAGGTCATGCTAACTGGGAGCTGTTCCAATGACTATGCACTAATAGACTACACACAGATACAAATCTAGATACAAAACAATACCACGATGAATTTGTGAGCACCCTGTATAACATAAGTATGGAGAGTATACCATAGACAAGTGGTAAAGCTCATAATCGCCCAACCAATCCCTGGTGGACACCAGCTTGCACAGATGCCATTAAAAACAGGGAGAACTGTCTGCGTAGATGGAAACAAGCACACAAATATCATACAACACTTAAACAAACTAGGCGAGAGGAATATTTGAAAGCTAAGTCCCTCGCGACTGAAGTAATTAACGACGCAAAAAGTTGTGGTTGGGAGAAATTTATATCTGAAATAAATAACGACAAAACGAGTAAAGAATTATGGGACCAATTTAATAGAATCAGAGGAAAAGCTATATAGCCAATGCCTCCACTATTACATAACAATAGCAATGTCTACGACAACAAACAAAAAGCAGAGGTGCTCACAGACCATTATACAACTATGTCAAGTGACAATAATCTTAATCCCGAATTCAAAACAGTTAAGGTTAAGAGAAACCCCGAAATTCAAACAAAAATAGATACTAACACGTTATGGCCAGAATCTAATGAGGTTGACTGCCTCAATCGGTGCTTTATTATGTCAGAACTAAAATATGCCCTTAAAAATAAGGAAAACTCTGCACCAGGAGCAGACAAGATACACTACGCAATACTAAAGCATCTCCCAAAAGAATCTATGGAACAACTGCTTCTGGTGATAAATAAGTCCTGGGTAAATGGTACACTACCTGATACCTGGAAAGAAGCTACCATCATCCCTATATTGAAACCAAAGAAGGACCCAACACTCCCGCCCTCATACAGACCCATTTCTCTAACCCCAGCAATATGTAAAATAATGGAAACGATGGTAGCTAACAGATTAAAACATCACTTAGAAACAAATCAGAAACTGAGCCCGACCCAATCAGGATTCCGAAATAACAGATCTACATTAGATCAACTGGCACGACTAGACACAATTATTAAAACAGCCATGATGGAAAAGAAACTGGTCGTTGCAGTATTCTTAGACTTAGAAAAAGCCTTTGACCTAATGTGGACGAAAGGTGCAATAGAACAACTCATCGGGAAGGGCATAAATAACAGAATGTTGTTGTGGCTTGACAACTTTATGACGGGCAGAAAAATTAGAGTGAGAATAGGATCAGAACACTTCGAATTTCAAAATGTAGATAACGGTAGCCCCCAGGGCAGCGTAGTTAGACCAATGCTGTTTAACATCATGATAGATACATTGTATAACGAACTCAACGAGAACAACTCAATTACAACTATCAAAAATGATCTATCGCAATTTGCAGATGATAGCTCGATCTGGCATGTACATGCAGATCTCAATATAGCCTTGGGGGCTGTACAGGTAACATTAGATAAAATCACAACATGGCAAAATAAATGGGGGTTTAAATTATCCCCACTAAAAACTGAGGCAGTCATCTTTCATAGAGGAGGACACTTATTCTACAAAAGCACGGAGCAACGGTATGCATATAAAGGAGATCAACAATACAAAATTAAAGAACTAGTTGTTAACAATCAGGCAATACCATACAAAAAATGCGCAAAGTTCCTGGGTATGTACTTGGACGATAGACTTACCTGGGGACCTCACATATCAGATCTAATTCAACGTTGTAGGAAGGATGTAAATCTAATGAAACTAATCTCAGGTACATCTTATGGTGCAGACAAATCCTCCCTCCTACAACTATATAAAGCACTAATCCTGTCGAAGATGGACTATGGATGCATGCTATTCAAAGATGCTGCGGCTGCTCACCTGGATAAGTTAGAATTAATTCAAAGAGCAGCGCTAAGGCTTGCCACGGGTGCCTATAAAACAACAAGAGCCGCAGTAATCGAAGTAGAAACAGCAGTGTTACCACTAGATTTAAGAAGGGAACAAACTTTACTGAAATACTGGGTCCGAACCCAACCCCATGGCGCTCACCTACCAATCAACGAACAAATACAACTCAAACCAGCATACAAACACAATATGATTAAACTAAAACGAGACGCAACCAATACAGTCAATAAGTATACCAACAAAAAAGCAAATATAAAAACGTGTTATGCAATGAATGCACTAATCTTAACAGAAGAATATGATTTGGGTGGATGCGAGATGCAGCCATTCAAAACGCATATCCCGTATTATCTATTTGAAATTACAGCTCGATCTGATCTCACTGAAATTATAAAAGATAAAACTAAGAATCCAACCCTTAGCCTCAAACACGCAATGGAACATTTAGAACATAATTGGAAAGACAGCCTACACATATATACGGACGGTAGCAAAAACCCAGAACTCGGTATCACCTCAGCTGCGTTTGTGGTCCCGGAACTAAGTCACGTAGAACAATACAAACTGGACCCCAATCTAACTGTATTTACCTCGGAACTTATTGCAATTGAAAAAGCCCTCATATTCAACCTAAAACTCAAAAACTACAATAACACTGTAATCATAACAGACTCACTAAGCTCCATCCAAGCAATCAACACAGGCACGTCTAAAACGAGACCTGACAAGGTCCATACCATTAAAATTCTTATAAGTAAACATATGGAACAAGGGAAAAAAATATTAATATAGACTGGGTACCCTCACATGTTGGAATACCTGGAAACGAAGAAGCCGACCGAGCGGCAAGCACAGCTCATTTGATAGGAACACAAGATAATACTCTGCCTACACACAGATTATATTCAGTCATTAAACAAAAAATAAAATCAAAATGGCAAAAACGATGGGATAACATTCATAAGCATTACTATGGCGGGCACACATTTCAAGTCATGGTGCCTACCATACCAAATAAATGTAAACAATACAGCAAGGATAGAATGTCAGATAAAATAATAACACGACTCAGACTAGGTAGAAACGGTATAAAGGCAAATCTTCATCCACAGGGCAGCGATATTGATGTAGATTTGAATTGTAGTCAGTGCGACGAAGATGAAATAGAAGAACTGGACCACTATTTCTTCTTCTGCCCAGCGCATGAATTAGCAAGAGAAGATCTAGCCGCTGTCTGCTTAAAAAATAATGTTATATCATCTCCATATAATTTAATATTCCCCCCTAAAGAATGCGAAAATGAAATACACTTAGCTGTACTAAAATACATTAAGGCGACAGGGTACTGGAATAAAATATAAACATGACACCGTTGCTCCACTAAAATTAAAAGCTGTCAAAAATAAATGATTTAATGATTTTATTTTAAAATACATCTCATGCAAACAGTTATACGCCGGTATCGTGGATAGAAGCACATTAAAAAATCCGATGGAGTGGCCGAGCTAAGTTACGTCCGTGACACTGGGCCCCATTATCTCCATCCCATATCTTAAAATTGCTGTAAATATTTACAGGATTTATCTCTAAACACACAGACGGTGAGGGCAGCGGCCCTGTCCGAAGCTCTAGTGGGCCAAGGTTGGTGGTTACACCCCGTGGTGTGTCACATTCGTCACATCGGCCTGCCGGAGTTAGGATAGGGGGCGCTCGCCACTCACCACTCCAACAGTAAATATTTTCAGGATTTACCAATCTAATATAATCTTTAAACATGTCAATAGACGTCCGTACACTCGGCCGGGAGGCGTTACTCATTCTAGAGTGAATAGTCGAATGACGAGCAACATCACTTGTGTCGGGGATACATGTTTCTCCGGCAACGAGAGGACTGTTGCATACTATGCTGCTCGTCTGCCTGCTAGATGCTCGCACCTAATACTAATACTAGAATTAATATTTGATCAATGGTGGCAGCCGGGTGCTGCCTGCATCCAATGCTACAACAATTCTCACCTTTAGTCTGCTCACTGGTGCCACTGGTCTCATAACAATACCGAGTTGACTTGCAACAAGGAAAGTAAAATAATGACACGATATGCGATGCAATCAAATAAGCACAATATAACTGCACCTATATTTCTTCCATAATGGTAGTACCTGGCGGTTATCATTGATCACGAGCAATCAACCCAACCCAAACAACCAACTATTACAATCATTAATCATACAGACCCATCAAACTTAAACAGTTAATATGGTGCCCGGTCGGACGAGTGGTTAGCACAACTGAATCGGGTAGCTCCGAACGCCAATGCCTTTGACTGACGGCTGGCGTCAAACAAATAGCAAACCCTAAATCATTTTAACGATATCCTGCGAGCTGCCGCCCCTGGGTGGACACTGTATTAACTCCCGAACGGACCGTATGGGGACGGGGCCGCGGGGGGCGGTGTCAGCGTATGGCTGGCCGCCACTTGGTAATCCCGTCCGCTTGCGGCTGCGAAGGCCATTCTAGCATAACCATAGCTAAAACTAACATACAAGTAATCCCACCCAATGGGTATGTACTCGATCGGAACTGGCCCAGGAAAGTTTCTTGCGTATGGACTGCCTTATCGAGGATTAGTACTGGGAAATTAACGAGACGATATGTACAGGCTCGTGTGGGCTAACACATGAATCCAAAATTAACATACAAGTAATCCCACCCAACGAGTGTACGGAATTCTACCCACCACAATCCCGATATGCTATTATGTACTATGTTAGACTAGACTTAGTAGATTATATTTAGTAGTAAGTGGTAAGGGTAATGAGTGGAAATGATGAAGGGTCAACAATTGGTCTGGTACCGGTGGAACTCGCTTCACTGACGAAGCCTGTTTAGTCGGTGACGGACGGACTCTTCTTGCACGCATTATTGTTGGCCTGCCTTCTAACCACTCAAGCCAGACTACTTCTGGTATTTTAATCAAACTGCAACAATAGGGTGAGTGGTGGGATTTTACATATATGCATAGACGTACTTGTATATATATCCATGTACATATATAGAGCGTGCACCGTCTGATAACAAAATATATTGGACTCGCAGAGATTGACATCGATCCGTGCATGAAATGCCACGGCTTCGTTCGGTCTCTGCGAAGCTCCGTGACGGCTGGTGTCGTGGGGATATCGTTGTCGGGAACCGTAAAGTCGCCCCGAACCCCTGCGATATCAGCCGTTAGAAACAGTAATAATATGCAAAAAAAGAAAAAAAAAAAAAAAAAGAAGCAATTACCCAATGCACACACATTATTCGAAAATAGCACTGTACTCGAGTGAGCAATGACATTGGTTGAACCTAGCCACTACCCGAATACGTCACAATCCAAATAACTGCATAGCGGTCTGGTCGATGGGTGGGTAGTAAGTCGGAAACAAGTGCCGCTCTAATATAAACTTGTATTTTAACTGTAATGTAATTTTAAAATTGGCCCTATACTACATCAATAAAAAACACATAGGAACACATACGTCTAGGTCCACACTGTCGCCGAGGAGCAATCATAATACACATATATATACATGTCCATGATATGTACATATGCAAAAATGTATAGCATAACCAGGAGTCCCATTTCCAATACACGAAACAGATAGGGACCATACAATTGATGCTGAATAACCATACATGTTCTTCTCCCAAGATTCGTTTGTAGCACCAATGCGTCACCAACGAAGCGACACCGAGAGGACCGCATCCAGGTACACCGATACTTGTCTAGTAAGTAGACAAATATCAACGACTCTCACTAGGTCACAACTGGTCTGGTCCATCCCAGGCAAGCGTCCAGGGAGTTCAGAATCTGCGGACGTAATACACTCATGTCACCCATAAGTCCACTCAGTCCATCCTATGATGGACCGCGCAAGACACGGGGGCGGCTCATAGCTCCCTTACGTGTGTCTCGTCCCGAATGGCAGAGTGACAGTTTTTTGTAATTTTTACTACATCCAAGCACGCAATAATAGCTTACTTCCGCCCAATACGGACGGTCCCTTACACGCATAGGCATTATACATGTACACAATACTCCGCACAGCAGCGTGTAGTGTAGTAAAGAATATGCATAACATAAACAAATATAAACTCACACACCCATTGTGTCCGGTAAAACCACTAAGGCGACCAAGTCAACATATGAAGTCATAGAAGACAGAAGCTGCTCCCGCTGATTGAAAGCCGGGAGTGCTTGGTGAACCCGGGTGTCACAAATAACCGGTGGATCCACTCCATGCAGACACGACGCTAGAAGAAAGAAGCTCAAGAACGGAGGATTTCTGCCTGCAATAATATACCTCAAAGCGCCGAACTGTTTCTGTGCAGTTAGTGGTCGAGCCGGGCATAATGGTCTCATCATATTGTCCATATAGTCAATCAACAGAATCTGGCCATATGGGGACCAGCTATTTCGCCCTTAGGGCAGTAGATGAGCCAAGTCAATATGACATTGGACATAACCCTGACAGACACACTTAGATAGGCACGCACCCACAACATATACATACACAATCCAGATAAGGGCATCTGTGATTTTCATGCACACAGCTCACTCAAACACAAACCAGATGCGGTCCTCGCGGTGTAGCCAGACGCCTACGACACCAACAAAGAGAAGATCAGAACGAAATAAAACAAACTTAGTCCCCCCTCCTCGGGGACAAGGCCTCGCTCGTGTCTACCACCCACTCAGTGGGAGGTGGCCTAGGCCTCTGTGGACCCGACATCGGGTCGTTTCCTCTGTGTTGCATACTGGGCAGTGTCATGCTATATGCGCGGAATGATCTGTGGCGGAATGAGCTGCCTGGGTGTTGCCAGTGGCGGCCTTGTGGGTGGCTTGGGCATGGCTTGCCTGTCTCCTCGTCGCTGCGGGTGGCGGTTGCGGTGCGGAGCCTCATGTTGTCACTGACTGCGGTGTCCCGGTCTGCTGTGGGTGGGTCGGTGGCTCGGCTGCTCCGGCTCGGCCTGCGCTGTTGCTCCACTGTGGGCGTTGGATTTGCCCATATCACGTGGATCCGTCTCTGCTTGGTCTGTCTTGCCTCGTCCAACCCTCTAATAGCATTAGCAGGTAATATAACAATGTAACGGCTGAGTATCCATATATCATGTGCACGCACACTCGGCCCTCTTCACGGTCTGACATATCGGCATTGTGCAATAGGAGAATGAACTAATTAGGTTAAACTCACCGCCTCATCGTCTCCTTCATTTAATGCACATATTTCGACTGTATCGCATATATTAGTAAATTCGGAAACAAATGGGCCAACGGCCATTGGCCTGATCATTTACGGGCACATGCCCGGGTATGGAAGGTCTTCGAGCCATTTCCCACCCTTAAATATAAGAATACAGTTACTCGTTTTCTAGATATCCGTTATTGCGTCAATAAGTGTTTCTACTTGTAGTTGGTGTGTTACACTCGTGTTGCTAATTAAAAGTGATTACAACAGTTTTCAATTTGGAATTATGGCTACTCGTCAACGGTCCGGTCGTTACTCATGTGGTGTCTGTAGAAGCAATTGCTTAAAATCTCATGCAATAAGCCATAGTTATCTCATGCGCTGGCTTGCATAAGCACATGCGATGAAGTGGCTGGTCGCATTTCAGATTTTCACCAAAAATGATTTCGAAATATTACATTTGCCTATCGCATCTACATATTTGTCCATAACTAGCATTTATTACCAGTTGTGTGTGCACCCTGAAGGAGTGCACAATGCGAAAGCGAGAAATCCGAAACTCAAATGAAATGTCATGCAAAGCATTAACTGTATTTGGCGAAATCGATGAGATGATTCTAATATGTTGGAGCAACAAGCTTTAGTGGTGAAATAGTTGAAATATTCAAAACAGCAGATGACAAAGGGTGTATTACTGCCAACATATCTGCTGGACATCAAAGGGAACAGCGATCAAGAAATCTCTCAGTAGTGATCATTTGGTCAATTGTGCCAGCTTTCAAAGGATTTCGCATATTCATGAGAAACTTAAGAAACAAGACAGACAGACAGACAGACGGACGGACGGACGGACGGACGGACGTCCTAACGAATCGGTTTTATGTGACCATTTGTTCTTTAAAAAGGTGTCACATAAACGGAATAAGTGTCACATAAATAAATTATTCGTTAGTTTTTTCTATTAGTTATGTTACTAACCCTAACCTTTAACAAGTCCATCCCTATGTGACATAGTCACGTAACTGCAATTCTTTGTGTGACGGACGGACGGACGGACGGACGGACGGACGGACGGACGGACGGACGGACGGACGGACGGACGGACGGACGGACGGACGGACGGACGGACGGACGGACGGACGGACGGACGGACGGACGGACGGACGGACGACGGACGGACGGACGGACGGACGGACGGACGGACGGACGGACGGACGGACGACGGACGTTACGGACGGAGTTCAAACTTTGGGAGTTAGAGGCACCGCTATATAAAAGATCAAAGGGTTAGCTCCTAAATATCAAAGAGTTAGCTCCTAAATTTATGAGGCACCGACAATATCAAAGAGATCAAAGGTACTAACCCTTACCCTAAGCTCCTAAACCCCCGATGTTGGCCCGGACGGACGGACGGACGGACGGACGGACGGACGGACGGACGGACGGACGGACGGACGGACGGACGTTCAAACATTTGAGAGTTATGAGGCACCGCTATATAAAAGATCAAAGGGTTAGCTCCTAAATATCAAAGAGTTAGCTCGTAAATTTACGAGGCACCGACAATATCAAAGAGATCAAAGAAAACTAACCCTTACCCTAGCTCCTAAACCCCCGATGTTGGCCCGGACGGACGGACGGACGTTCAAACATTTGAGAGTTATGAGGCACCGCTATATAAAAGATCAAAGGGTTAGCTCCTAAATATCAAAGAGTTAGCTCGTAAATTTACGAGGCACCGACAATATCAAAGAGATCAAAGAAAACTAACCTTACCCTAGCTCCTAAACCCCCTACGATTGGCGGCGACGGACGGACGGACGGACGGACGGACGGACGGACGGACGGACGTTCTCGCGAATGGATACTTATGTGACCATTTGTTCTTTAAAAAGGTGTCACATAAACGGAATAAGTGTCACATAAATAAATTATTCGTTAGTTTTTTCTATTAGTTATGTTACTAACCCTAACCTTTAACAAGTCCATCCCTATGTGACATAGTCACGTAACTGCCAATTCGTGTGCCCGGACGGACGGACGGACGGACGGACGGACGGACGGACGGACGGACGTTCTCGCGAATGGATACTTATGTGACCATTTGTTCTTTAAAAAGGTGTCACATAAACGGAATAAGTGTCACATAAATAAATTATTCGTTAGTTTTTTCTATTAGTTATGTTACTAACCCTAACCTTTAACAAGTCCATCCATATGTGACATAGTCACGTAACTGCCAATTCGTGTGCCCGGACGGACGGACGGACGGACGGACGGACGGACGGACGGACGGACGGACGGACGTTCAAACATTTGGGAGTTATGAGGCACCGCTATATAAAAGATCAAAGGGTTAGCTCCTAAATATCAAAGAGTTAGCTCCTAAATTTACGAGGCACCGACAATATCAAAGAGATCAAAGGTACTAACCCTTACCCTAAGCTCCTAAACCCCCGATGTTGGCCCGGACGGACGGACGGACGGACGGACGGACGGACGGACGGACGGACGGACGGACGGACGGACGGACGTTCAAACATTTGGGAGTTATGAGGCACCGCTATATAAAAGATCAAAGGGTTAGCTCCTAAATATCAAAGAGTTAGCTCCTAAATTTACGAGGCACCGACAATATCAAAGAGATCAAAGGTACTAACCCTTACCCTAAGCTCCTAAACCCCCGATGTTGGCCCGGACGGACGGACGGACGGACGGACGGACGGACGGACGGACGACTGGACGGACGGACGGACAGACGGACGGACGGACGGACGGACGGACGGACGGACGGACGGACGGACGGACGGACGGACGGACGGACGGACGGACGGACGGACGGACGGACGGACGTTCTCGCGAATGGATACTTATGTGACCATTTGTTCTTTAAAAAGGTGTCACATAAACGGAATAAGTGTCACATAAATAAATTATTCGTTAGTTTTTTCTATTAGTTATGTTACTAACCCTAACCTTTAACAAGTCCATCCCTATGTGACATAGTCACGTAACTGCCAATTCGTGTGCCCGGACGGACGGACGGACGGACGGACGGACGGACGGACGGACGTTCTCGCGAATGGATACTTATGTGACCATTTGTTCTTTAAAAAGGTGTCACATAAACGGAATAAGTGTCACATAAATAAATTATTCGTTAGTTTTTTCTATTAGTTATGTTACTACCCTAACCTTTAACAAGCCCATCCCTATGTGACATAGTCACGTAACTGCCAATTCGTGTGCCCGGACGGACGGACGGACGGACGGACGTTCTCGCGAATGGATACTTATGTGACCATTTGTTCTTTAAAAAGGTGTCACATAAACGGAATAAGTGTCACATAAATAAATTATTCGTTAGTTTTTTCTATTAGTTATGTTACTAACCCTAACCTTTAACAAGTCCATCCCTATGTGACATAGTCACAGTAAACTGCAATTCGTTGTGCCCGGACGGATGCGGACGGACGGACGGACGACGGACGGACGACGGACGGACGGACGGACGGACGGACGGACGGACGGACGGACGGACGGACGGACGGACGGACGGACGGACGGACGGACGGACGGACGGACGGACGGACGTTCTCGCGAATGGATACTTATGTGACCATTTGTTCTTTAAAAAGGTGTCACATAAACGGAATAAGTGTCACATAAATAAATTATTCGTTAGTTTTTTCTATTAGTTATGTTACTAACCCTAACCTTTAACAAGTCCATCCCTATGTGACATAGTCACGTAACTGCCAATTCGTGTGCCCGGACGGACGGACGGACGGACGGAGGACGGACGGACGGACGGACGGACGGACGGACGGACGGACGGACGGACGGACGGACGGACGGACGGACGGACGGACGGACGGACGGACGGACGGACGGACGGACGGACGGACCGTTCAAACATTTGAGAGTTATGAGGCACCGCTATAATATCAAAGGGTTTAGCTCCTAAATATCAAAGAGTTAGCTCGTAAATTTACGAGGACACCGACAATACAAGAGATCAAAGAAAACTAACCCTTACCCTAGCTCCTAAACCCCCGATGTGGCCCGGACGGACGACGGACGGACGGACGGACGGGACGTTCTCGCGAATGGATACTTATGTGACCATTTGTTCTTTAAAAAGGTGTCACATAAACGAATAAGTGTCACATAAATAAATTATCGTTAGTCTATTAGTTATGTTACTAACCCTAACCTTTATACAAGTCCATCCCTAATGACTAGTCACGTACTGCCAATTCGTGTGCCCGGACGGACGGGGACGGACGGACGGACACGGACGGACGGACGGAAGGACACAGGCGGGCGGGCAGGCGGGCGGGCGGGCAAGCGGGCGGGCGGGCGGGCGGGGGGCGGGCGGGCGGGCGGGCAGGCAGGCAGGCAGGCAGGCAGGCAGGCAGGCAGGCAGGCAAGCAGGCAGGCAGGCATTTCCCCAAAAACCGACTGCTAGCATTGTGCAATTCCCACTGTTGAGGTAAATATTGTAAACAAATATATATTGGTTGCCATGGTAACAAAAAAAAAAAGGTACCCTTAGCTCTGCATGCCGACTAGTAGATCACCAATTGCCACTGTTGTAAAAACAAAGCGGTTGTTATTCGATTTATTACACACTATTTCTGTGCTTACAAATGGTTGCCATGGTAACCAAATTTGTACATGTACTTTTTTCACTTTTGGTTTTATTTTCTGTTTTGACAAATTTCCTATCATTTTGAAAAAAATAATTTTATGGCCGAAAAAAATTCAGCACGGATTCCACGCAACTCAACGGTCTACACTGGTCACAGATGATCATGGTCTACACTGGTCCCAGATGATCATGGTCTACACATGTCAGGATCTACACTGGTCCCAGATTCAGGGTCTACACTGGTGCGAAAGTGGGTCGGTGGGTTGTCAAATAATTTTGTTTTCTTACGTTTCTTAAAAATATATGTCACTTTGTATGGTTCTCTCTTGAAATGTGCAAAGAAAAAAAACATTTGCATCAGAAATAGCAATAAAATCATTTGGGTCTGGGTCTGGGCCATTTTAGCGGTCGGTCGGGTTACAGGAAACAAAGTCCTTATTATTATATGCACGTAGGTGTAACCTTGGTAAAATGTGTGTGCTACAAGTTATAGAATAAATGAGATACAAATCAATGCATGTCTTTTGGTTTATTCATGCCTAACAATTCTCTTTAACAAGTTGTCATTTCCCATTTGCTCATTTCTCTTTCTGCCACAAGTGGCATATTTGAGCCAGCGCATGGGAAAACATACTACTTGGTATTTCCATCCAGGGTAACTGCAGACCCACATGTAGATATTTGCCATTTAATTAGGGCCTTCACCGACTGTCATAGTTATAATTAGACACTGTTTTATTGTATACCAAACAGTGCAGACCCTGATCAGACTGCATGGACATGCAGGCTGGTCTGCGGCTATGCTGGTTTCAAATGCCAAGTTGTACGTTTTCCAATGTACGGGCTCATTTTATGATGCAGGTATGTCAGTATCTTTAACTTTGGGACTTGGCTCCATGACCTTCCATTGCCGGAAAGCAGTTGCCTTCCAGTCTGCAGAGACAGGCAAACAATTTTGAAAAAATTATCTCCCTTGAAATGTCAAAGAGTTTCATCCCTTCGAAGCACTTCAGGGGCGTTCATGACGCTACTATTGGCGTATCTTCTTATTTTGACGTCGCGTTGCTTGGTTTTACATTTGCAAGAAACTACGCCAAATCAGGTGTCGTGAAGATGACACTTGCGTGTTATTCCAGTAGCATTCGTCTCGGAATTCAATACCATTCAGTGTGTATTTGTTTGTTTATTGGGGTCTAACGGAATATCAACAGCTACGGTCATTTAAGGCCGGGTCAATGGGTTTAGTAATAAATCCCATATATTATCTGTACAAGTACATGTACGTGTTCAAGTACATGTACAAATGGGGTGAAAATCCCAAAATCATAAGTAAATATTTACAATAACAAAACTATATATTCAGCCCTGAAATCAGAATACTCCTGATCTGATGCCAGGTCCTCGCCACACCAGAATCCCGTGCCCCCTCCCAAAAGCAGTAGGATCAGCAATAATGTTACTACTTTTATAATGGGCAATGACCCAATTCAACTCTCACGTAACAAAAGAGCCAAATAACGTACCTAAGGGCCAAACCAGGCAAATCGTGATTCTTACAAGGATGAACCCCTACCGTTAATTTACGCCGTCACATTCGCCCGACCACCACCCACACCATTGAGTGTGTAAAACAATCAAAACAAGAAGAACATTAGATTGGATTACATATAATGATAACAAGAACAGAAATTTGGCTCTGAAAATATTTTTTTTCTGAGATAACAGGTAAAGAGTAGTGTCACGTGATCATGTGAGACAAGGTGATATGAGACAAGGAAATCTCACATGGGCGGGGCTAGTGGAATAAGTCTGTGTCGGCCAGCAGGTGGGCGAGAAATATATGTTCATCGAGTGGTGTCAAATGTCCATATTTCACGAGTGCGAACCGGGATGAACCTCACCGTTAGTCTATCAATCTTCCAGCCCATCGTCCACACAGAGATATGGATGGACTGACAAGGGCAACACTATTATAAGCTCCACGACACCATTCGGCGCATGGGCATAACTATCCAGCCAGTCCTGACGTCAATATCCGTATGAGCCCTGTTGGCGAGTACTGGTGCTCTGATTGTGCCGCAAAATTAACATCAACACTAATTTGTGCCATCATGCTCCATTTCATAAAGAAGAACTACACTGTTGGAGGCAGTTAGGTCCGACAGACGTTGGTCATCCAGTGCAGCAGGGATGAAACTGGTCTCTGCATCATTGTAACAGAACATGTCTTGATGAGACCTTCGACAAATGGTGTGATAATGTCCTCTGTCTCCAGTTCCGGAGTAGAGAAGTGCCGCCTTGAAGGATAAAGTGATGTTGTTGACTACCACAGCGTTATTTATCTTGATGGTATTGCATTCTTGACTGGGCGTAAACTCTCATGCATTGTGTCTTTATGACAATCATCACAATGCCCTTCACGTGTGTCAAAAGGCCAATGATGCAAAGCCATTTGCATATCTGCTTCTCTGTTGCCTCTGTACTCACGCATATGCACCATCATAGTAAAGACCTCTTCGGACAGCGCATTCAGTTTCTCATTTTCGCAAATCATGCAAGTAGATATCTCAGTGAAACCTCCCATTGTGAATGTAACATCAGCCATTTCTTGATATTTCCTGATGATTTCTCTGAGAAAGTATCGTCCATCTCCTTGCTGTGGAGGACCATTCCAGTCAGCTAAGAGTGATTTTGCTGCTGCGATGCTGGGTGCTCGAGTGACTCGCTGTCCAATACTCCTGCCGGTAGTTGCCCGTACAATTATCTCTTTCAGCGCACATAATAAGCAAGATAACACTTGACAGCGGTGCTCATGGGAGATAGCTTGGAAAGAGTTGCTGAAGCACTCCAACTGAACAAGAGCCATTATGGCACTGTTGATGAAACAAATGTTGCCAATGTTTTCCAATTAATCTCTACTGTTGATGTTCGTGCTGGTTCAGAGGCGGTGGACAATGGTGGTTGTTTGGCTGCCACTGGCTTCTTGGTGCTTCTCCTGGGTGTGTCTGCGGTGAAGTGTAGCAGATTTCACCCGCAGAGCCCGCTCAAAAGTCTCTGCGTAGAACACTCCTTCCTTCAGCCTCTGTGTTTGAATTTCCATGTAGGCAGGCAGCTCTCCATCGTGGAAGTAGTGGTCGCGAGGGGTCCATGTCCTTGTTACTGACACCAAGAAAAAGCCAGGGACGCTCTCCCAGTTCTTGATTCGGATCTCAACTTTGCCAAGTGTCGCACCTTGACCTTTGAACGTGCTTTGTTCATCTCCCCCTTCTAGTGGGTGCATCACTCTAACCCGTGGTTCACCTTTTGTTGGAGTCTTCTTGTTTTTGCGTTCTTGAAATCGCTCAACAACAGGAATGGGAACATACTTTTCAAATCCATTGAATCCAAAAATATTCGGTCCAATATATTTCTCCGCTTCGATTATCATGTATTTTGGAAGAGCAGGTGGTTTTGTTGGCATCCGGAATTTGCAGACGATCTTCGAGGTGTTGTCATTAGTTGAAGACAAGTCTTGATACTGAGTGCCATCAACCTCCAAAAGCTCACTCCCTTCAGGTATAACTGCTTTATTTGCAGACCGCACGTCAAAGCTAGTGGTGAGGAATCGACCGCTTGGAAGAGCTGTCTTCAAGTTCTTGTGAGTCAACTGGACTTCAACCGAGTTCCGGGTGTACAGTGGCCCAACAAATTTATGAATAGAGCCATTGTATAGGCCATAAGCTGGTGAAACATTGGCAAGGAGCATCACTCTCAGGCCAGGGCATACATGGGGAAAAAAGTGAAAAGGTAGACCGCCAAATTCTTTTGGTACCACATTTTTTAGTTTTGTGACTTCCTTTGCAGGCTTGTGGATGGAATCAATCCGCATAATGGGACTACCTGTCTGTTGACAATGGCGCAGCAAGCCTCTCGCATTATCTGACCCGACGTGCGGACGCTCCGGAGTTGATTCGCTGAAGAAATGGTAACCATGAAGTACATGTGGCAAGGCCCAATCATGATCTGTGGTTCTCTCCTCCTTTGAAGCTGCATTATATTTCGTTATTTACGTAGATCGAAAGTCGGTGTAATTGTCAGAGCAAATGTCGAATTCCGTATTTGCTCTGGGAATTTCGCCTATTTTCGATGTTATATGTGTCACCTAGCAATGGGCGGTATAATCGGGATTAGTTCGCTCTATAGGTGGTCCACTGTGGTCAGTTGGAATATACCAGAGACATGTAACGGCTATTTATATCTCTGTGAATATACTGACTTACACAACATGTTCCAGATAAGCACCGACAATCTGATACTGTAAAATACATAAAATATTACAATATAAAATGCTTGACGATACAAACCAAGGATATTTGAAAAGTATGGTGGTATCCTCATTTGTGCGTACCTTCGCTGAGTCGCAGTATGATCAGTGTCTACAATTAATGCTCTTTATGGATTCGACATTTTTTGTACACATGCGGTTTATGTAACATTGATCAACGTAGTCACTAAAAATACTACGGAGCTTGCAGTATGATGTGGACTTCACCGGCCAGTGTAGTCCCAGAAAATCATGCGTATCTACACAGTATGACCTGGGGCCGAGGTTATACAGCTTTTTAACAATCTTAGACTCAAGCAAGCTGATTGTGTGATACTGGGCATATGCTCACAAATAGGTTATTTCACCCTTTCAATTATGTGATATCACCCTTTCAAATTGGTGATTCGGATCTGAATAGGTGATATCACCCATTTTAATAGGTGATATCACAAAGTTCTATTAATGTCCAAAACGGCGCCCCATGTGTTCGGTTTCCGTATAAATCTCTCCTGTGAACTGACTGAAATGAAATGAACAATGGTTACATGACAATAGTATAATTACAGTTGCATGGGAGATCAACCCCTAACTAACTTACATTAGTTATCTTTTAATATGTAGAAAATATCTGTATTGAATGCTTATTTAGATACATGTGGTACACAGTCTAACGTTATGCAATGCTTTTTCAGGCGGCGAAAACCAAAGTGTATGACAACCTGCATGACGCGGTTAAGTGTGAGCTCTTACTGCGTCCTGCGACAGAATACTTCCCATCTGGAGAAGGCATCTCCGACATTCCTACAGTAGATCACGCGGCAGCTAAGATTGTTAATCAGCTCCTCGCGGACGTCGGCGGCACACCATTACGGATAACAGGCGACGGCGATTGTCTGTTCAATGCCGTGAGCATATTGCTAGTGGGGAACGAAACAATGTCTGTAAGACTACGGTACTTGACATGTGTCAATCTGGTCATGAACAGGACTGTTTACATGCGCCATCCACGACGCAAGCATATACAGAATGTATGCTCCAGCTACGAAAAGTCAACAATGGATTCAGCTATTATCGGAAATTTTTCTTCCGGATGGACCATCGTCGCACTTACCGACGTTGTGAAGCGCCCCATCCGAATTCTATATCCGGCGTACAATCCCAAAGACATGGAATCGCACCAAGCAATGAACTGCTTATATTACCCACAATTTGTCTCAGAAGAAACAATACCACTATACATACTCTGGCATACCATTGGAAAAGTCTCGACGCCAGGTATCTTCTACAGTGTCAATCACTTCACTGCCAAGACATCGATGCACACCCGGAAACGACGACTGTCACCGCCGTCGCCGTCACCACTTTCGTCATCGTCGCCACTTCCGCCATCGTCGTCTCTTCCGTCGTCGTCCATTCCGTCATCGTCGTCCATTCCATATTGGTGATGTCACTAATGGCTAGCGAACAGTGTAAGCCCAGATCAGACTGCGCGGAAGTTCTCAGAATTGCTTGTATTAGTGTTTTTATGTCGAGCCATACTTGTTGTGTCATACTTTAATTGTATTGCTATACCCCCACAAACAAAGTTTGATGGGGTATATAGGAGTCAGCTTGTCGGTCGGTCGGTCGGTCGGTCGGTCGCGATGAATGACCTTGCACCTACGTCCAAGGTATTATGATCACTCCTGTGATAGCTCTAGTTTTTGGCGGGAGACATACTGTCTCCACGCTATTGGGATCGTGATTCTGGCCGTTTGCACGGGTCTACTTTCGGAAGTGACATTTAAAGTCAGGTGACATCTAAAGTCAGCGATTGAACTGAAAGCAAGTTATTAATAGCAACGGCAATGCTCAACATTATGTGTAAAATAGTTGGCATGCCCAACTTTACTTTTGAAGAGAACAAATTGCTGTTATTGAGACGCCCCCCGTATCGTGTACCACGCAGTCGCAATTCGACGTCGAAGGCCATTTCTTTTTCATATTCTGGTTTACGGGCGATTTTCGAAAAATTACCCTCTGGGTGAGCGAAACAAAATTCATGAAAACATTTTGTAAAACGGTTTATTAGTCGGACATAAAGCACCTTTGCTTCATCAACCTATTTGTGTTTAGAGCAGGCTGTATTTTATAAACACCAGTAACTGATCAAGTTCTCCAAATTTGCAGATTGTACATCCAATAATCAACATCGAATATATTTCTAACAAGGAATTTCTGAGTATGCAAATTCACAAGTGGCTACTTGCCTCCCGCCAGTCAGTACTTTCAGTACTTTGATTTTTTATTGTAATCAAAATGTGCTTCATATTAAATGTATTAAACTATCATGTATGTATCTTGTCATTTTCTCTCAATCTTCTAAAACTGTTAATTTGTATAATAATGATTCAACAGTATGGTCATATACAGACCGGAATACACCTGGTAAAAGCAGAAACAAACGTGTGACCTGGGTGGGACTAGTCATGGGCAACACATGGGCTAGATTGATTGATTATTGGTGTTTATAGGCGTATAAACTGTCAGGGTCATTTAAGGCCGGGCCAACAGGATGGATTATCCCGTATTCAACCTGTCCACAATGAGGGAAATTCCCAAAATCAGAACTCAATATTTACAGACTATATATATATTCAGTCCTGAAATTAGAATATCCAGACCTGGTGCCAGGTCCATACCGCACCAGAGTCACTTAGCTCCAGCCCCTTTAGCTCCCACTCCAGCTCCACCCCCCCCCCCCCCCCCTAACCCTAACCCCCTCGATCGATCGATTGATTGAGATAAAAAACAGATGAATAGTATTATACACATTTGGAATGGTAATGCATGTTTCAATTGACCAAAATGGGTCAAACAACATTTATCTCCCTTGCATTTATCTCATAATTTATTTTGGATGATCTCCCTTGGCTGCTAGAATGCCTAAGTTAAATTAAAACATCGAAATAAGACTCTTTTTACCATAACAACGTATTCAAATCGGGTTCAAAAACTTCTTAAGAACGATATTAAAAAGTTTTGAGACATATTAATTGGATAACTTATTCATTATACATGAGGATTTAGGGAGGATTTGGGGGGGGGGAAATGAGGATTTGGGGAGTATTTGGGTGAATCGTGCGGCCCGATCGTGATTTGACTTTTCGTTACCATGTAATGTTATGCCTCGGTGTTTACCCCGGGGAACAATCCCCTGGTAAAAAATATCGTCAATTAATCTGACATTCTCTATGATTTCAAAAAGTTTCATATAAAAAGAACAAAATGTGTTGTCGAACAAATTTCTCTAAAATACGCCAGAACGCAGAAAATGCGATGTATATTTCAAAAATTGTACGGGGGCGGGGGGCCTTCGATCCACTCTCGAATGAGCGATCCCCGTTCGCCGGACCAATGGTATTGACTCAGTGTTTTTTCAGGCTCTGGCTACGCCACTGCATCCACACCACGCATGTGGTACTCTTGACTCCACCATCGGCGACGTGAGAAAGGGTATAATAAAGGCAAGACTGGTAACAGGAACCAACTTATTGCAAACCAGCAAAAGTCGGTTAAGTCAGTACACAGTTGACCCCACATTCCCCACTTGCCGCCTGGAACTGGAGAATGCTACTGAGGTGCCCGGAACTACATCATGTCGATGAGCAGATTTACCCGGACTTGCGCATTGAAGTGTAGCTTACCAGACGCTATCCAGTTCAACAAATCATTCATTATGGACATTGAACGAGTGGCAAACCTGTGCTACAAACTCCATCTGTATCGACTTAAGCTGCTTGGGTTGTAATGGCTGCCCGTACACATCACATATTCTAGAAACCTTTAGACAGCCGTAATATACTTACCTTACCTGCGTCGCGGGGTGCACCAATATCTAGTGGTGAAATATACGTACAAGAAGAAGAAGAAGGTGTCCCGCCCAAGTGTAATAGCTGTAGTTATTGTTCTGCATAGTGCCAGGCAGCAGATTGGACGATTTGGCACAAGTTTGTCTGCAAACCATTGTGCGCATATCTTCATCTGTTCTCTGTATTGGCCGCTCTCTCTAAGCCCACCGAAGATAACGGTCTTAGCCACAGATATTGTTTTAAATGTGTTGGCGAATAAAGTTCAGTTTAACGCGGCTCAGTTAACTCAAATTTACACACAAAACCACTAAAAGATCTACAATCACTATACTGCTGCCGTGCTGCGGCTCATCGGCGCACTACATTTACCTATCGAGGCTGAGATCCACAAGAGACAGCAGCTAAGCTTGATCCACTCTGTTACATTATCAAAGAATACGCAAATTCAATTACTAATGGAACGACAGTTAACAACAAAAATGAAAAATAGCTTCTTCACAACTGTAACTGAAATTCTGAAACAATACAATATTCCGCCTGTCTCACATACTTATCGAAGTACACAAAGTGCAAATGGAAAAATATATCTAAGTCAGCATTGGAATCGCACACAACCGATGTTCTGAAAGGTGATGCTGAGCAGGAGTCAATATTGGACTATTGCAACACATCAATTCTACAGATTGGGAGAACGAATCCGTTATGGAACACCGTCAACTGGAACACAACTGATGCCAAAAGGGGAAGATTTTTAACTACCTACCTCCTGCAGTCAAATAAATCAAAATTCAACACATATCTAATGGACCAAACTTGCCCCCTCTGTCGATTGGAACCTGAGGACCGAGAACATATGATCACCAGATGTCCAGCGTTAGCCCACTACAGAGCTAATGCATTTAACGATATCCGCCACACCATTATAGGACAAGCCGGTCGTCATACGTGGAATAAACTCTCATCAAGGCAGTACCTGACGTTCCTCCTCATCGGCTATACGTCTCTGGTCGCAAAGGTTATCCTTTCAGATAGCCCCGATCTACTCGTGGACATTGAAAAACTATCCAGAAAGCTGATTTTCCAACTACATGTACATGTCAGACGCCTGCAGAATCTCCAAAATATTACCAAACAGTAATAATTAAACCTATCAAAGATGGCTGTCCCTAACCGTCCCAGACCCAAATTATTGTAGAATAGTGATTCAACCTGACCTCTAATGAAAGCCCTACCGGATTACCGGATGCACCAACTACGACTGGTGGTATATACGACGAAAAGAAAGAAAGATCAGCATGAGGCTAAAAACGTGTGTAATACTAAACGTGTGAATAACGACTTTAGTGAGTGATAGGTTTATATGTACATACTTATTATACAGTATTCAGCAGATTCACACCCAATAACAGCCTACAAGGCTTTGCAGGCACACGTTTTCCAGACAGTCCAATCCGCTACCTGGCACTCTGCAGAACAATAACTGCAGATATTACACCTGGGACACGTAATCTCAGTTTCCATATCCTTTTTACAGCCAGCACACGTTTTATATACTAGTATGCTCACTGTAATTGGTCAGTGGTATGTGATGTTGCACACTCCTGCAGGCGTAAATTTTCACAGGCTGCTAACGGCTGGTATGCTGGTGTCCAGCTTAAAGGCTTCACTGTAGTCACAATGGCTGCACTGGATTTTTTGCTCAGATTCACAGTTGGAAAAGTTTCCACTTCTCTGGAGACGAAATTCGCAATCTGCTTTTTTCGCAAACGATACTGTTTACAGCGCGCCTTGTCATGAGCTGTCGCTGATGGTCATCTGTGTTTTGTCCTTTCCAGAAGAGCTGGAATACTGACCTTGGCAGAATCAATTGTAGTAGAATGTCTATCCAAGATCGGAGTATTCACTTCACCTGGGGGATACGTTGTGTCGTCTTCTGGCGGTAACATAGTTTTTCAATTTGCTACTTTTGACGACGAGTGAAAATCCATCCGAATTCCTTGACAAAGTCAACGAGTAACGATCACTTTCACATTCCAGAACAGTAAGTGCACTGCGATTGTTTTAGGTATGGAATCCGGGACGGCTACGCCGTTATATTCTATGATTTTGTTCCAATATTATGGAGGAGGATTTTTATGAGCCGTCATATTTACGCACCAAAAGACAATCTCCTATACTGCTTTTGAATTAGTTTGCTTACTACAGAATACGAGGATGGCCGCGGCCCGCATGTCGAGCCCGCGGAGGCATTTGATGGTCTCAGAGAGTATTTATTTGAAGTTTTATGCCCAATAAGCATACAAAGTTTCAAGCAAATCTGACTTACAGTTACAGAGATAGTAGGTATGTGAAAACTTTAACGCAAATTTTGAATATATGGATGATGATTAATAAGCATATGAAGTTTCAAGTCAATGTGACTTAGGACTGCAGAGATATAAGGTATTTAAAAACTTTAACGCAGATTTCGGAACGCAAACTTCTAAGTCCTTTGACCTTGACATTGGGCAGAGGGGCCGCTTGAGTGGGATACAGCATGAATATATGGATGATGACCAAAAGACAATCTCCTATACTGCGTTTTAATTAGTTTGCTTGCTACAGAATACGAGGATGGCCGCGGCCCGCATGTCGAGCCCGCGGAGGCATTTGATGGTCTCAGAGTGTATTTATTTGAAGTTTGATGCCCAATAAGCATACAAAGTTTCAAGCAAATCTGACTTACAGTTACAGAGATAGTAGGTATGTGAAAACTTTAACGCAAATTTTGAATATATGGATGATGACTAATAAGCATATGAAGTTTCAAGTCAATGTGACTTAGGACTGCAGAGATATAAGGTATTTAAAATCTTTAACGCAGATTTCGGAACGCAAACTTCTAAGTCCTTTGACATTGACATTGGGCACAGGGGCCGCTTGAGTGGGATACAACATGAATATATGGATGATGACTAATAAGTATATGAAGTTTCAAGTCAATGTGACTTAGGACTGCAGAGATATAAGGTATTTAAAAACTTTAACGCAGATTTCGGAACGCAAACTTGTAAGTCATTTGACCTTGGCCTTGGGCAAGGGGCCGCATGCGTCGGATACAGCATGGATATATGGATCATGACTAACAAGCATATGAAGTTTCAAGCCAATGTGACTTAGGACTGTAGAGATATAAGGTATTTAAAAACTTTAACGCAGATTTCGGACGGACAGACGGACGGGGACGGACGGACGGACGGACGAACGAACGCACGCACGCACGAACGCACGCACGCACGCACGCACGCACGCAACGCACGCACGCACGCACGCACGCACGCACGCACGCACGCACACCCGGACGTCATTGTGATCACTATGTCTTGCTTTCCGCAAGCGGGCTCGACAATAACTGTGTACAAAGTTATAAATCACACAATCTACCATATACACACTTTATTCAACTGTAGTTGTAATATACGTTTAGCTATTGAGTGAATTTTACTCACCAACAATACCATTGCGGTGACGAAGACCGTTACCTATGACAGTGAACGTCATCCTGAATGGTGAACACTCCGACACTATCTGAGTTGTCTCTAGCGTTCCCGAGGTCCACTCCTGTTTGTCATCTGCTTCTTGTATGTATATTCCACCACTGTTGGTGCACCCCGCGTAGTAGTCGAGTAGGCACTTCTATGTGTTCCATAGTGAACATAGACATTCTGATTCCTATAAACTTTTATTGTTGTTTCATCTTTATAATATGATTCCCTAGCACAAATTTAGCTTTGTTGCCCAAATGGCAACCTTGGGCAACTCTTGCAATTTGCATAAATCCAAGATGGCCGCCAGTCGCCATTTTCAAAATTTTACGACAAAACTAATTGTTATATAATGGTGTATAATACCATTTGTTATTTGTTTTGGTGTGTCTAGAATCGTTTTACGATGCTACATTTACGTTTTAAGGCTAATGGAATGTTTGTTCCAACTTTTCTACATCCAAGATGGCGCCCAAAATCCTATTTTTTGTCGCTATTTTAACAACAAAACTGAATTAAATACTTGAAATAAGCGAGAATTCATAGTCGCACAACATTGTGGACACTTGTGGATATGATTTGAGAATAATTCTTCTAAATTCACGACACTGCTGTTCTGACGCTCATAATAGGGATACGTGTAATGAAAGTATGCATGCCAGTTGCTGAAATTTAGGTACCGTGCCTGGCTAAGTTAAATTTGTTATTTGTGAGTTGTCAAGAGATCAAGAGATCCATGATAATCGATACACAATTACCAACAACTGCAAGTGCGGTTTCAATGAACCTGTATATTGGTTTCAACGATTGCGCCAGTACTTTCTCAGTCCACGATACAACCGAATTCCAGAAACATCCAGCAGGCATCATTGACGCTGACATAGGTCAGTCTTGTATCGGTCGTGTTATGATCCCTCGTCTTATATCCAAGCAGACTAAACCTGCGAGGAATACTCTATTAATTCCTCTGTTACACTATACTTGTCCTAAAAAGAGAATCCACTGCTGTGGCCATTGTCAAAACTAGTGGGAATAGCTACACTGAGGTAGCTGCCTGCCAGGCCAGTCGTAACATCTGTCACCGAAAATATGTCACGTGGCTTAGCTGTCTCAGTCTGGGTCCAGACTAACAAACTAGCCAGAGGTAGCGGTGTACTTAAAGGGCGAGCTCCTACATGTTTGGGCATATGATTGATACCCCCACCCTCTCACCCAGATACTATTCTCACAACACTTGTGTACATGCAACAGTCACTGGTGGATATAGGGATGAAACACGTTCACCGGAGCATGGACATGCAGCTAGTTTCTGCGACCAAACAAATATGCTGGTATCAGCCAATGCAGTTACAGAATGTAGTCCTTCATCCCGGAGGAATGCATATTATACAGTCTTTCAACAGCTGTATTGCAAAGTTAATGAAGGGCTCAGCTTTTAAAACGTATATTTCTGCGGCATACCGTGGCCTGACAAGTATATATAACGGTAAGTCTTGGGTGAAACCCATGAGGGCCTTCCGAAACCCAACAGCGGCTCTATTGAGGCGGTTTCTATCTACAAGCCCAACGCCATTGGAGCAGATAGATCAGTATCTGGAAACTGCTCGCCTCCACCTGACTGGTCCTCACTGGTTAGATATAGCTTCCTTTTCCCGACACTCATTGTCCACCAATTTGATCATACAGTGATTTAATGGAACGCATGCTGACATTTATTTTCCTCGCTGGACAAGCACGATAGCTTACCCCAATACCTTCTGGAGATGCGTTCACTTAATACTGAAACGGAGTCTCAGCAGACCAATTTGGAGAACAGACCGCTATCAAGATAGGAAAGGGTCTCTCAAGTGCATTACTTTATCTCCTGAACTTGTTAGTGAGTGGATTGACGACTTCCCCCATTACCCTACTTGTGTCTGACAATGTTGACTGTACATAGTATGCTAACTCATGAGATCAGTTCACACAGACACAACACAAGGAGGAGATAAAGAGTCGCCGTATATTGGATGCAGATGAAGCGGCTTTTGTTGAAGCAGAGGTGGAGAAATATCCTCATCCACTGAAAGTCCACCGACATATTTTGTACAATCCTGTCACAGGCCAAATTGCCATTGCTGAAGTGAGTGAATGTGGCTGATTCTGTCGATATTGGACAAGCATTGGACAGCAAATACATCAGCAGTCTCCCATGCGGATTATATGATCCTGTCAATCAAGAGCAAGAAAATAGTGCCAGTCATCGACATTGAAACCATTTGTCTACGTTTTCTGTTGATTGTTCAATGGAGGCAGCTGGAGCTTGGGACACTGTTCCACTATGAACTTTGTGCTGTACCACCATATTGCTTATCGACGAGCAGGGTTGCCTCCACAAAGGCAATAAATCGGCGCTAACAAAGCGTCTCGGTGTTGTTGAGATCTCACCCACAGCTGCTGAGATAGTCATCGTGTACGTTCAGTAGCTATTCTATGGCATAGTGTGGCCACATGGCGGATTGACCTTCAGATCTGATTCCATAAGGTGTTGTTGACAAGCATCAAGAAATATCTGCCAAAAATCATTAGATAATGCGGCGAGCTGGTGAATAACTAATCAACTACGATATCTCTATCACCAGTCCTCTGCCCAAACGAGATTTAATTTTGAGGAACAAGAATAACAAGAAGGGACTGGTGAGTATTGTGTCCAAGTTCTCCATAGAAGAGTAGATAACCATGGAGAATCTGGACGGCGGTGTGTTTAGCCATGATGTGGCAGACATCACCATGATATATTATGTCCTTGAAGATGCAAACTATGGCAAGAACGTTATCCGCATACTTAGCGATGACACAGGTGTGTTTGTCCTACTGGTTTATTAGGTTTATCGAGAGAAGCTACAATGCATGGTGCAGATGGAGAGATGGGACAGGACAGTGTTATATAGTAACGCCACTTGTACTGAGCTAGGTCCCAAATGTTTGAAATTACTGTGCATGCACGCCATCAGTGAGTGCTACACTCCATCATACCCATATGGCAAAGGCAATGCTAAAGCACTGAATACGTTGCTTAGTACAGACTTTTTAGACTTGGTTGATGTGTTAGACTTGGTAGACTTGGTTGACTCGCCTAGAGCGAAGTTGGTACCACCACCGACGATCTGATGGAGACGGCAACGGATTTCTTCATAGCTCTGTTTGGTTTGCCACCGGGAACTTCAATAGAAGCTGCCCGCACCAAAGTTTTTGCCAGAAAGAAGAAGTCCTAAGATGAAGGTGCTGCCTCCAAACATCCGACAATCTGATCATGCACACGCGACGTGCCCATCTTCAGGTGATGGTGTGGAAAGCAGCAAACCAACAAGACCCATCAAATGAGTCGAATGACATCACCCACTTGGGAGATGCGTGGCGGGGTTCCAGTTCCTGTCACTCATCAAGGTGACCCCACTCCACCACAGTTGAATTATGTACGTAATTGTCAGTGGAAAGATGTGCATGGCTTGTGGGTCTGATAAAGAAGATATTTCATGCACATCATACTGCAACTGTTCTGGCGAGGATGGTTGCTGCAATCCGCATACTAAGATGGAAGCTGAAATTGGAGGCAGGTGATATGACAGGGGATGTTGAGGAAGTCATTGAAATTACTTGTTTTACTAGAAATTCTCATCATTTTGCATAAAAATGTAAAATTTGACCCTACAATTACCTCTAGACCCTTATGATGACATTAAATTAACAATATTATTGCAGAAAACGGCTCTACGTACACGAAAACCTATATAAAGACATAGTATACATCATTGTATGACAAGTAGGTAAACAGCGGCCATCTTGGATTTATGCAAATTGCGAGATTTGCCCAAGGTTTCCGCTTGGGAAACACAGCTAAATTTGCTGTATATGTCTGTCGGAGTATGAATCAAGAAAAAAAGTTTATAGGAAACACAATGTCTAGGTTCACAAAATGACTACTCGACTATAGCACATAAATGTATTTGCTGTTTTTAAAGTTTCTAATATCTGCGGTGAGTACGGGGAGCCATTACAACCCAAGCAGCATACGTCTAGCAAGATGAAGCTTATACTACATATGGCATGCCACGCGTTCAATGTATAATACTGATGATTTGTCAAAGCCACTACAGTCAATAGTGAGCTGCGATATGTCAGATTTCGTGAGATTCTGGTAAGTGGTACTTCTCATCAGCCTCCAAACGACAGTTTGGGCAGATAGGGTCGACTGTGTACTGGATACACCGATGTTTGTTGGTTTGAAATAGGTATGTTCCTGTGACTAGCCTTGTCGCTGCTATACCCTTTCTGACATCACCGACGGTGGAATCGAGGGCCCTACAAACATGGTGTGATTGTCCTGTCTGCAATGATTCGAATACGAGGAATGACAGTTTTGTTTTCGTTTTTGCTCCTAATATTTGCACTTTCCCCCAGTGCTCGGTAATTGCCGTAGTACATTTCAGCTTCCAGCTTAGTTTTGTAGGTTTGTCGGCGTGTAGTGTTGGTATATCGTCAACTTGTTTAACTGTGGACGCTTAGTTTATTATCAAAGTTTGTAGACATTTGTCTTTTTGGTTAATTCCTGAATGGTAGCGTTGTCGTATGTGATCACGGGTTGGAAACTCAAATTCCGTCGGTGGAGCTCTGCTTCTCTTCCAGTGGGTGTGCTCCTAGTAGTAGATATACTGCTTCTGTTGCCTTGCGCACATGGAGAGATTGTATCCTCCCGAGTACCTCTTTATGGGATGTGGGAGCTGCCGACCTGTTGCATGTGTCGGTTCATAAGCGGCAACACTTCCAACCCGTACATAAGTCGCCTAAGAACATAAGTTTTCTATATAGTATACGGCACTCTCGGATTGATTCCGTTTGTACCGTGTATGTATGCCAGTATTGATTAAGGAATATAAAGTACGCCTTGCTAGAGATATTATATCGTCCGTATTGACTTGACTTTCATTTCTTGGAGTACGAGTGAGACCTTGGTGCGTGGTTGATGGAGAAATAGTCAGTTCAGTATTGTTTACTTTCCATGTTTCTTCGGTAAACGTGTGTCTGCCATTGCTGGCAGTGTATTTTATCACACAGCTTTTTATAGGATGAAGGTTGTAGCGATGTTGGTGCGAGTATCTGTGTGCTGATGACAGCATGGTCTGCAGTTCATATTTATTGTCCGAAATTAGCATGACGTCGTCTGCATGCATAGCATGTGCTGCCGACGTAGTTCTTCCAGTAAGTCATTCAGGTATATTTTGTATAGGAATGTTGATAGAACCCCTCCTTGTTAAACATATTGGCGTATAGGAAAACTTTCACTCAGATATCCCGCCCATTTGATTTTGGATGATATGTTTGAGTATAAGTCTGTGACCACTTACCCTATTCGCGGGTGAATATTCTGCTATATTAGCGAGTAGGATAGTATGATGCACTGAATCGAATGCCTTTTGGGCATCGAGTGTTGCCACATATAGCTAGGTTTTCTATGTTGTAGGTTCTTGACTCGGAGACAATTAAATTGGCAATTTTCGGGGATAGTCCCTTTGTAAATCTGAACAGCATTTTTGGATTGATTAAATATAGGAGTGCGCATTTGGCACTGGCGTCAGTATTCCTGTTTTGAAGACATATGGAGCATGTCCTTCTGCTAATAGTTTGTTGAAGATGCAGTTTAGGTAAGGAGCTATGACGTATTTCGCGGATTTCATTTGTTCTGCCGAGAGGCTGCTTTCGTCTGGGCTCTTTCCCGAGTTGAGACTCGTTATTACTGCCTGCAATTCGGCGATAGTGATGGGTTCTTAATATGACGATTCATTTTCAAGTGATTTAATAAAAAATCAGATCTATATTCACTAAGGCTGAGAAATGCATTTCCTCCTTGGGTACAGCAACGTCTTTGTTAAGCAGTGCCGTAGATCTCTGCGTCGTTTTTTGCTATACATTGGCTTTGGGAGTTTGGGTGACCCTTGTACGTTCGGATGAGTTGATAAAACATTTTGCTGGTTGGGTTTTCCATTAGCCGATTTTAGAAGTGTTTCCATTCTGCGGAGTTCTCTAGTTGTTGTTGTGTTCTGAGCTTTCTTAGTGCAGAAGCCATTCTTTCTATTATTGGGCCTGTACTTGGCCTACCGGCTGGGATCCATGTTTAATGAAGGTTATTTGAGTCTTTTAGAAGGCCTTTATGCATAATAAGATTATTTGGCACAGTGGTTCTGGTTGTTTAAATCAGACTGTCTGTGACGTAATTCAAGTATATGTCTACATTGTTACTTTCATACTTGAGCTTTACAAGTATATTGTCTAATGTTTTACGGAACTTCATAGCATGTACATTGTCCCAGTCCACTTTATGAATTTTATGCTTCCTACTATTTGAAGATCCTACTGGGCAGACAGGAGGTTCAATATCTAAAATAGCTTGCACAACTGCATGTGCAGATACATTTGTAGCTTCCTTATGTAGTAGTTCATAACATGAGATTATCTCCCGGTTAGTTGAGAGTAAGTCAATTTGGGACTGGCCATTTCCAGCATGATGAATGAATGTTGGGTTGTCACTTTAATATCCATTATACAATGAATATGCATTCACAAATCTAAGTAGTAGTGGGCCATGTCTGTTATATCGTCTTTGTGAACTTAATGTTGCATTTATATCACCAGTAAACACTATTTCATGAGTAGGTTTGGTATTTGTCTATTATAGTATGCACTATGTCCGGGCTTTCACTATATTTAATGTTAGAGTCTGCAGATATATTATGCGTCGGCATATAGGCATTGATAATGCATAAGTTGGATCCTCCATTTATCTCAATCGCTATTATTCTTTCATTTCCTTCATTAATACTTTTTAATTTGCTTGAACACTAGTTTGGCCACGCGATAGATACAGACGCTCTGCCCTTATGAAGTTGTATGCCGGTAAGTGGTTCATGTGTATTGTGACAACGAATGTAAAAGTCCATATTAGGTAGGTATGTTTGTAACTGCTGTTTCTGGCACTCCCAGAGGAAATGCTCTTGAAGGGATATGGTTGTGTTTGGTTCATCAAGACTTTTCAGGAATGATGAATTTGAAACATATAAGTTTATATCAGGTTTTTAAAAAAGTGTGATGAGTCTATAAAATACATGTTAAGCAGTTTGGTAGCACTGAATAAAATTGACGTAACAGTTTGTTAAGAATAAGAAGTATTTCACTTTTCTCAAAGTATTCTCAGTTGGTAGCACTGAATACAAATGGCAGCCTCGGAACCATCTCTGTTCTGCATGTATATTGTCATGTAGACTGATAAAAGTAAAAAATTGTTAAGTATTCGAAGTTTGAGTTCCAATTCTTGGAAGGTTCTCACATATGGCTTCCTCACTTCAACGTTATTGGTATGAGTAGGTTGGCTTATCTATGTCTCATCAATTCTCACTCGTATGGTGGTAGATGTTGTCCAAGTATCTTGTCACAAATTGACGAGTTCGTTGGATAGGTCGGCAGATGGATCTGATGGCTAAGACTAGTGAACACAGCTGGATTAAGTGTAGCATGTATATTATGGTTAAAACACGTCGTCAAGTAAAATATGATTACTATTTTACACACAAGTACAAGTGAACCCCTCAACACTTCAACCCAAACACATAAATTCAAATAACCACCCCGCTTATGAGTGTATCATTTCATAACCCAATTCCAAAGTGTCTCATTACCCCACATAATGTTACAAGTGTCAACTACCCCACAACTGTTCACAAATGTCTAATTCCCACACAGGATCATAAGTGTCTAATTTCCCACATAAGTGTATTAAGTCCTACACCAGTTCATAAGTGTCTAATTGCCCACATAAGTGTCTAATTTCCCACATCAGTTCATAAGTGTCTAATTCTCCACATAAATGTATAAATCCCAACACAGTTCATAATTGTCTAATTCCCCACATACATGTCTAATTCCCCACATCAGTTCATAAGTGTCTAATTCTTCACATAAATGTATAAATCCCCACACAGTTCATAATTGTCTAATTTCCCACATACATGTCTAATTCCCCACATCAGTTCATAAGTGTCTAATTCTTCACATAAATGTATAAATCCACACACAGTTCATAATTGTCTAATTCACACTACATGTCTAATTCCCCACATCAGTTCATAAGTGTCTAATTCTTCACATAAATGTATAAATCCCCACACAGTTCATAATTGTCTAATTCCCCACATACATGTCTAATTCCCCACATCAGTTCATATGTGTTTAATTCCCCACCTAAGTGTCTAAATCCCCACACAGTTCATACGTGTTACATTGGCAACTGCATTAACTTCTCTCTAGATTCCATTGTCAGTGAGTGTGAATATACAGGACGATAGTACTCAATAATACACCCGGCCACCTCAGGACAAGGGATGGTCCACACAGGACAAGTCACGGCCCACACAGGACACGTAATGTTCCACACAGGTCGAGTATTCGTTCACCCAGGACAAGTAATGGTCCACACAGGACAAGTAATGGTCCACACAGGACAAGTAATGTTCCACCCAGGACAAGTAACGGTCCACACAGGACAATGTTCCACACAGGTCAAATATTGTTCCACATAGGACAAGTAATGGTCCATACAGGTCGTTCACAGTCCACACAGGACACGTAATGTTCCACACAGGTAGTGTAAGGTCCCGGCCTCAGAGTATAGTCCCCCACTCATGGAAACGTAATAATGGAAAGTTCTTACATATTAGCCCAGGAACAAACGGTCTCAACAATGCACATGCAGGCTCGCTTCCTCGCCTCGCTGCTCTCACATGCCCGTATCACGGCCACACCCAAAAACCACCTGTACAATACAAAACTATCTTCTAGCAAAAATTCCAGAATTACAATGCATGTCCAAAAAGAAAATATCTTTTAAAAAAACAATACTCAGATATTTGTCACTTAGCCACTCTACTAAAGCGTCAGTGAATGAACAATTCATTTACTGTGAAGTCTGGTATAATATTTCACAATCTTAGGCGAATGCATATTTGATAATATTAATAACACTTTAGTAAAAATAATCGCATTTGAACTTCAGATAAAATTACACAAAGCCTTTGACTAGTAAAAATACATATTCACAATTCACACAATTCACACACAAACTACATGTCACTAAAACTAATTCACATGTACTTACAGTTGGATACCTCAGTCTGCTGTCTCTAATACAAGTATTGTTGTTGCCTAGTCGAGATTCAAATATCCACTGTCCACAATGACCCCACTTCAACTCATGTACAATGCACATGTCCAAACACACAAGTAACCTGCTTGACTACTCAAAAAACCAATACACAGGAATGTCAACATGTATCTCACAGTAGATATTCACTCACTACATACATGTACACTACCGAATTTGACCACCTATGTGTCCAGTGTCCAGCAAACCATATACCTATATACCCAACAATGAATATTGTGACATATCTATTATCACTCGACTTTTTCTTTCTACGTGCTGCCTTGGGGTAATGGCCGCCGGTAATTGACCTCAGATTTCAGCTAAGACCCCTAAAAAGCCTCACAAGGCTACACTTAAAACGTTCGTGTATACAGTTCAACATCTAGTATGTATTATGTACAACAATTAAATGGTAAGAACTAACTATAACACGTGACCAAACTAATATTTGTGAATTTATTCAGTGCTGTAAACATGTTCCTGCTGCCATAACAAGTGCCCGGTACCGTTCACCAAACGCTGATCGTATCTTCTAAATTATATTTCAGAACATTCTTTTTTCCAAAAGTCCGTCCATTCGCAAATGATACTATAGTCTATCTTATTTTCACCTGTATCAGAAGCTCTCTACATACTCTCTATTATAGTAGACTCTCACATATGGCTTCCTCACTTCAACGTTATTTGTATGAGTAGGTTGACTTATCTATGTCCACCGGTAAGTGACCTCAGATTTCAGCTAAGACCCACCCACCCATCAGTTGTCGATTACAATATGTAAATGATGTGGACTCGCATCTATATTGACTCGCCGCTGTTGGTTCTCGTTAATATAGACACTAAATACTACGTATCACATGACATACAAAATGGCGTCTGGTGCACTACAGAAGTTGACACCAATCTCTGCAATTGAAAAACTTTCCGAGCGTGTAATAAGAATTTTAGGATGTAATCCCGGAGCCCACACATTACAGGGAACAAATACTTACCTCGTAGGCCGTGGGAAAAGGTGTGACATTGTCAGCATGATGCATTGTACAGTTAGTTCTGCTTGGCATAGTCCTTGCAACTTGTTTTTGTTCTGACAGCTGATGTTGCAAGGTTTAGCATCTGAGTGCTAGTTCTATGTCAGGTCATGGCAAATGTATTTCAGTAATTATATATTTTACGTTCATCTGGTGAGTGGTGTTCCAGTGTAATTTACTGACAAAGCACAATTTATAAGGAAATTATTTTTTTTTTCAGTAAAGAAACTATGTTACTGTTAGTATGTATAATATTATTTTCTGTTTTTGGCATACGTGTGGTGCACCAAATGGGAATGTCCCGGTCATCAATCTGCACAATTTACAAGCCCGTAATTCTCAAATCTTATCCATTTGTACTTTATTATACATTGCATCTGAATTAAAATAGTTTAACATTTACATTAAACTTATTCTGCAATAAATTTCCCTTTTGTTGTCAAAATTACTGATGTTAAAGATACATGTCCACTCAGTAGGCACAAAATGTTCTTTATAGGAATTAAATAAGTGTGTAATTGTGTCACTATTCCACCAGTTCTAAATATTACGACTGCCAGCTATACAAATATAATCATTTAGTAATATTTAGTTTGCTGATAGTGACTCGCGGTGGTATCAGGCTATTTTCACATGCAAATGAGACAATATATTTTTTAATTATTTATACTAATTAAATGTGTCGCCTGAAAATTATTTTTCGACAGATTATAAAGTACGATCATTGCACATCAAATACTATTAAATACAGAGAATAAATAGTAATGTCCTTTAACATTTTAAGGAAACACGGTTATCGCCCCTGATATCAGTGTGGAAATTTATGTCTGATATAAAATATGTAATAATGCCAATCAACACGTGGGTAATGGTGAATTAATGTTTATTTTGCCAGCAAATGTCATATCTACAGAATATACAAAACTGTCTATCTCCCTATATTATAACCTGACATGTGTGCCTATTGTGCGGGCATGTACCTTTAATGTATCTGTGCCGCGAAATCGAATCATTACCGTTATGCTGAACAAAAAATGTAAAATCAGAGTAACCTCCTTTTCCTGCTCTGATCTATTAATGCAATGAACACTGTTTATAGGCGCGCACTTTATAAATAAACACGGCTGTAACACAACTTAAGTCATTGCCGAGAACGAGGCCGGTCTGTATTCGAAATGTTAAGGTTACACATTACATGCATCATTACCGTTCAGGGTTTATACATGCCCATATGTATGTGGGTCGGCTGAAACCAAAATGGGTGGATAGACACACCTACAACGTTGAATTTGCATGTTCTACGTTCATGATGCGTTGTATACAGAGAGGTGAAAAATGGGAGTTTTTAAAGAAAAATCATTACCGTTACGGTCATTTCCGTTACAAAATTGTGTAACGGTAATGACGATCGTGTAACGGAAATTATAAATTACCATACTAACCAGTCAGCTCATGTGGCAATTAGATATAAACCAGGTTGCATCAGTTGTTGGTCATTAATGGCACATTTATTCAGACCTACAACATTTATATATCAGGATTTAATTAGTAAAAGCTCTGAAACAACAAAAAACAGATACAGCTTCGAGGAGTGTGGGTTTCTATTGGCAATCACATTAAAAGTAAACATTAACTTGAAGTTATATTGTACAGCATATGCAAAGTATAAATATGTTTGTTATATATGCTGTATTAGTATTTTAAATAAATGGAGAGTCATTACCGTTACATTTTGTCATTACCGTTACTTAAATCATTTCCGTTTGGTACATGTGGTAAAACACGACATTCTGTTACATGCCAAGCTATTTTGTTGTGTTTAACTTTACTGATTCATATTAAATACATGTTGTTGGGTTACCATAAATGAGAAATTCAACGACTTACTACTAAATTGCTCTGATTCAAACTAATAAAATTAACTTACCATGTTCTTGACACTTACTTTTCTTAATAGATGCCCCTTCAGTTTTATGTTCTATGCCATTGAAAAGAAAAAAATGTAAATGTAAAGCTATATTTACGTCATGTAAATGTATGTAACGGAAATGACATTTATGCGACCCCTGGTGCCCTGAAGTGGAAATAAAATGACAAGAACAATTGGCTATACTATTATAAATGTAACCCCTGGACTGCCATCCAATGAAATAAACACAGTTTAATGAATTATTGGTTCTACCTCGAAACTAGAAAAATGGCACCAAGATGTACATAAAATAAAGAATCACTGTTTTATCATTATGCCCGTGCCACCGAATGATGAGGGGGGCATGTAGTGTTACCGGCGTCCGTATGTAATGTCTTATAATTTCTGTTTCCTTGCACGGATCTGCTTCATATTTCACACACGCATTGCTCTGATGGTCTACTTTCATGCTGTGACAAATCCACACTTCTCTGGCCCTCCGTGCCATGTTTTCCTTGGCTGCCAGTGTGGGCATTCGTGTGCCAACAGGCCACATTTCTAGTTTTATTAAACCCACTTTTTGAAGAAGAAAAAATGGGTATTTATTCTGTTTTCGTCCATGTGTCCGTACATCCGTACAAACGAGAGCCACATTGCGAGGTTAACCACACAGTGACGGACTTGTTAAGAGATGCTTATTCCGTTTTAACCCCGTTATAAATTGCTCTTGTGGGGTTATTTTGTCTTATGGGGTTGTTTTTTCTGTTTGGTTGATCTTTATGGGGTTTGATTTAGGATAGGTTAGGGTTAGGGACCCCACAATGTACATCTCGTAAGTACGTCCGCACGTCCGTATGTCCGTACGTCCATACGTCCGTACGTCAGTACATCACGTTTCTTGTAAGTAAAACTTTTTACCATAATAGGTACGGTCTTCAAACTTGGTGTGTTCCTTTTTTATGGTGTGTAGATGCGCAAAGTGAATTTCGATTTTTGATTCAAACCCGAGTCATGAATTATATCTCCCTTTTTTACTTAGAATTTGCCAATTTTGCCTTGTAAGAAGTAAAACTTTTTTACCGTAATAGGTAGGGACTTCAAACTCGGTGTGTGTCTTCCTTTTAATGGTGTGCAGCTGCACAAAGTGAATTTCTTTTGTTTTAATTGACCCCCAGTTATGGATTATCTCCCCCTTTTCGACTTATTTCCAATCCTCGTAAGAAATAAAACTTTTTAACCGTAATAGGTGTGTAGATGCGCAAAGCAAATTTCAATTTTTGATTCAACCCCCGGTCATGGATTATCTCCCCCTTTCGACTTAAGAATTTCCAAATTTTGACTTTTAAGAAGTAAAACTTGTTAACCCCCGGTCATGGATTATCTGCCCCTTTTCAACTTAGCATTTTGGAAAAGTGGGTATATTGCGATGGCTCGGCTGTGCTCTAGTTTCTGTTTCTGTTCATGTAACTGCTTCATATTTCACACATGCATTCCTCTGATGGTCCTCAATCATTATATGACAAATTCTTGGGTCCGAGCTAGATCCAAGGTCAAGGTTACATACTTAGTGCATTTCATCCACATCTGCGACCCAAGGCCTTTAAAGTTGTATTCTTTTGAACGAACGTTTTGTTTGGCCAGGACTGAATGTACGAGTGGCCCTGTTTGCTTGCACTGAGGTGGCTCCCTCTCAGTTGGTCCTTGTTTTTTTTTCAGGAAAATATTGATAGACACCGGCAGCCCTGAATCTGTGCACAATTATATGAAGAGTTTGACGATGGCGCTGCAGCAGTTTGAGACAACCATCCAAGAGGTCATAGTGACCCACTGGCACCACGACCATGTGGGGGGTGTGCCACACATGTCCACACACTTAATTGAAGGTGAGTATTCGAATGTCAGTATCCCTTACAATGATGAATTAAATTTTATTGTCTGCTGTTTGTCACAAATTGACGAGTTCGTTGGATAGGTCGGCAGATGGATCTGATGGCTAAGACTAGTGAACACAGTTGGATTAGGTGTAGCATGTATATTATGGTTAAAACACGTCGTCAAGTAAAATATGATTACTATTTTACACACAAGTACAAGTGAACCCCTCAACACTTCAACCCATTTACATGTCAAATAACCACCCTGCTTATGAGTGTATCATTTCATAACACAATTCCAAAGTGTCTCATTACCCCACATAATGTCACAAGTGTCAACTACCCCACAACTGTTCACAAGTGTCTAGTTCCCACACAGGATCATAAGTGTCTAATTCCCCACACAAGTGTCTTAAGTCCCACACCAGTTCATAAGTGTCTAATTCATCACATAAGTTCATATGTGTCTAATTCCCCACACACATGTCTAATTCTCCACATCAATTCATACATGTCTAATTCCCCACACAAGTGCATAAATCCCACACAGTTCATAAGTGTCTAATTCCCCACATCAATTCATACGTGTCTAATTCCTCACACAAGTGTATAAATCCCACACAGTTCATAAGTGTCTAATTCCCCACATCAATTCATACGTGTTACATTAGCAACTGCATTAACTTCTCTCTAGATTTCATTGTCAGTGAGTGTGAATATACAGGACGATAGTACTCAATAATACACCCAGCCACCTCACGACAAGTAATTAGCCCGTGAGCCAATAACCGAAACCCTCCCCCCCCTGTGGGATTTTTGCAGACATATATTTCCTGAAACTACATTCAATTATGAGTGTTAATCCGTTGTCTGCACTCTGTAACCTGATGGATGAACATATGGCGCCATTTTCAAGTATGTCACCCTCGGTATTTTTAGTATCTTAAAAAATCGCATTTTTTAATAAAAATTGCCTAACTTATATCCTTTTGTTCGAATAAGATGGTATTTTCGTGCGTTTTCCGAGATTTTGAACACCATGGAATAGAATAATATACAATTGAAATAAATTTGACAATCTAGAAGTCATATTTTGCAGGTTTTATTACCCCACCCACCCAATTTAAATGGTAAAATATACATGTTAATAACTTTATGAAAAGTTGGCGTTTTTTCATTTTATCAATGTCAATGTAGTCTAGTAGGGCCAATTGAACATATCCAATGTATATACGTCGACTATTTAGTGTCTACCACAAAATATACAAAGTGAAAAATAACGTATTTTCGACCATTCCCCACCCACTCATTTTACAATGGCAATTTAACAGGTATGTAATATTATGCAATTTAACAACATTATAACCGCTTACTATGGATTGAAAACAACTCAAATATGTAACATTATTGTCCATACTTACTAAATATACTATGAGTCCGTGTTTTCGTCCGTCTGTACGGACATTTCTCAAATAAAAATTGAGGTACCGATTTTGAAATATATCCGAATATTCAAACATTTCGGGGCACTAGATCATTATCGGCAACAGTAGTTGATCTACAACATTAATAATCTCGTTATAGTGGCGAGACAATCCTCACAGCATCAGTCAAGATGAAACACAATAGGCAAAAACTGAATCCACATATAATACAATTGAAGAGGCAACATACATCATGGTTTACAGTATTCAACTTGCAATACAAAATATTCTACATGTTGTTCAAGTCAAAACATCGCACCTGTGGCAAGGCAATCCTCACAGCATCAGGCAAGATGAAACACAATAGACAAAAACGTAATCCACATATAATACAATTCAAGAGGAAACACATGTCATGGTTTACAGTAATCAACTTGCAATACAAACTATTCTACATGTTGTTCAAGTCAAAACATCGCACCTGTGGCGAGGCAATCCTCACAGCATCAGGCAAGATGAAACACAATAGGCAAACACTTAATCCACATATAATACAATTCAAGAGGCAACACATGTCATGGTTTAAAGTATTCAACTTGCAATACAAAATATTCTACATGTTGTTAAAGTCAAAACATCGCACCTGTGGCGAGGCAATCCTCGCAGCATCAGGCAAGATGAAACACAATAGGCAAAAACGTAATCCACTTATAATACAATTCAAGAGGAAACACATGTCATGGTTTACAGTAATAAACTTGCAATACAAGATATTATACATGTTATTCAAGTCAAAACATCGCACCTGTGGCGAGGCAATCCTCACAGCATCAGGCAAGATGAAACACAATAGGCAAAAACGTAATCCACATATAATACAATTCAAGAGGAAACACATGTCATGGTTTACAGTAATCAACTTGCAATACAATGATATTATACTGTTGTTCAAGTCAAAACATCGCACCTGTGGCGAGGCAATCCTCACAGCATCAGGCAAGATGAAACACAATAGGCAAAAACTTAATCCACATATAATACAATTCAAGAGGCAACATACATCATAGTTTACAGTATTCAATTTGCAATACAAAATATTCTACATATTGTTAAAGTCAAAACATCACACATGTGGCGAGGTAATCCTCACAGCATCAGGCAAGATGAAACACAATAGGCAACAGCTTGATCCACATATAATACAATTCAAGAGGCAACATATATCATGGTTTACAGCATTCAACTTGCAAAAAAATGTATACATGTTGTTAATGTCAAAACATCGCACATATGGCGAGGCAATCATCACAGCATCAGCAAGAAGATGAAACACAATGTACAAACGTTCCAGCCACATATAATACAATTCAAGAGGCAAAATACATCATGGTGTACAATATTAAAATTGCGATCGTCACAACATCAGGCAAGTTATGTGAAGTTCTAATTGTGAGAGTAGGATAAGATAAATCCAGACTAGTCATACGCGTCATCAGTGTCAAACATGCCATCAAGTAGGCTCTCTGCTTCAGGATCTTCTGTTTCATCAGTATCAGGTACGTCATCCCGTTCCTCTATTAACAGATCAACCATTTCACTTGACAGGTGATCTCCTTCTGTCCACTTGCATTCTAACAAGCCATTGTTAACTTCCCATCCATGTTCATCTGGTGGCGGTATGTCTGCATCACGCCGGTCAGCATTGTTCCAAATGAGCGTTTGATAGTTGGCTCTTGCTACGTCGAAAGAAGATCGCCAGACCTGGGGCTACACTTTTGTAGAAATAGCTCCATTCGTAGCTTGTTGATATCTGTAATGTCTGATTTGTTGTACAGCAAGCATACGAAGTGTTCAAGCGTTTGAAATAGCTTTTCATCAACTGACTGAGACATTCCCAACTTCTGGAAGGCTTCAATAAACTCTGGATGCCGCTGGAGTGTTTTCAAAGGAGTAACTTTACCACGCCGAACGAAAGCACTTGTGCTATCACAGCCTGTAAAAGCATGGAGTGCAGGCAATGCCAAACACAGTTCAGTTCCTATGTCTCCAATGACACCATGTATGTCAACCAGCCGCCTCTTGTTCCCAACTCCGGTATCTAACAGCAGTTGTTGTTTCAGCTTCTATCCGAATTTCAACATCAAAACAAACACATCCGTGTCTGGGGATCTCACAATAATGGTGCTGTTCTCTGGTGTATGCAGTGCATGGTACGCATAATGCAGGATTAGCCGTGTACCCGCCTCCTCTTGCGATGAGTGCAACTCCTCTATCTCAACAGTTTGTGTAGTCTTACCATCAGTGCTAGTTAGCTGCATACATTGCTCCCCGCTTACAAACTGAATAGTCTTGCCGATCAGCTTTGGAGCATACTTATCTTGCATCCATTCAGACATGAGAAGTCTAATTAGTTGTGTTTTGTTTGAATTGTTTGACAAGAACAGTTTCCAATCTCGTGGAACTTTTGTGAGAGGTCCTTTTATAATGTAAGTCTTTGATATTCCCCTGCGTATTCGCTCAGATGCTTTTATTGACAAGTCTTGGTATGTATCTGTCAAAAAATCTACACGCTCAACTTTCGGGAGCTGATGATATATGTTATCTGCAAGATCTGCGAATGTGTTTGGCAAAGCGGTCTGCATGTGTAACAGTGCATTGCCGTCAATAATATAGCTCACTTGACCCGTCGGAGGTACATCAACACTATGTGATTGTCCTTCAACTGGTGCATGAGTTTAGCTTTATCAGTTTTTGCTGGCGAGCCATCCGCAGTGGCGAGCGACCATGGCACATGTCCCAATGGGTAGCTAAGCACCTTTTCCATGTCAATGTTGTGTTTGAGAGCAAGTGAAATTAGCTGCCCAAATATATTTCGTTCAGCTACTAACTCCTTTGTCTTTCTCTGCGTACCAGTGAGCTTCACAGCTTTAGCGAGTGATGCAAATGTTTTCAGGCGCAACTGTTTTATTGGTGCATGAAAGCTGACTGACTTTTCAACAAACCGCTCCTGGACAAACCGCGCAAACCTTTGTTTTCCTGTCATTTCTGCAGACAGTAGATCGTCAACGACATCTTTAGGAGCTGGCGCCCCTGAAGATATGCAATAGAGCGATTCATCTAATACTTCAAACGGATCTATAAAATTTCCTATTGCATTGATAATTTTCTTGACGTCTGTTTCAATTCTGGATATTTCCGAAGTTCGTGTGTCCTTGTGTGAAGACTGTTCATGCGTGTTCATATCAGCCAGTTCAAGCGTAGCATCCATGTAGCTAGCTCGGAAGTGTCTCGTCATACACCATCTGTAGTATGCTGCATAATTGCGGCTGAAACCGATGATACCTCCATGTGACTTAGCATGGCGATTAATGGTTTGCTCTATTGTGATATCCACGCCATTTCTGGATGACGGAACACTGGATCGGTTCACGCTGAATCCATTGTTCCTCAACAGATCTTCCATCCCAGTATATAACTGCTCTAAGTTTAACAAACTCAGCAGATATACTGTAGTATACCGTGCCTAGTTGGGATGGTCAAAGCTGAAGAACAATGGACACATCTTCTGAAGACATGCTATGTGAAGGTCTAAGTTGTTTTATTTGGTGGCTCGGAGAAACTGTAACACCGTATGCACCGAATCCATGTATCCCAGCCAATACTGTGCCGTTTTCCCAAGTTTCCCTTCACTAACCCTGTCTCGAAACTCCGAGTATGATGACAATGCTTTCATGCATTTGTCATTTGGTCATGAACTCCAATAATCTCCTAAAAATAAAATACCCGAAAGGGCCATTATATAATACCTGTTTGGCGGCCATTTTGAAAATAATTACCGTTGATAGCACACCAGAAATAATGCAAATCGATGTGAAAAAAGATCTGCCATGTGAATATGTTGCTACTGATATGATTAAATTGTAGGTAGCTCATCGTGTGGTGAAATAAAATGTTGCAAGCATAAACAATTAAGTATTTTGGCGGCCATTTTGATAATTGTGGCTATTTGAGGATGGTATCCAATATAAAACTTATTGTAAGTCATTTTATACTCAATTGGTGAAAAAAATGATATCGCTTAACTTGGAAGAACGTGATTTAAATGACACATATCGGCCTGTTCTAAAACCACCCAGTTTTGTATGGCGGAAAATGGCCGCCATTTGTTCATCCATCGGCTTTGTAGGCGCAGACAATCAGGTTTGATAGACAATAGGTTACTGAATCCGAAAATCATACTGACCAAAAGTCCCACAGGGGGGGGGGGGGTTATTGGTGGTTCAAGGGTCTAAATGGTCCACACAGGACAAGTCACGGCCCACACAGGACACGTAATGTTCCACACAGGTCAAGTATTGGTTCACCCAGGACAAGTAATGGTCCACACAGGACAAGTAATGGTCCACACAGGACAAGTAATGGTCCACACAGGACAAGTAACGGTCCACACAGGACAATGTTCCACACAGGTCAAATATTGTTCCACATAGGACAAGTAATGGTCCACACAGGCCATTCACAGTCCACACAGGACACGTAATGTGCCACACAGGTAGTGTAAGGTCCCGGCCTCAGAGTATAGTCCCCCACTCATGGAAACGTAATAATGGAAAGTTCTTACATATTAGCCCAGGAACAAACGATCTCAACAATGCACATGCAGGCTCGCTTCCTCGCCTCGCTGCTCTCACATGCCCGTAGCACGGCCACACCCAAAAACCACCTGTAAATACCGGTCACCCTAAACACCCCAAAGGCTGGGAAAGGCTGGGAAAGGCTACAAAGGCTATTCGAAGTGGCTTGTACGTCAGTTAGCGGATATTTATACCATACATTGTCATTGAATTGACTGAATTAGTATGTGTTATGATCATTTTAATTATTTTAATTATTTGAATGCAATAATCTACCACAAATATACGTGTTTTGTTAAATTATCTAAACGCGCACCTGCGCCGATCGCGCCGAGCGGAATTGGACAAAGAGTGATTAACACCTATTAACATATCGTTAAGCAGGTGCAGCTAAACACCGATTATACTTATTGTATTATTATCAATATAAGTCAATGATCAATCAATGACATTCATTTAAACATAATTTCTCAAGAATTCAATCAGGGAGATTTAAAGGAGGAGAAAACAAAAGTAACCATATAAATGGTGTAATGAGGTATTCGGATTCAGCCATGTCTCAATATTTTCAATTTAACAGAATCTCAATTTAACAGAAGCTAAATTAATCAAATGTTATAATATCAATTTAACAGAAGCTAAATAATCCTGAATATGATAACAATAAACAAGTTAAAACTACTAGTCGTGCAAAAAGAGAAAATAGAAAAGTTTTCTCCATCCGCCAAACAAGCAAATTAACCTATATTGTATTTTAACTAAGCTGACTAATCTCTGAGGTAAATAGTGTTAAAGTAAAAATAAGTATAATATAGTTTATTCCAAATCCTGAAATTCAGACCGGCGAACCCTCGCATACAAATGCAATTTCTTAAACATTGATGTTAAATGAGTATATGAAAACATTATATTCTAATCATGCCGGGTAAAAATTAAATCATTTTACTAAAACACCTTTCCCCAGAGACTAGTTCCAATTGTTAACACATACCATTTCCAGTAATAACAGGCACAAGTAAGGGTACTGCAAAATCAAACTCATGACATGAACATGTTCCCTGACTGTCTTTAAACAACAAACTGACTGTAACAATCACTACATCAGTTCCTATGGCCTATGGGTGGGCGGGTGAACAAAATTTTCGATGTGCTTGACAAAACAGCTGAACCACCTGTGAAGACGGAAACACATAATCCCGGCAATAAAATAACCAACGTGACGACAACCAATCAAAAGGAGCAGTAACCAACGGAAACGGAATAACAAATAACAAAACTCAAAAGACTGAATTATCACCTACCTATAATTGCATAAATACACAGCGGAACAACTAAATAACTCCCTATCTTTTTTGGGATAAAAACTACTTTTCGCAAAAAATAAAAATGAGAATTATACGTAACCAAACAACCGGAAGTAAAATGGCGACCAACAAAGATTTTGACAAAGTGCATCTTTCGTTTCTCGTTAAATTAACATTTTTTACAGGTAAAAAATTCCCAATTTCTCAAGAATTCAATCAGGGAGATTTAAAGGAGGAGAAAACAAAAGTAACCATATAAATGGTGTAATGAGGTATTCGGATTCAGCCATGTCTCAATATTTTCAATTTAACAGAATCTCAATTTAACAGAAGCTAAATTAATCAAATGTTATAATATCAATTTAACAGAAGCTAAATAATCCTGAATATGATAACAATAAACAAGTTAAAACTACTAGTCGTGCAAAAAGAGAAAATAGAAAAGTTTCTCCATCCGCCAAGCCGCAGGCCCGCCAACTTATGAAATAAGGCACGAATGACGAGCGAAAGCAAGCATCAAAGATGAACACAAATTAGCAAATAATGTGTAGTTGATGAAATAATATAAATGAATAACCGTGTATCTACCTTCAACACTTGCTCTCACTAATCATATATAATAACATACTCACATAAGGCGACTGTACTCCCCTCGGTTCCCCATCTCATTGCACCCGGATTATGTTCGATCCTGTTGATCTTACAATTGTGTCCATCCATCCAACGCACGATTACTGCAGGTCCTGTATGATGAACGTACAGTACCCGTAATCAGCTACGTCTACAATGAGAAGGAGAAACGAGCACGGTACATACGCACTCATGAAAATTACAAGACATTACATTCATATACCAATCACAAACACTTAATACTCTTGAGCACCTGCATGAAAAAGTTACTCAGTACACGAGACCCTTCGAAATTTAGATGCAAACCCCCATCTCTAACAGCAAACATATGTCGATGAGGATCGCCACCTTTGCTTACAAACGGTCTAAATGTATGAACAAATCCAAATTTACGATACTTGCAAAATTTTCTAAGAATGTTGTTTGCCCGTGACACCATAAAACGTGTAACCCTGAAGTCCACTGGTCTTGGAAGCATGCCGAGTAAATTAAATGAACTGAAGACTTGACACTCCTGATGACACTGAATAATTCATTTAAAGCTGCCGGGAAATCTTCAAATGACATACTATGTATGTCGTTTGTTCCCACATGTACAATCACCGCATCAGAAGCCTCAATTTTCAGTTGTAACTGTCTATTTCTCGATACTTCCGCTGTGAGTCCTCTTATGGTGCGGCCCGGAAATGCTTCCACTACCAGCCCTTCCACATCCCGGACATATTTGGCGATTGAATCAGAGATGAGTAGCGCCTGCTTTTTACCCATGGTACCTAAAACATAATTAATGCGAAATAAAATTTTCCATTTTGTGTGCTACCGACAATTTATCAGACAAATCAAAAGATAAATAACGCTGATACGCTTCACTTTTCCAATCCCCATGAAAACGAATCAGATCAGCCGAACTCCCGCCTGAAAGGCCAAAGTTGTATCTCCCCGCCTAAAACTGTGAGTGGAATAATCTGACCCATCTAACCCTATTGCCGCAATTAAAGACTTCAACTTTGCCTGAAACATGGCATAAGTAATGGATTTACCCTTTGCATAAGTAAATAAAGGCTGATCTGGAGCAATCAAAATGACCTTTAACAGATTATCAAAGGCCGTCACCGGACAAAGCAATGAATTAGACTTGACCAACGGAATACGTAGCACCCTTTCCCCAAATTGAATAGTTTTTGTCCATCTGAATGAAACTAACAAAATATCACCAAGACCAAATTCGATTTCCTAGCTAACAAATAGAAGGCAAACAAGAATAAGCACCAAAAACAAATGTCTAATTTCTTCGTAAAATCTAATTTAGCATGAAATTGTTTCAAAATTCCAGGCGTAATGGGTAAAGCCTGTCTCACAGCATGCGGGTTTAAACGACTAATTCCCTTCAATGTCAAATTGATCAAATATGAATTCAACTCTATTTCAAGTCCTAACAACATGTGCATAGTACGCACTCCACTGATGTAATTCCTAATTGAATCCACTGACTTGAATGATCTACTCAAAAATTGAGCATATAGCGAAATGACATCAGTAGAAGCGGGCAATGATTTTAAACCAAAAAAACAACAAAATAACAAATAACTTTCCCATTGAATTTTTAAATTACGATTAGTACCGTCTGCAAATGCCGATATTTTCGAGGTGCTCAAGTCCTTCCTAAGTCTGTCTAACTGTTCACCTGAAATCACACAAACATTACCAATTGTGAGTAAACTCAAATAGCATGTCAGTCAACTCGCATACTCGCCTGTCACACCGTATTCGGCATAAAATTGATCTGCATTACATGTATCTAAATGCCACCTGCTCAAAAAGTCGGCCAGCCTGTTATCAGTTCCTTTGATATGTCTGGCTTTGATCTCGAACTCGTAACTGGCTGCTAACAATGCTATTTCACGTAAACATGTTTGTAAAAACTCATTCATTCTTTATTGAGCCCTTATTAATTATAGTACAAGATGACTGATTGTCACACAGTACAATCATTTTATGTCCCTTCAACTGTGCACCCCACAATTTGAGTGCCACAACTATGGTCAGTAACTCCAAAGCATTAATATGCAACCGTCGCCTGGTGACATTCTCTGGAAATACTGAATGAAAATATTTATTTCCAAATATACCCCCACATCCTGTCAAGCATGCGTCGGTTGAAATAATACCATCGGGCTCTGACCATTCGCCCACCGACATCATTGAGATGCCGTTGAACTGCGGCAAAAAGGTGTGCCACCACAACAAATCCATTTTCATGTACTCTGGCAAAGTATGGCAGGCCTGCTCAGACTTATAAATTGCTCGCAAAAATTTCAATAAACGCTGCACAAAAATTCTCCCGGGTCCTCCTACACAAGAACTAATAAAATTCAATTTTCCCTAACAATGAATTGTAACTCCTTTTTTGATGCTTCCCCCTTATGCAACCATGCTTCCACCAATTTTGAAATTTCTACAAGCCTATCAGGCGTAATTTCTAAAGTCATTGTTTCTGTGTCAAACATCACTCCTACAAACACCATGCGTGTTGCAGGAGGACAGGCCTTCTCCTTTGATTCACGGAAACCACACTTTTCCAGAGTACCTTCAAATGTTTTATATGAAAATTCTGACAACTTGGGTTTTTCAGCCGAAACTAGATCGTCCAAATAATTCAGTACACAAATACCTATCATCCACATCATAAACACTATTGCCGTTGTCACCCTTTGACATATTTGAGCGGCACTTCTCAACCCCATCGACAACACAGTATCAAACATTATATGTCCTTTGTATTTATAACCTACCCTATTAGATACTCAAGAGGGGTCTAATATTACTTGGCGGTAGGCGCGCCTTAAATCTTTTTTCCAGAGATGGCAACCGCGACCCTTTATCTTAACGAGTTGCACCAAATCATCCACCTTCGGATATATTAAAGAGACCCTGTCGCCCAAATAAAAGTCCTTGTCTATTACATCATTCACTGCTTTATTCTTTGGAAAACTTAGATCCAAAATGATACGTCTTTCATCGGTATCTTTTTTCGGCACCGAATTCAAAGGTGATAAAATCATTGGTGTATTGAAAGGATTTTGCCTAAACGGACCCAAACTGTTTTATGCTCAATTTCTTGGGTAACAAAATATTTATTAATTTGTTCCGGAAATTCCCTTGCACCTTTATGATTCCTACTAAAACTTAATTTTGAGCTCTGACAGGGTTCTTCAATGCAACCTAACGGAAATCCAAACTCTAAATGATCACAAATTTTATCATCTTTATAATTCTTCAACATGTGCCTCAAAAATGGCAAATTCACATGATTATTGACTGGAATTCTACAGCTCTCAAAATTATATCGGCCCGAATTTATTATTTTATCATGCGCAGACGACAAAAACTGTGTTCTACTTATGTCCGTTTCGGTGATCATGTTACACAAATTACAATCTCTATGAACTGACCCCAAGTTATGTATCAGTTCATTGTTAACTTGACCACATTGACCAACATTCGTAGAATATTTGATAGAATCCACTGCTTGTGAAACATTATTAACTTGAACATTTTTCTGAAATTTATCGGACTCCCCCACTTGTGATAAATTAATATTTTCATTCGCTTTTTATCAATGTCCACAAATTCTGGCAAAAACAATTTTGTCAACTGCTCATTCCTTTCTATCAAATTCGCCAGATGATCACCGTGATGTCATGCCGTGACATGCGGACATTCCTTTGAACATTCAGGATGTTTCAGTTTCTTTCGATCTTTTTGCCAGCACTCTGCACAAATGTGCTGACAATTACGATATCTGCCACGCACGACATCCCAGTGATCACCTGACTTGGCGCATTTGTTTCTATTGAACCAAGAACAGAACCAGACGAGCTCAGACTCGCTTGATTCCTTCCTCAGTTCACTAGCTGTATTCTGCCACACTGGTTTCCTCCTTAATGATGAATCATTCCTCAAAATATGTTTCGATAGAATCGCATGCTCAATTTGTTGGGAATCATCATCCCAACTTTTCAAACCGAGCTCAATTTGTCGCAACCACGACGCATAAAAACTCTTTATACCTTCAAATGTATAAGTACTGGCATAATACATCATCTTTTTCAGTAGTGCGATTCTCCCCTTTCGTTCGCTTTTACTGATTTGCTCCCCCGAGACAATTTCCAATTCCCCGGCCACCAGCAATCGCAAGTCCAAATTCTCAAACTTTACTGATCGATTGACATATTCTAGCTGAAGATGCGAATGTGGCCATTTTTGAGGATATTTAACTCTATCTGAAGCCCGTGACTTAATCCCAGATTTTTTTGATTTCCTTCGCTTTTTTGACTTCTTTGATTTTTTCGATTTTTTGGAACTGCATGCCCCCGAAGAGGTCGAATCGTCACTACTGTCGGTATCCGATGAGTCCGAAGACGTATCGGATGAATCCCCAGACGAATCCCCAGACGAATCTAAACCCATATTAGACAAATGTTTTTTCACAGATTTGCGCAACTTAGTGTCATCCCTTAAATCCTGCAATGATATCTCAGACACATGTTTACTCAGCCCCTTCGATGATGAAGATAATTCTGTTTTCTCGCATTTAACGTGTTTAACACTATCGGTCCCACACAATTGTTTTGAAAGTGACGAAAGTTTGTCAACTGCAATGTCAGATTTACCTTCTTTCTTCAACTTGCCAAGCTCCTTAGTTGATCTCTCTAACTTCGCCTTCAGTCGCTTCTTCTCCTGGTTCTTCCTTACTTCCTTTTTCGCTCTCTCCACCGCCGCAATTTGAGACTTTAACTGAAAAAGTTCCTCGTCGTCATCCGAATCCGGCGTTTCCTCGATGCGAGCCTCGCTTCATTCTTACTCCTGTTCCGGATATGTTCTGGCTCCGACTGGTTCCCCATCATCATTCCACCGTATCGACTTCGCGCCTCCTTCATTTCGGCCCCATAACATTCCGCTCCACTTTCATTCGTCCTCGCTCCATTCTCACTGCCACTTATCGCATCTGATTCCGTACGTCCTTCCTCTCCATACTTCTTATAGTCAGAAACTTTCTGAGATGCCGCCCGCCTCGGCTATCTTCCATCCTTGCTTCCTTCCCAACGATTTCGCCCCAATGCAACACGTCCCTCTGTCCGTCCGAATTCCTCGTAGGACTCGTCCACAATAGAACGTTAATAACTGCGATAACAAAACACCACCACAGGCTGGGCATGTGTATGCAGTCAGAATTTAAACACTAAAAACAAATATGAACAAAATTTTCGATGTGCTTGACAAAACAGCTGAACCACCTGTGAAGACGGAAACACATAATCCCGGCAATAAAATAACCAACGTGACGACAACCAATCAAAAGGCAGTAACCAACGGAAACGGAATAACAAATAACAAAACTCAGAAGACTGAATTATCACCTACCTATAATTGCATAAATACACAGCGGAACAACTAAATAACTCCCTATCTTTTTTGGGATAAAAACTACTTTTCGCAAAAAATAAAAATGAGAATTATACGTAACCAAACAACCGGAAGTAAAATGGCGACCAACAAAGATTTTGACAAAGTGCATCTTTCGTTTCTTTGTGTATCAATACATTACGTAAACATCGGACGAATGCCGAATTTTGAGACATCAGTTATCTACCTTGAAAATGGGTATCCACACGGTGATCAAAATATGTTTATGAGCGCTATGTACGGCTCTGCAACTCATATTTCATTTACACGGCCGAATAAACGTGTAACTAGTTGTAAATGACATTTACGCTAGCTGACATGTTCCCGTCAATTAACCCATAGTATTTAGCACAGTTTATTCCACGAACATTTTCCTTCCCGTGTCCTGATTTGTATTAACGTAATTACGTCAATTATTGGCAGTAAACTGTTCCTTTTGAAATTTAAAATTTAACTATCAGGAGGAGATGAACGGGAAGTATAACACGGCAAACTGTTACTACACTTTCTGAAATCAACGTACAAACAGTTCACAGAGTGAACCAGATGGCCGACGGCAGTACCAAGGCTATACTCATAGAAAATACTCTACAAAGGCTGACAGATGGTACCACAAAGGCTACACTCACATAGAAAATGGTCGACAAAGGCTGATAGATGGCAACACAAAGGCTACATTCACATAGAAAATAGTCGACAAAGGCTTACAGATCGCACCACAAAGGCTGCATCGACATAGAAAATAGTCGACAAAGGCTGACAGATGGTACCACAAAGGCTACATTTACATAGAAAATAGTCAACAAAGGCTGACAGATGGCACCACAAAGGCTGCATTTACATAGATAATAGTCGACAAAGGCTGACCGATGGCACCACAAAGGCTGCATCGACATAGAAAATAGTCGACAAAGGGTAATAGATGGTACCACAAAGGCTACACTCACATAGAAAACAGTCAACAAAGGCTGACAGATGGTATCACAAAGGCTACATACATATAGAAAATAGTCGAAAAAGGCTTACAGATGCCACCACAAAGGCTGCATCGACATAGGAAATAGTCGACAAAGGGTAATAGATGATGGTACCACAAAGGCTGCATCGACATAGAAAATAGTCGACGAAGGCTGACAGATGGCACCACAAAGGCTGCATCGACATAGAAAATAGTCGATAAAGGCTTACAGATGGCACCACAAAGGCTGCATCGACATAGAAAATAGTCGACAAAGGGTAATAGATGGTACCACCAAGGCTACACTCACATAGAAAATAGTCAGCAAAGGCTGACAGATGGTACCACAAAGGCTACATTCACATATAAAATAGTCAATAAATGCTGACAGATGGCACCACAAAGGCTGCATCGACATAGGAAATAGTCGACAAAGGATAATAGATGGTACCACAAAGGCTACATTCACATAGAAAATAGTCAACAAAGGCTGACAGATGGCACCACAAAGGCTGCATCCATATAGAAAGTAGTCGACAAAGGGTAATAGATGGCACCACAAAGGCTACATTTACATAGAAAATAGTCAACAAATGCTGACAGATAGCACCACAAAGGCTGCATCGACATAGGAAATAGTCGACAAAGGGTAATAGATGGTACCACAAAGGCTACATTCACATAGAAAATAGTCAACAAAGGCTGACAGATGGCACCACAAAGGCTGCATCCACATAGAAAGTAGTTGACAAAGGGTAATAGATGGCACCACAAAGGCTACATTTACATAGAAAATAGTCAACAAATGCTGACAGATGGCACCACAAAGGCTGCATCGACATAGGAAATAGTCGACAAAGGGTAATAGATGGTACCACAAAGGCTGCATCGACATAGAAAATAGTCGACAAAGGATAATAGATGGTACCACAAAGGCTACATTCACATAGAAAATAGTCAACAAAGGCTGACAGATGGCACCACAAAGGCTGCATCATATGAAAGTATCGACAAAGGGTATAGATGCACCACAAAGGCTACATTTACATAGAAAATAGTCGACAAATCTTACAGATGGCACTACAAAGGCTGCATCGACATAGAAATAGTCGACAAAGGGTAATAGATGTACCACAAAGGCTGCATCGACATAGAAAATATCGACAAAGGATAAGATGGTACCCACAGGCTACATTCACATAGAAAATAGTCAACAAAGGCTGACAGATGGCACCACAAAGGCTGCATCGACATAGAAAATAGTGGACAAAGGGTAATAGATGGACCACCAAGCTACACTCACATAGAAAATAGTCAACAAAGGCTGACAGATGGTACGACAAAGGCTACACTCACATAGAAAATAGTCAACAAAGGCTGACAGATGGCACCACAAAGGCTGCATCGACATAGAAAATAGTCGACAAAGGGTAATAGATGGTTCCACAAAGGCTACACTCACATAGAAAATAGTCAACAAAGGCTGACAGATGGTACGACAAAGGCTCACTCACATAGAAAATAGTCAACAAAGGCTGACAGATGGCACCACAAAGGCTGCATCGACATAGAAAATAGTCGACGAAGGCTGACAGATGGCACCACAAAGGCTGCATCGACATAGAAAATAGTTGATAAAGGCTTACAGATGGCACCACAAAGGCTGCATCGACATAGAAAATAGTCGACAAAGATGGTACCACCAAGGCTACACTCACATAGAAAATAGTCAGCAAAGGCTGACAGATGGTACCACAAAGGCTACATTCACATATAAAATAGTCAATAAATGCTGACAGATGGCACCACAAAGGCTGCATCGACATAGGAAATAGTCGACAAAGGATAATAGGTGGTACCACAAAGGCTACATTCACATAGAAAATAGTCAACAAAGGCTGACAGATGGCACCACAAAGGCTGCATCCACATAGAAAGTAGTCGACAAAGGGTAATAGATGGCACCACAAAGGCTACATTTACATAGAATATAGTCAACAAATGCTGACAGATGGCACCACAAAGGCTGCATCGACATAGGAAATAGTCGACAAAGGGTAATAGATGGTACCACAAAGGCTGCATCGACATAGAAAATAGTCAACAAAGGCCGACAGATGGCACCACAAAGGCTGCATCCACATAGAAAGTAGTCGACAAAGGGTAATAGATGGCACCACAAAGGCTACATTTACTTAGAAAATAGTCGACAAATGCTTACAGATGGCACCACAAAGGCTGCATCGACATAGAAAATAGTCGACAAAGGGTAATAGATGGTTCCACAAAGGCTACACTCACATAGAAAATAGTCAACAAAGGCTGACAGATGGTACGACAAAGGCTACACTCACATAGAAAATAGTCAACAAAGGCTGACAGATGGCACCACAAAGGCTGCATCGACATAGAAAATAGTCGACAAAGGGTAATAGATGGTTCCACAAAGGCTACACTCACATAGAAAATAGTCAACAAAGGCTGACAGATGGTACGACAAAGGCTACACTCACATAGAAAATAGTCAACAAAGGCTGACAGATGGCACCACAAAGGCTGCATCGACATAGAAAATAGTCGACGAAGGCTGACAGATGGCACCACAAAGGCTGCATCGACATAGAAAATAGTCGATAAAGGCTTACAGATGGCACCACAAAGGCTGCATCGACATAGAAAATAGTCGACAAAGGGTAATAGATGGTACCACCACCAAAGGCTACACTCACATAGAAAATAGTCAGCAAAGGCTGACAGATGGTACCACAAAGGCTACATCAACATATAAAAAGTCAATAAATGCTGACAGATGGCACCACAAAGGCTGCATCGACATAGGAAATAGTCGACAAAGGATAATAGGTGGTACCACAAAGGCTACATTCACATAGAAAATAGTCAACAAAGGCTGACAGATGGCACCACAAAGGCTGCATCCACATAGAAAGTAGTCGACAAAGGGTAATAGATGGCACCACAAAGCTACATTTACATAGAAAATAGTCAACAAATGCTGACAGATGGCACCACAAAGGCTGCATCGACATAGGAAATAGTCGAAAAGGGTAATAGATGGTACCACAAAGGCTGCATCGACATAGAAAATAGTCGACAAAGGATATAGATGGTACCCACAAAGGCTACATTCACATAGAAAATAGTCAACAAAGGCTGACAGATGGCACCACAAAGGCTGCATCCACATAGAAAGTAGTCGACAAAGGGTAATAGATGGCACCACAAAGGCTACATTTACATAGAAAATAGTCAACAAATGCTGACAGATGGCACCACAAAGGCTGCATCGACATAGGAAATAGTCGACAAAGGGTAATAGATGGTACCACAAAGGCAAATGCATCGACATAGAAAATAGTCGACAAAGGATAATAGATGGTACCACAAAGGCTACATTCACATAGAAAATAGTCAACAAAGGCCGACAGATGGCACCACAAAGGCTGCATCCACATAGAAAGTAGTCGACAAAGGGTAATAGATGGCACCACAAAGGCTACATTTACTTAGAAAATAGTCGACAAATGCTTACAGATGGCACCACAAAGGCTGCATCGACATAGGAAATAGTCGACAAAGGGTAATAGATGGTACCACAAAGGCTACACACACATAGAAAATAGTCGACAAAGGCTGACAGATGGCACCACAAAGGCTATATCGACATATAGGCTATATCGACATAGAAAATAGTAGACAAATGACTGGAGAAATAGAGCTGATGACAATTGCGACGATTGCAGACACATACGAGTGTGATCAGGGCATGCACTGTTGGTCATTCATTACAGACCCATATCAAACTGCAGAGGGCGCTCGAATTATCGGAGCTAAACTGGTCACAAATGCTATACGCCCCATTTCACCAGTCAATGGCACATTTATGTAACATTATCCAAGAAAAATATATCTATGGAGCGCGCTGGCAAATCTGTCACGCTGTGACGAAATGGTCCGATTCAAATATTGACCAGTGCAAATCATATATTTGCAAGAACGACGCTGATCAGCCTGTGCGGATGCGCTGGCTGATCTGGAAACTGCATCGGTCGCGACCGATTGCGTGACACTTTTCACATGGCGTATCACATGTCACCTGGTCCGAATACATACATGTATAGTAGACATATCGGACAAGTTTAACGTTTAAAGTTCTAAGTATGACGACAGGTGTGGACCCTGACCGAATAGTAATGTTCGTTAACAGTTTAAGGAAACACGGTTATCGCCCCTGATATCAGTGAGAAAAGTTACGTCTGATATAAAATGTAAAATAATGCCAATCAATACATGGGGTAATGGTGAATGAATATTTATTTTGCCAGGAAATGTATCAGATGATATCTGATAGAAAGAACATTTTGTTCCTACTGAGTGGATAAGTGAATAATTGTGTCACTATTCCACCAGTTCTAAAATTGCGAGTGCCCGCTATACAGATATAATCATTTAGTAACCTTTATTTTACTGATAGTGACTCGACTTGGTATCAGGCTATTTTCAGATGCAAATTATTTATACTAATTAAATGCGTCACCTCAAACAATAATATTGTTGACAGATTTAAAGTATGTTCATTGCACATCAAAATAAATAGAGACAATAAAATCTATAGTAATGTCCGTTAACATTTTAAGGAAACACGGTTATCGCCCCGGATATCCGTGCGGCAATTTATGGCTGGTATAAAATGTATAATAATGCCAATCAATACGTGGAGTAATGGTGAATGAATGTTTAGTTTGCAAGAAAATGTCTGAGATGATGTCCCTAATATAAAGAACTTTTGTGGCCTACTGAGTGGCCATGCACCTTTTTTCATGTCCGTATCCCTCTGACTACATGTGGATGGGATATTCGTTACATGTGGATGGGATATTCGTCAACAGACTGAAAATTCAAAGGGCTTGTCAGTATTGTCTATTGAATTAGGCAAATCATATTTGATATTACAATATTAGATTTAGACACTCTCATAATAAATGTGTTCCCATATCTAATTAAGTTTCTATGAAATTAGAAATGGGAAGCATAATTAATGAAAGTAATAATTTGAAAATACTGGGAGAAGTTTGTGCCACCTGTTGAATGCCATAATGTGTGGCGTGTGTCGCGACGATAATCGATGTCCGAGGTGTCATAAATGATACGATTTAACAAAACCGGCTTTACTTTCGTCTACAGACCAGGATAAATCTAGATTATAGTCTGGGCATACACTATTGATAAGGATTAATCAATGACAATTTTAACATTTTTATCGTTATCTGGTTATGCGTAATTCGACGGATATTATAATCGGGGAAAAAGCCGCAGTGCCGTAATATATCATTCAGTGATTTAACTGATCTGGCATACACTGTTGGACATTGCACATTTATCATATTGCGTAAATTTACAGCAAACATTGTAGTATCTGATCATGCGCTTAAAGGTGCTATAAAAACGTGTGGCCCTGTGTAGAGTGCTTGAATAAATTAGTTAGTTATTTTATATTTAAGGATAGAAATTGGCTCGCAGACTCCATAATTAGGAAATACCAATTCCTAATTAGGAGATACTAACTCCTAATGAGATAAAATATACTCATAATTAGGAGATAATAACTCCTAATTAGGAGATATTATCTCATAATTAGTAGTTACTATATCATAATTAGGACGTCTTATCTCCTAATTAGGACTTAGTATCTCCTAATTAGGACTTAGTATAGGAGATCCTTAATTAGGAGATAAAAACTACTTTAGCATTGGCTCCATAGCTATACCATTATATTATATTAAATGAAATATTCTGTTTTAGTTACATTGTGCAAGTATTTTAAGTCTCTGCATTGTGCTCGATTTGATATATGTATATTGTATGCTTGAATGACCGCCGACATCATTAATGCTCAATAAAACCGTTACAAACACAATTTTAATTGTTTGCACATGCCGTACTAGTTTGTACGAATTGACTGTGGGTACGAATTGACCATACTGTGTAAATGTACACGGATGGACGTACGGACGGACGGACCCTCAAGAGTAACGCAATATGCCCCCCCCCCCGGCCCTGCTTGCTATCCCATAGACAGGGCATAATTATTATTTATTAAAATAATATATATAATAATTATTTATTTCTACATGCGGCCACTGTATAGTACCGTAGTACTGTAATTTCACAAAAACACGCGTATTGTTTCACAAATTGTGCTGTCTGATACAGATATAGCGGAACAGTCCCCTATCAGTATGACACGGTTAAAGTATGCATTTGAAGAAAACGCTAACTCATTGAGATTGTATTAAATATAATGGTGCGATTTGTTAATAATAAGTTCAGTCCATACATCTCAAATCTCATTTATAATGCAGTATATTACGGTGGCACAGAGGGGACATGTAAATAGTTTTTACTTTCGCGTGCGCACGCAATATGTTTGGCCTGATCTAATTCTTATATTGTATGAAATTCCATTAATTAATTTTTATTGTATTGAGCATTTATCTTGGTGGGATGGGGTTAATTTCCAAAATGTTTCGTTTTTTTACCGTCCCTGTCATTCCCAACCCCATATTTGCCCCATGTTACATTCCCATAGAAAAGATGGGGAGGGTGAATTTTTAGTTATTGATGAAAAAGTAATTACATTTAAATGTTGATTTTAGATTTAATGTGTTTAATAGCCAAAAGTTCCTCGGCAGAAACAAAAATAGTTTCAAACAGACCGTAGTAGATGGCCCATCGGCTAAGTGTAGGTAAAATATGACGTGTTTAACCAGCTTAGTCGCATGTCAGCCTGCGTGACCACGTAGTCTGGTCAGAGTATATATACACAGACTGCCATTCTGTCAAGCTATCCTGGTTTATGTCCACGAATGAGAACTTGTGATTTGTCTGTTGACTACAATGCTACCCTAATGAGCAGTTCTACACTGTCAACCCAGTGGCCTCCTCATCAGCAGCATAATATCTTATCGCTTTATATCAATCCGGTCACTCAAAACCATGTCGTCATGACAACCACTTTATATCAAGTGTACTTGTACTTGTGAATATACACGGTTTGGTGTGAAATCCCAGCGTAGGCAGATCAGAAATAACTCGGTCCTAGCAAGCAAGTCGCAATTGAATGTTGCAAATCTTGTTGTTTTGTTTGTGTTCAAAATCATAACTACACCCAACCATACGTGCATTTCACGGTGCTAGAGATACGCTGGTGATAATATAGACCTTTTGTTACACCAGTATTGGTTAAATGCTGCGTATACCATATATATATGTGTGGTATTTACAATGGTATATCATTACAATACAAATATACGCTGTTAAAGTAACTAAATGGTGATCACTGTAAACCCTGATCAGACTGTTGGTCCTGGTCAGAATATATCTCAAATTAATCAAATAATGAATGTTCTAATAGTTTAAATTAAATGACGAACTCTATGTACTCTGTTCACTTTGTATAGGTTAGACACCACCAAATAGTTTTACTATATAATTTAACCGAATGCCATCCAATAAGGCCAGTCTCTCCTACTTTCACTATTCGTATGGATGCTGTGGGACCCACTTGTACATGACCTTCAGCCAGTCTGTACTGGTTCTGCATGAACTAAACAATAGGTTCACTTACTCCTAAGAAAGAAAAATCCAACCTTGTCATATCCTCCAATATTGTGTACATTTTTTGGCCACGGAAACTCCGTTTACATCAAGTGACCAACAGGGTCAGTGTTTTCTTTTAAATGCTACAAATATGCTGAAAACTGGTGTTGAAGGCACCCCAAAATGTTCCTCAAGTGAAACTGGGTAGTAATGGATCAAGATTTGCAAGCAAACGGTGTCTGTGACCTCAAAACACCCGCACTATTTGTTTATACCGGACTACTTTTGCATACACCTTGGGCGGTTTCGCACCATTTGGTGTCTTCTAACCTATAAGTGTACCAGTCCCACTACAAATCATTCTACAATATTCACTATTCAAAAACTAGCTTCTATTCCTGGATACAGTACCAAGTTTGGAGCAAATATCTCAAATGGTTGTCACACAGCAGCTGTGTAACTCCACCATGTGACTGTCCACATTCTGCCTTAAATTGAGCTACTACAGAACTATGGAGAATTTTAATAGATGATGAATTAAAAGCACAAATCTCCATAAAATCACATAACATTACCCTAAATAGTGTTATAGCTAACCATTCTACATATACAGACTCATCACTGAAACTATACCAACATGTATGCCACTCTGGAATGGTCGACAGACAAAAGGGTACTGGCTTGGAACGGTCAGTCAAGAAATTTGCTTTATAACACAGGAGGAAAGGAAAAACAATGTTTTTCTGAGTACTAGTGTATTGATACTATACCGATATGCGAAAACAATACACTTACGCCTAATTTTGGCAAATTTTGGAACAGCGTCGCGATGTCGCGCCACTTTCCAGAACTTCTTAATTGTCCATCAGCATGCCAATATCAATGAATAAAAATGAAAAACACACTATGATCACTGTTTTGCTGTATATTCTGTCACATTCCAAGCCCAATCACCTATAGGTAATTTGCATACACTGGTTTATTATATTTGACTAAATAAAGCTGAGAAATCAAGATTTTAGAAGATTTTGAAGCCGATAAACTGTCCGTCTGAGATACAAAAAGAACAAATATGTTGCATCGCGGAGTCCGCTCGATTATTCTTGTCGCAGTAACAAATTTAAATATGTTCCCAGAGACATAGCTACAAGAAACATAAACTTAACCAACTTCAAATTCTACAAACAAACATATCTCACATAGGGCCTAGGCACACCTTATAGGTTAGACACCACCAAATAGTTTTACTATATAATTTAAACCGAATGCCATCCAATAAGGCCAGTCTCTCCTACTTTCACTATTCGTATGGATGCTGTGGGACCCACTTGTACATGACCTTCAGCCAGTCTGTAACTGGTTCTGCATGAACTAAACAATAGGTTCACTTACTCCTAAGAAAGAAAAATCCAACCTTGTCATATCCTCCAATATTGTGTACATTTTTTGGCCACGGAAACTCCGTTTACATCAAGTGACCAACAGGGTCAGTGTTTTCTTTTAAATGCTACAAATATGCTGAAAACTGGTGTTGAAGGCACCCCAAAATGTTCCTCAAGTGAAACTGGGTAGTAATGGATCAAGATTTGCAAGCAAACGGTGTCTGTGACCTCAAAACACCCGCACTATTTGTTTATACCGGACTACTTTTGCATACACCTTGGGCGGTTTCGCACCATTTGGTGTCTTCTAACCTATATCCTGCATACATAGTGGCTGTAAAGACAATGGGTTTTCTCAGATCCTGGCCCAATTAAAACCCCACATACGTGTACGCATATCAGGGGCGTTATCAGCAAATTCTGCTTTAGTGACCAGTGTAGACCCAGATCGGATTGATCTGGGTCTACACTGGTCACTAAGACAGTCCTTACTGAGTTTCTCACGACGAGTCGCGCATAAATGCAATCACTTATATATTAACGCAAACAAACAGGCCATAAACTGAAGTTGAAGTTAGAAGTTGAATATCTCATAAATTTCTCATAATGGAAATCACGATTTCCAAGCTTTCCAAAAACGGGAAATTGTACAATGCATCAATGTTAAATGTATAAGCCCACTCAGTAGGCACAAACTGTTCTTTATATGAATTAAATAAGTGTAATTGTGTCACTATTCAACCAGTTCTAAAAATTACGAGTGCCCGCTATACAGATATAACCATTTAGAAATAAGTATTTCACTGCTAGTGGTGGTAATAGTCATGATACTTTTTAATTATTTATACTATAATATGCATCACCTGCAAAAATAATATTTTCGACAGACTATAAAGTATGATAATTGCACATCAACAAATAAATAACGATAATAAACAGTAATGTCTGTTAACATTTTAAGGAAACGCGGCTATCGCCCCAGATATTAGTGTGGAAATTTACGTCTGATATAAAATGTATGATAATGCCAATCAATTACGTGGAGTAATGGTGAATTAATGTTTATTTTGCAAGAAAATGTCCCAGATGATGTCTCTGATATAAAGAACATGTTGTGCCTACTGAGTGGGCATGTACCTTTAAAGGTGCATGCCCACTCAGTAGGCACTAATATTCTTTATAGGAATTAAATAAGTGTATACTTGTGTCACTATTCCACCAGTTCTAAATAGTATGAGTGGCCAATATAAAGATATAATCATTTAGTAATATTTATTTTACTGATAGTGACGCGCGTTTGTATCAGGCTATATTCATATGCAAATGAGTCGTGGTATTTTTTAATTATTTATACTAATTAAATGCGTCACGTGAAAAAATTATATTTTCCACAGATTATAAAGTATGATAATTGCACATCAGAAAATAAATACAGAGTATAAATAGTAATGTACGTTAACATTTTAAGGAAACACGGCTATCGCCACGGATATCATTATGGAAAGTTACGTCTGATATGTAATGTATAATAATGCCAATCAATATATATACGTGGTGAACGAATGTTTATTTGGCCAGAAAATGTTTCAGATGATGTCTCGGATATAAATAACAGTTTGTGCCTACTGAGTGTACCTTTAACACATTCCAATAAAAAAAGCTACGCATAAAACAGCTTTAGATCGTTTTAGACTCTTGACTATTGAGGTAATATCTGATATTTTTTGTTTGTTATCATGTGGTCTGTCAAGTTCTGTAAAGTTTCATAACGTTGTACAGCCGTGACAGTTGAACAGTTTTATAAGACAACATAATCATTTTTACCGTATTTTTAGACAATGCCTGATTTTATCCCCAAAAATGTTAACTTAACCGTTTGCAGTATATACTGTATCGTGGCATGGCACAATTAAATTTTAAAGCAACTCGTACATGTGCTTAATATGTAAAATGTTAAAACAAACAGCTCTTCTGTTTGCATATAGACATTATTCGTCAAATGTATATGGAACGCCAAATCTACATAAACTCAAATATATATTGCTAGCTCTAAATATTTCGAGCTAGCAATATATATTTCGAGCAAGCAATAAAACATTTCGAGCTATCTCCAATTCATTTGAAGAGGTCTCTAATTCATTTGGAGCTAGCTCTAAATCAATTAATGATATCTCAAATTGATTTGTAGCGAGCATTTATAACTTTTATTTGGAGAGCTCTCTAAATCATTTGGAGCTATCTCTAAATCATTTGGAGAGCTCTTGAAATCATTTCGAGCTAGCTCTAAATCAATTAATGATAGCTCAAATTGATTTGTAGCGAACATTATATAACTTTGATTTGGAGCGCTCTCTAAATCATTTGGAGAGCTCTCGAAATCAATTAATGATATCTCGAAATCATTTAGAGAGCTCTCGAATTGATTTGTAGCGAGCATTATATAACTTGATTTGGAGAGCTCTCTAAATCATTTGGAGCTATCTCTAAATCATTTGGAGAGCTCTTGAAATCATTTGGAGAGCTCTCGAATTCATTTGGAGATATCTTAAATTGATTTAGAGAGGGCATTATAAACTTGATTTGATGCTAGCTCCAAATACGACTCCACGTGGGGAACTGGAGGAACGAAACAATAAGCGCTCCCTTCCCGTCTAGGTAAAGTCGCACTAAATTTGGGATGGCACGATTTACACAAATCTACCCAAATCTTCATGCAATTACTATATTTGTTAATAAATAAAGCTATACACCTTATAATAATGATGTTTGGACTGTACTTACATAATATCTGTCATTAATTAATTTGCTTATACCAGGGCCTTTTTTGTAATGTTTTGATGCAAAATTGAAATATTTGTACATGAAATAAAGGGAGAATACCGCGATTAACTTATGCTAGGAAGCCAAGGACTATAATGCACTTTATAATGGCTAAATGGGAATGATGATTTGTAATTGAAATACTCATAAAAACAGTAGAACCTCTCTAATGTTGAAATCCAAGGAGACAGTGTGTGAAAACTGTTATGTCAACTAGTATAATTATATATTTATATACGGTAGTAACATATAATTTAAATATATAAACTACTAATATTTTAAAACTAATACTGCATTAATATGTATATGTGGCTGTGACTGGATAAATGGGGCTTATCGAAATTGTGACCAGTGTAGGTTCTGATTAAATATATCTCTTCTGTAGCCTGGTAACGACCTACATTGCTTGTTCAACAGTATCGTGCAAGTCATTGCCTTGGTGGTCAACGCTGCCTGTGTACCGTCTACCATACGTGACGAAATATTTCGTTTCCATATGGATAGTAGTGCACAGTCAGACAACTACACAGACATACGGACATGCCTCTTGTAACAAGGACTTGGTGTGACATAGTATGATTCAACAGTATCGTGCAAGTCATTGTCTTGTAGTCACCGCTGACTGTGACCATGTCAGCGTCCAAGTTAGATCACCGAATAATTATGCGTAAGGGATTGGAACCTGTTCAACTCCCGACTTATAGAGTCGCGCATGCATTCTGTTCACCACCCTTTCTATCTCGTCTAATTACCGCCAAATGCAGATATAAAATGTATCCATGTGTAGCCCGTCACGTCACCGCTCATTGAGAATAATGTAGCTAGTACAATACCGTCCTGTCCACGTCTAAGTTATATCACCGTAGAATGCGTAAGGGATTGGAACTTGTTCAACTCCCGACTTATAGAGTCGCGCATGAATTCTGTTCCCCGCCATTCCTATCTCGTCTTATTGCCGCCGAATATATTTTTAATGTAGTCATTTGTAGCCCGTCACGTCCCCGCTAATTGAGAATAACGTAGCTAATTCCAATGTCGTCCTGTCCGCGTTTATATTTTATATCACAGTAGAATGCGTAAGGGATTGGAACTTGTTCAACTCCCGACTTATAGAGTCGCGCATTAATTCAGTTCCCCGCCATATTTCAATATCGTCTTATTACCGCCGAATGTATATTTAATGTAATCACTTGTAGCCCGTCACGTCCCCACTAAATTCATAATAACGTAGTGTAAAGTCGTCCTGTCCGCGTCTAAGTTGTAATATCGTAGAATGCGTAGGGATTGGAACTTGTTCAACTCCCGACTTATAGAGTCGCGCATGAATTCTGTTCGCCGCCATTCCTATCTCGTCTTATAACCGCCGAATGTATATTTAATGTAGTCATTTGTAGCCCGTCACGTCCCCACTAAATTCATAATAACGTAGCCCGTCACGTCACCGCTCATTGAGAATAACGTAGCTATTCCAATGCCGTCCTGTCCACGTCTAAGTTATATCACCGTAGAATGCGTAAGGGATTGGAACTTGTTCAACTCCCGACTTATAGAGTCGCGCATGCATTATGTTCGCCGCCATTCCTATCTTGTCTTATAACCGCCGAATTTATATTTAATGTAGTCATCTGTAGCCCGTCACGTCACCGCTCATTGAGAATAACGTAGCTATTCCAATGTCGTCCTGTCCACGTCTAAGTTATATCACCGTGGAATGCGTAAGGGATTGGAACCTCTTCAACTCCCGACTTATAGAGTCGCGCATGAATTCCGTTCCCAACCATTCCTATTTCGTTTTATTCTGTCCCCCCACCACACCCCCCCCCCCCCCCCCCTCAATTTATATCTTGTCTTATTACCGCCGAATGTATATGTCGACACTTGTCGTCCGTCACGTCCGTGCTGATTTGAAAATAATATAATAAGTACATATAGCCTTTGTGGTTCCTCCAGTCAGCCTTGGCCGTGTATATAATAATTACATATAGCCTTTGTGATTCCTCCAGTCGGCCTTTGTGGTCTACATAATCAGTAAATATAGCTTTTGTGGTTCCCTCAGTCACCCTTTGTCGTCTATATAATCAGTATAGCCTTTGTGATCCCTCCAGTCGGCCTTTGTCGTCTATATAATACGTACATGTAGCCTTTGTGGTTCCTCCAGTCGGCCTTTGTGGTCTATATAATAAGTACATATAGCCTTTGTGGTTCCTCCAATGAGCCTTTGTCGTCTATCTAAGTAAATATGGCCTTTGTGGTTCCTCCAGTGAACATTTGTCGTGTATATAATAAGTACATATAGCCTTTGTGGTTCCTCCAGTCGGCCTTTGTGGTCTATATAATAAGTACATATAGCCTTTGTGGTTCCTCCAGTGAGCCTTTGTCGTCTATATAATAAGTAAATATAGCCTTTGTGGTTCCTCAAGTGAACCTTTGTCGTCTATATAATAAGTACATATAGCCTTTGTGGTTCCTCCAGTCGGCCTTTGTAGCCTTTGTGGTTCCTCAAGTGAACCTTTGTCGTCTATATAATAAGTACATATAGCCTTTGTGGTTCCTCCAGTCGGCCTTTGTCGTCTATATAATCAGTACATATGGCCTTTGTGGTTCCTCCAGTCGGCCTTTGTGGTCAATATAATACGTACATGTAGCCTTTGTGGTTCCTCCAGTCGGCCTTTGTAGTCTATATAATAATTACATATAGCCTTTGTGATCGCTCCAGTCGGCATTTGTCGTGTACATAATAAGTACATATAGCCTTTGTGGTTCCTCCAGTCAACCTTTGTCGTCTATATAATAGGTGCATATGGCCTTTGTGACCCCTCCAGTCCGCCTTTGTCGTCTATATAATAAATACATATAGCCTTTGTGGTTCGTCCGGTCGGCCTTTGTCGTCTATATATTAAGTATATATAGCCTGTGTGGTTCCTCCAGTCAGCCTTTGTCGTCTATATAATATGTACATATAGCCTTTGTGGTTCCTCTAGTCAGCCTTTGTCGTCTATATACTAAGAACATATAGCCTTTGTGATCCCTCCAGTCGGCCTTTGTCGTCTATAATAAATACATATGCCTTTGTGTTCCTACCAGTCACCTTGGCCGTGTATATAACATTAGCCTTTGTGGTTCGTCCGGTCGGCCTTTGTCGTCTATATAATTAATATATAGCCTGCTGTGGTTCCTCCAGTCAGCCTTTGTCGTGTATATAATAATACATATGCCTTTGTGGTTCCTCTATCAGCCTTTGTCGTCTATATACTAAGAACATAGCCTTTGTGATCCCTCCAGTCGGCCTTTGTCGTCTATATAAATACTATAGCCTTTGTGGAAATTCCTCCAGTCAGCCTTGGCCGTGTATATAATAATATAGCCTTTGTGATTCCTCCAGTCGGCCTTTGTATATATAAGTAAATATAGCCTTTGTGGTTCCTTCAGTCAGCCTTTGTCGTGTATATAATCAGTATAGCCTTTGTGATCCCTCCAGTCGGCCTTTGTCGTCTATATAATACGTACATGTAGCCTTTGTGGTTCCTCCAGTCGGCCTTTGTGGTCTATATAATAAGTACATATAACCTTTGTGGTTCCTCCAATGAGCCTTTGTCGTCTATCTAAGTAAATATAGCCTTTGTGGTTCCTCCAGTGAACATTTGTCGCGTATATAATAAATACATATAGCCTTTGTGGTTCCTCCAGTCGGCCTTTGTGGTCTATATAATAAGTACATATAGCCTTTGTGGTTCCTCCAGTGAGACTTTGTCGTCTATATAATAAGTAAATATAGCCTTTGTGGTTCCTCAAGTGAACCTTTGTCGTCTATATAATAAGTACATATAGCCTTTGTGGTTCCACCAGTCGGCCTTTGTCGTCTATATAATAAGTAAATATAGCCTTTGTGGTTCCTCCAGTGAACCTTTGTCGTCTATATAATAAATACATATAGCCTTTGTGGTTCCTCCAGTCAGCCTTGGCCGTGTATATAATAATTACATATAGCCTTTGTGATTCCTCCAGTCGGCCTTTGTGGTCTATATAATCAGTAAATATAGCTTTTGAGGTTCCTTCAGTCAGCCTTTGTCGTCTATATAATCAGTATAGCCTTTGTGATCCCTCCAGTCGGCCTTTGTCGTCTATATAATACGTACATGTAGCCTTTGTGGTTCCTCCAGTCGGCCTTTGTGGTCTATATAATAAGTAAAATATAGCCTTTGTGGTTCCTCCAGTGAACATTTGTCGTGTATATAATAAGTACATATAGCCTTTGTGGTTCCTCCAGTCGGCCTTTGTGGTCTATATAATAAGTACATATATCCTTTGTGGTTCCTCCAGTGAGACTTTGTCGTGTATATAATAAGTAAATATAGCCTTTGTGGTTCCTCCAGTGAACCTTTGTCGTCTATATAATAAGTACATATAACCTTTGTGGTTCCTCCAGTCGGCCTTTGTCGCCTATATAATCAGTACATATGGCCTTTGTGGTTCCTCCAGTCGGCCTTTTTCGTCTATATAATAAGTACATGTAGCCTTTGTGGTTCCTCCAGTCGGCCTTTGTGGTTTATATAATAAGTACATGTAGCCTTTGTGGTTCCTCCTGTCGGCCTTTGTGGTCTATATAATAAGTACATGTAGCCTTTGTGGTTCCTCCAGTCGGCCTTTGTAGTCTATATAATAATTACATATAGCCTTTGTGATCCCTCCAGTCGGCATTTTTCGTGTACATATAGCCTTTGTGGTTCCTACAGTCAACCTTTTTCGTCTATATAATAAGTACATATGGCCTTTGTGACCCCTCCAGTCCGCCTTTGTCGTCTATATAATAAATACATATAGCCTTTGTGGTTCGTCCGGGCGGCCTTTGTCGTCTATATATTAAGTATATATAGCCTGTGTGATCCCGTCAGTCGGCCTTTGTGGTCTATATAATAAAGAAATATATCCTTTGTGGTTCCTCCAGTCAGCCTTTTTCGTTTATATAATAAGTCCATATAGCCTTTCTGCTGCCTCCAGTCAGCCTGTGTCGTCTATATAATAATTACATATAGCCGGTGTGATCCCTCCCGTCGGCCTTTGTGGTCTATATAATAAGTAAAAAAACGATATAAAATAAAATTTACAATTAATTATTTTGCGTCATCTTTTTACTCGTTTCGTACGTAGCGCTTATAAACATATTTTGATCACCGTGTGGATACCCATTTTCAAGGTAGATAACTGATGTCTCAAAATTCGGCATTCGTCCGATGTTTACGTAATGTATTGATACATAAAGCATGTTTAAATGAATGTCATTGATTGATCATTGACTTATATTGATAATAATTCAATAAGTATAATCGGTGTTTAGCTGCACCTGCTAAAAGATATGTTAATAGGTGTTAATCACTCTTTGTCCAATTCCGCGCGGCGCGATCGGCGCAGGTGCGCGTTTAGATAATTTAACAAAACACGTATATTTGTGGTAGATTATTGCATTCAAATGATTAAAATGATTAAAATGATCATAACACATACTAATTCAGTCGATTCAATGACAATGTATGGTATAAATATCCGCTAACGGACGTACAAGCCACTTCGAATAGCCTTTGTAGCCTTTCCCAGCCTTTCCCAGCCTTTGGGGTGTAGAGGGTGACCCTACAATACAAAACTATCTTCTAGCAAAAATTCCAGAATTACAATGTATGTCCAAAAAGAAAATATCTTTTTAAAAAACAATCCTCAGCTATTTTTCACTTAGCCACTCTACTAAAGTGTCAATGAATGAACAATTCATTTACTGTGAAGTCTGGTATAATATTTCACAATCTTAGGCGAATGCATATTTGAGAATATTAATAACATTTTAGTAAAAATAATCGCATTTGAACTTCAGATAAAATTACACAAAGCCTTTGACTAGTAAAAATACATATTCACAATTCACACAATTCACACACAAACTACATGTCACTAAAACTAATTCACATGTACTTACAGTTGGATAACTCAGTCTGCTGTCTCTGATACAAGTATTGTTGTTACCTAGTCGAGATTCAAATGTCCACTGTCCACAATGACCCCACTTCAACTCATGTACAATGCACATGTCCAAACACACAGGTAACCTGCTTGACCACTCAAAAAACCAATACACAGGAATGTCAACATGTATCTGACAGTAGATATTCACTCACTACATACATGTACACTACCGAATTTGACCACCTATGTGTCCAGTGTCCAGCAAACCATATACCTATATACCCAACAATGAATATTGTGACACTGTTCGTTTTCCATTTTTCTTATAAAAACATGCTTTGACTGCACTTTAGAATCATTTCCAATGAAATTATTCTAAAATGCTGCCACATCGTGCTTTATTGAGACAAAAGTCAATATATGAAACAACAGCAGACGACCATTTTTAGTTCCCGCATAAGGGTTAATCCGTCCAAGTCCAGTTGGCATAAGACCAATATTTTAGTGTACTTTCCTCAGAAAGGCTTCTGCTATACCCCAGTTGTAACCAGCATCCATCTTCAACATGTCGAGTTTACATGTGAAGTTTTCATGTTTTCATTTGTGTTACCCTATCTATAACCGTGATAGCCAACATTCTTCTCTTACATATTTCTTTTATAGCATTCAGTATAAACTGCAATATCTCAGTGACCTTCATGTGACTTTGACCTACATTTTCACATAGTCAATTTGAACATGAACTTTTTTGTGTTTTGATCTGTTTCAACTTACCAATCACATTCGGCCATTATACTTTTACAACATATTTTCCTACTGAATATTAAGTCTTGGACCAAATAGAAATTGCAAACCAAGGAGGCACAAATCCTGGTGTGTCAAAATATGTTTGATTAATACTTATCAATTATTAAGTAACTATGAGAAGTGTTCATTGTAGACTTTAGAGACTTGTTATATACTGATCCAAATTGATGATGAATTATTACTTCCTAATTACAGCTAATATTGGCCCATTTGTTTCTGAATTTACTAATATCTGTGATACAGTCGAAATATTTGCAGTAAATGTAGGAGGCGATGAGGCTGTTAATTTAACCTAGCTAGTTCGTTCTCCTAGTACATGATGCCAGTATGTCAGACCGTGAAAAAGACTGGGTGTGAGTGCATGTGATGTATCGACTCTTACAGGTAGTAGTGTGAGATGTTGTCAGAATACAGCAGGTTTGTGACCAGGTTTACACTGTCTCCCATCATATGACTGGCTCCGAATTGTTCTCCACTTTGTTTGTGATGTTGTCAGAATACAGCAGGATTGTGACCAGGTTTACACTGTCTTCCATCATGTGACTGGCTCCTAATTGTTCTCCACTGTGTCCGGGTGATGTTGTCAGAATACAGTGGGATTGTGACCAGGTTTACACTGTCTCCCATTATGTGACTGGCTCCTAATTGTTCTCGACTGTGTCCGGGTGATGTTGTCAGAATACAGCAGGATTGTGACCAGGTTTACACTGTCTCCCATCATGTGACTGGTTCCTAATTGTTCTCCACTGTGTCCGGGTGATGTTGTCAGAATACAGCAGGTTTGTGACCAGGTTTACACCGTCTACCATCATATGACTGGCTCCTAATTGTTCTCCACTGTGTTCGTGTGTTGTCAGAATACAGCAGGATTGTGACTAGGTCTACACTGTCTTCCATCATGTGACTGGCTCCTAATTGTTCTCCACTGTGTCCGGGTGATGTTGTCAGAATACAGTAGGATTGTGACCAGGTTTACACTGTCTCCCATCATATGACTGGCTCCTCATTGTTCTCCACTGTGTCCGGGTGTTGTTGTCAGAATACAGCAGGATTGTGACCAGGTTTACACTGTCTCCCATCATGTGACTGGCTCCTAATTGTTCTCCACTGTGTCTGGGTGTTGTTGTCAGAATACAGCAGGATTGTGACCAGGTTTACACTGTCTCCCATCATGTGACTGGCTCCTAATTGTTCTCCACTGTGTCTGGGTGTTGTTGTCAGAATACAGCAGGATTGTGACCAGGTTTACACTGTCTCCCATCATGTGACTGCCTCCTAATTGTTCTCCACTGTGTCTGGGTGTTGTTGTCAGAATACATCAGGTTTGTGACCAGGTTTACACTGCCTACCATCATGTGACTGGCTCCTAATTGTTCTCCACTGTGTCCGGGTGATGTTGTCAGAATACAGCAGGATTGTGACCAGGTTTACACTCTCCCATCATAGGCGTCGCCAGGAATTTTCCTGCGGGGTTCGTCTACCAACGGTAGACGCCGACAGCCGAAGGCTGGAGACGGGGAGTGCACGAGAGGGGTGTCCCCTCTGTTTGGATGGGGGGTACGGGGGTCCTCCCCCGGAATATTTTTGATTTCTTTGTGCAATTTCCGACGTTCTAATGCATTTTAGAGCTATAATTTCCACAATCGCACCACCGAATTTCCGTAAGAAAAATATCTGTAAATCTTAGATAAATCGTAGAAAATGACTTTCAACACTCCTCCAACTTCCAAGGAAATCGACCCGAACTTGCGTCTCAGACAACTCTTATCACGAATCGTATTGCTGATGCTTAAACTCTGATTTTAGGCACATATTTATTTTGGTTGTTGAATCGTAGTGGAATTGCCGCGTGTTGTGTCTAGGTGGTGGGGTCCAAACACGACATGAATTTAATCTGGCCATGGAGCAGGGTGGGGGCTGTAGATGTGTTTTTTTTTGGGTGGAGGGTGAATATGTACACATATGAAAATATCATTTACCCGGGTACAAAGTAGGAGTCCAACTTCCGTTGGCTTTTATCTTTAGAGTTTTTCATGATGCAGACAAATTATTGTTGTTGTTGTTGCTGTTGTTGTATGTCTATAATTCAGGCGCTTATTTTTCGCCACAATCTCTCAACAGCCACAGAGACTGGAGTTAAATTGGAGAGCGAAGCCGATTCTAGACTAGTTGACATCGCGATCATACATATTCAACATGTATTCCTGAAATAGAAACAGTCTATATCCAATAGCAGAGACGTATTATGTACTTTCCTTACCAATAGTCATATTTGCATCCAAAAGTTAAAACTGAAAAGGGGGTTCGTTCGCACCCCGACCCCCCCCCCCCCCCCCTGGCGACGCCTATGCTCATGTCACTGGCTCCTAATTGTTCTCCACTGTGTCCGGGTGATGTTGTCAGAATACAGCAGGATTGTCACCAGGTTTACACTGTCTCCCATCATGTGACTGGCTCCTAATTGTTCTCCACTGTGTCCGGGTGATGTTTTCAGACACAACGTCCGTCACGAAGTTTGAGCGACTGTCGGTGCCGGACGTGGACATCAACCCAGCCAAGTACACGTTCATCAACAACCAGCACGTCTACACGACGGAGGGAGCCACCCTGAGGTAACGCCTATCTGGGGGTTACCTCTACTCCTCTGGTCAATTTACAGTCATGGCTCAAATGTTTGGTTATTGTATATTCATTCTTTTTTTTTTACATATTCGCCCATTTTAAAGCAAAATACTTTAACCCTTTCAACACTACAACACTATACAGATATAATCATTTAGTAATATTTATTTATTGTATTGATAGTGACGCGCGGTGGTATTAGGCTATTTTCATATGCAAATGAGGCATGATATTTTTTAATTATTTATACTAATTAAATGCGTCGCCTAAAAAAATATTATTTTTTCGACAGATCATAATGTATGATCATTGCACATCAAAAAATAAATACAGATAATAAATAGTAATGTCCATTAGTATTTCAATGAAACACGGTTATCGCCCCTGATATCAATGTGAAAATTCACGTCTGATATAAAATGTATAATAATGCAAATTAATACGTGTTGTAATTTTTTCGGCAGATCATAATGTATGATCATTGCACATCAAAAAATAAATACAGATAATAAATAGTAATGTCCATTAGTATTTCAATGAAACACGGTTATCGCCCCTGATATCAATGTGAAAATTCACGTCTGATATAAAATGTATAATAATGCAAATTAATACGTGGTGTAATGGTGAATGAATATTTATTTTGCCAGAAAATGTCTCAGATGATGTCTCTGATATAAAGAACATTTTGTGCCTACTGAGTGGGCATGTACCTTTAAGGGTTAATACACAATAACACAGCTGTGCCGGTGTAACAAATTTACTTGCTATGGATATGTACAGTACCTTTAAAGGTAAATATCAAAGGTGAATTACTTGATACCTTGGGGGCATGAGTGTTAATGTTGGCAGGGAAAGCTTGGCATTGTTCCCTCAGGCTGTGTATTGTCCAGTAAAACACAATGGGTATACTTTTACTCGGTCAGTATTGGTAGAAATTTTGGATAGTGCAGTTGGAAGCCCGGCATAGTTGACAAAGCTGTTGTGAATATGTGAGGACAAATGTTGTGATGATTGATGTTCAGTAGAGGGAAAATGGAATAAGGGGTAAGTAGACTGTAGATAGATTGAGAGATTTTGTCGATTTGTGTGGTAAATTGATTGAAATGATATGTGTGAACGTGATCTTTGGAAGATAGCATGGGTAAGGGGATTTCTGTCCCATTGTATTTTCCAGGTCCAACAAGCCCCTTTTTCCCCAGTGTACGTGTTGGTAAAGCGACAGGGTAGATGCGAGGAAGGCGTGTATGCGTGGTGGCCGTTGACCATTTGAAACGTCTAGCGCACAGATGGAATGACAGATGGTTCACCATTTGAACCGTCTTGTGTGAATTGATACACATTTAGCTGGTGTAAAATACTCATTAGTGCTTGTGGATATATATGTGTAAACCAATAGGAAATTACACATATAATCTATACACTGGATATTCAGTTTGCAAGAAGTTGCTTATGTGACAAAATTTAATCATGTATCGGATGTATGTTCATTTCTAAGAGAAATAGTATGCAATCATCTCAGTGTGTCGTTGATATATGGAGTATATACATGTAAATACATGAACAATATGTAAACAACATCTAACAGAAATGTGTTGTATAGTTATCTTCCTGCAACACCTATAGAAACATCCTTTAGATCGTTACAGCCAGTAACTGGTGAAGTACAGTTTATGTCATGGCGACCAGTGTAGACATCTACCAGCCTCCACTTACAAACGTTCTCATCAGGGTCTGCACTGTTGGCTAGTTTGTCAGAGGAATATCTGTTATGCTTTTTAAAAAATCAACATGAGTGTTCTAGAAAATTCGGAGTTATACTGGTCACAAATGCCATGATGCCATTTCAAGCAAAAACATATATGAAACACGCCATGTGATTATGTACCTTCGGACATCTGTGTAATTTCATTAAAGACGTTACAAGATTTACAATATTTTTCATAAATAAAGTCAACAGTTGACAAAAAAAATTGTCAACCTTCGACGCCATTTACGGAAAATATAGTAAATTTTGTAAACGTATTTCATGAAATTACGTAGATGTTCGAAGGTACAAAATCACTTGGCTTGTCTCGTATAAACTGCCATAAAACAGCCAGCTCGCGATGTTCTGTGTATTACAGAGCGATCCACACACCGGGTCACACGGAGGATCACATGATCTTGTACATGGAGGAGGAGAACGCGGTGTTTGCTGGGGACACGATCCTGGGGGAATCTACCGCAGTAAGCTCACGCTCCCTTGGTTGGTTGGAAACGGGCGGGGACAGGTTAACCCCAGTCCTGCAATGACACTGTCAGTCGCCTCTTTATATAATGCTCCAGCTAATTATATTACTAAAGGTATTCAATATTGTTTTAGCAAAAAGCTCAACTATAGTCGCCACTTTTTGCATCGTCCGCATCGTAGTCGTCCAAAATGTCAAAAAGTTTGTACAAGCTTCGTCATCATGGTATAACATTTAATATTGCTTGACGGATTGCTTCAATATTTGGACACTTGATACATGTGAGCATTTGGAACACACTCATGCCGCCATTAACATAACCTTGACGTTTTTTACCTTTACATTTTTGCAGAAACACTTAGCCATTTGTGTGCATCAAAAAGTTTGTAAAAGTTTCTTCATCATCGTACAACATTAATGTTATTGATGGATTGTGTCAATGTTTGGAATCTTGATATATGTAAGCATTTGGAACACACTCATGCCGCCATTAACATGGCCGTGACCTTTTTTACCTTCATATTTTTGCGAGACCACATAGCTATATTATTAGCAATCTTACCTGTTGTTTACTATTGCTTTTAAGTTCCCTTAAAATGCTAGCGGCATGGTATTTACCCACCCATTTTACCCATTTTGTGCATTGCGACACACGCCAGCCACGTGGAGTGGATTTATTCTGGCGTGTGTAGACAACTAGGTGAGTGTGGTATATTATGGAGGGTGTTAAATGCGGGAAGGCATTTTTTGACTGGGATAATCATGCGCAAACATGTTTTGTGTGTTGTGGGCGTTCAATGGAACAACCGTGTGCGGTGAACTTTTCCTGGGGTCACCGTACCTGGAAGTTGGCGAAAGGCAAAAGTGGTAGAGCAAAGGTAAGTGGTAAAAAGCCAGTCGGCTTACTATTGAGGAGACCACCACTAGCATCACCACTAGCATAGAGTGTGGTGGGTGTGCTTCACCGATATCTGAACCGGTAAATACTGTGGAAACCCCACAGGTTCCCCCATCTGAAGGAGCTGGTGTATCCCGTATCAGAGTATCCCGTAGGTCTAGGGAGTTTGATAGACGCTCCAAACACTCAAAGACGAAGAGGAGTAGGAGATACAGTTCATCTTCTTCGTCTTCAAGTTCATCTTTGCCTGAGGTGAGGCGACGCAAACACAGGAGGCGTCATCAGTCTCCACCAGTTTCAGAGGCTGGGGAACTTGTTAGCTCTCTGAAATCATTGATTGATGGCCTGGTGCAATCTAAGACTTGCACTCGGTCAACGTTATCCACTCATACGGATACAGTAGAGCCTGTGGCAGGGCCTACGGTCATTCAGGCACAGGGAGACTTGCCTCTTCGCAAGTCTGTGAATTTTTCTGAGCATTCTTTTTCGTTAGGTTCGGATGCCGAAAGAGGTGAGTATGATGAGGATACCCCTACTCTTAACTATGCTGATGCCATTGCAGCAGTTTACGCATTAGTTCATGATGAAAACCATTGCCCTTCTCAACCGCGCCCTAAGGCAAGGGTGAGGTCACTTCTGGAGCTGAAGAGGCCCAAGTTGATTCTGGGTTGCCCATGCTCCCACATTTGTCTACATTGAAGGCAATGGCGGATAGTCTGGAGACGGATTCTGGGGTGAATATTATTAAGGCTGGGTCTTACATGCCCAAGGACTTCCTTAGAAGGTTGGCACCTAAGTCTTACCGGGTACATAAGGAACATTGGCCTGTCCGGAACCCCATGCTCGACAGTGATGCTCAGAAAGTGGGGATTCGTGGCCCGTGCCCTCCCATAGTAACACCGGTTCTAGCGGAATCTGTGGAATCTAGAGCTAGAATAATGGTTACAATGTCATCACACTTGGATCTGTTTCTGGCTGCTTTGAATAAGGGACTGAATCAGGAGGAACATTATGATACTTTATTGGTCCTTCTACAGTCGGCGGCCAAGGCTAGCAGGCACACCATGTCTATGTCAACTGATATGCTCCTTTCTCATAGAGACGCAGCTATTGCGAGTGCATCGGTCCTACCGGGTCAGGATAGAGAGACACTCCGATCATGTCCCTTGACATCTCCCAACTTGTTAGGTGGTAAATGTGCAGAGGTGGCTGCGGAGGATTTATTTAGCAGACAGACAGAGAAATGCGCTATCTAACACATTGCCTAGATTTCGCAAGCCCATGATCACGGCTAGGAATATGCAGTCCAATCAGGCGACATTGTCTAAGCCTTCTACAAGCCGCCAGCCTCCCGTCATACCCCCCCCCCTACACCAGCTGCAGGCCAGCGGGGCCGTTTCCAGCTGGGGCGTGGCAGGGGTGGGGGTAGAGGGACTCGTTTTTCCAGGTCCAGGCCTCGGAGGGGATCTTTTTGACGTAGTACGGGGAAAATCGCTCGATCTTGGCACACCCTTCTCTTCGCTGCCTGTAGGAGGGAGATTATCTTACTTCCCCAACGAATGGGAAAATATAACGAACAGCAGTTGGATCCTCGATATTGTGAGGAAAGGGTACAGCATTCCTTTCATCAAGGATCCTCCACTCTGGGTATCGTTACCGGAGAACGAGACCAGTCGAGATACACTCAAGAGAGAGTGTCTTCAGCAGGAGGTTACATCTCTGCTAGAGAAACGAGCGATTTAAGTAGTCCGGGACCCATCCAGCCCCGGGTTCCACAACAGGCTTTTCGTAGTGCCGAAAAAGAACGGAAAGCTGCGCCCCGTACTGGACTTGTCGGCACTCAACAAGTACATGGTAGTGGACCATTTCAAAATCACAATTGTTTTAGTAAAATTTGTTTTTGTTATATACTTACCTCAGTTATGTCTGTTTTATGCTCTCTGGTAAAAATTGACTCATCCAGAATTAAAAAATTCGAGAATTACCAAGTATCGCCTGCCCTATAGTATATACTGTTAAGTATACCTTTGCGCATGCGCACTCTACCACTTCCTTGCTTTGATGGATAGAAAAGCACCTGAAAGCGGGGAAGGGAGGTGGGACTCAGATACATAACTGAGGTAAGTATATAACAAAAACAAATTTTACTAAAAAAATTGTGATTTTTGTGTCACATCTTACCTCAGTTATGTCTGTTAGAATTTGTCTCCTAGGAGGGAGGTAAGGTGTGACACACACATCCTAATAAGAAAAGATACTTGGCAATGAGAATTAGAACAGAATACAACTAGATGTAACATCTCTACGTCCGGAGACCTAGAGGTGCACACACGAACCATAGTCAACTTACCCCTAGTAGATAAGTCGTGAGCCGGGTCCCCTCCTTCTTATGGCAGAAGAACGAGTCCCCAATCTGAACAGTGGACCCATGGAAGGAGTGGATTGCGTCATACCGCCGGTACATCCTGGACCTTCCTCGAATCTGGTCCAACGACGACACTGTATGACAGAACTCCACCTCGACGCCACTGTCGTTGTAGGAGTCTCTATACACTATCACTGATTATTCCATGTCACCGTTATGCCAGTTCAATCCAACACTAAAGTCATGCCATCCGTAGATGACCGTGTCCTAACACTAATACACTCCTAACCACTTATGGATCCATGAAACGTACAATACACACCATCATGTAAACATCCCAAAATATACAAGTTTACGCAGAGTATACCCTGGGAATCTTCAATAGGTCAAAGGTTATCTCCCAACTCTGGGTTCCGGAAAGAAAACCGTCTTAGCCCGAGACTGTTATACCTAACCCGACTATCCAATCTCGACCCTGAGTGGGAAAAAACCTCCACACCCAAACAATCCTCCCAGTTGAAAGTATGAAAATAACTGTAGTCTAGACTACAACATTATAATACCAATATAATTACAACGTAACCTGACACGCTCACACACACACACACCCGTATAAATACACAACAATAACAATTAATGTTGTGCCCGGTTTAGAGGGAGCCGGAAACTGTTACCTCTAAAGGTTCGGCACTCTACACCGTGGGTCCCCTTGCCGGAAGCAAGGTTCCCGCAGCGACAAGGGGGGCCCAAAGAATAAAGATCAGAGCTCTGTGCGGACAACGTACTCATATAAAAACTCGAAGAAATCGAATGAGACTTCCAGGACGCTGCCTGCATGACTTGAGTTAAAGGAACTCTGTTTTGAAAAGCCCAAGAAGTCGCCACTGCTCTAACCTCATGCGCCTTAATACCAAATTCCGTTAATTCCCTTGCAGGCAACGCCCTATAAGCTCTGCTGATAGGCAATGTGATCCATCTAGAGATGGTCGCCTTGGAGACATCTTGTTGTCCCATACAAGGGATAAACAACCTTTTACGATCCCCCCTTATGGACTGGGTAAGGGAAAGGTAGTGTTTGACGGCACGCACTGGACAAAGCAATGCGTCCGTCGATGAAGTATTGTTCGCTTTAGAGATGGAGGGCACCACAAATGGTCTGGGAGCTAGACCTGGGACGGCTGTTTTGGGAAGGAACCCCGACTCCATACAAAAAGTAATAGCCTCGTCAGATACTTTTAAATTTTGATGCTCGATAGACAAAGCGTGCAATTCCCCTCTCCTCTTGGCAGAAGCGAATGCCAAAAGGAAGGAGGTCTTAATAGACCAGTCGAACAGAGAGGCCTGAGTCATAGGTTCGAAGGGTGCTCTGGTTAGAGACAGTAACACGCAGGAGAGATCCCACCTAGGTGTCACGGAACGATTGACATGTCTATTCCTCGTGAAAAAACTCACCATATCTGAGATGCGAGGATCCGATCCAATGTCCTTGGCCGTATGTAGGCTGAACCGTAGGGAACTGGCCAACGCCGATCTGTAGCCCTTAATGGTGGATACAGATAATCCTCTGTCATAAAACAAATACAAAAGGAAATCGCCTACCTGTCCCATAGAAGGTTTGCAGAAATCAATCTCCCTCTGCAGACACCAATCACACCAGAACTTCCACTTGGCCTCATAGCATACTGATGTTGATGGCCGTCGAGCCTGTGCAATCGTCTTGGCAGCCTCTGCAGAAAATCCATCCTTTCTGATGAAATCCCGGATAATCTCCATGCGTGAAGGTGTAGGCACTGCACGTTTTGGTGAACAGTTCGCCCCCCGTGTTGTGACAGAAGGTTCGGTGTCAGCGGTAATGTCACCGGGGACTCCACCAGGAGATCCAACAGGCTGTTGAACCAACTCCTCGTTGGCCAGTATGGTGCTACGAGAGTGATTCGGCAGACCGATTGCCGAATCTTCCGCAGAACCAACGGAATCAGGACAAACGGTGGAAATGCATACCCGTCCACCTGATTCCACCCGAAGGACATTGCATCGATCGCCCATGCCCTTGTGTCTGGCACTGGGGAGACGTACCACGGAAGTTGACTGTTCAAACAAGTCGCGAACAGATCCAGATACGGATCTCCCCATCTGCGAATCACCGCACTGGCTACCTCTGGAGACAACCTCCACTCTGTGAGAACGGGCATGTGCCCCCTGGACAGATAGTCCGCCAGTATGTTCGCCTTGTCCGCGATGTGTCTGGCCGTCAGCGAAATTGAACATTCCTGACACCAAAGGAGAAGCTTCCTGGTCTCCAGGCACAGCGGAACCGAATGAGTTCCGCCCTGCTTGTTCAGATAAGCCACTACTGTGGTGTTGTCTGATGATACCATGATGCATTTGCCTGATACCAGATGCTGAACCTGACCCAGGGCCTGAGCCACCGCCCTCAACTCTAACATGTTGATGTGGTCGCTTGCGGACTCATGGGGCCACGAACCTGTCAATGCCAAACCCAGAGGTTCCAGATGCGCTCCCCATCCCCATTTTGACGCATCCGTCGTCAGAAATAGTTCCGGAGGGCTTAGTACCATAGGAACCCCCTCGTTGTAACGCGACTCTCGGGCCCACCAACGGAGGTGACGCTTGAAATGCCTCGAAAGGGGAACCATCATATCCAGGGGACATACATGTGGCCGCCAATGGAAAAGTAGGTAGATTTGTAGAGGCCTCATGTAGTATCGCCCTAGTGAAACGAGGTTCGCTGCCGACCCGAGCATCCCTAACAACGACAGAATATCCCTGGCTGACATGATCACTGCATCCAGGACAGAGAACACCCGTACCAAGATCCTTTGAACCCTGTCGGTGGGACCCTGACCACCCCCAGGTCTGTCAGAAAAGTCATGCCCACGTAGGTGAAGTCCTTCGCGGGAGTAAGCTCTGACTTCTGTAGGTTGGGGATAAGCCCCAGCCTCGTGATCACTGACCAAACCGTGTGAAGATTCTCCAATAGTAAACTCCTTGACTGCTGGTGGAGAAGCCAGTCGTCTAAGTACTGCAGGAGGGAGACACCCTCTCTCCGGGCGGCTGCTGCCACCACCTCCATCAGCTTGGTAAACACGCGCGGTGCTGTAGAAATTCCGAAAGGCAGGACCCGAAACTGGAAGGTCCTGCCCTCGTGGGAGAACCTCAGGTACTTGCGTGAATGCCGAGCGATGGGTACATGGAGGTAAGCATCCCTCAGATCGATGGACACCGCCCAGTCGTTCACCTGGATGGTGTGCCGAATGGACCCCGTGGTCTCCATCTTGAAATGGTCTACCTGTACAAACTGATTCAGTCTGGACAGGTCCAACACGGGGCGCATCTTCCCGTTCTTGTTCGGAGCCAAAAAGAGCCTGCTGTAGAAGCCTGGAGTTGCCACATCCAAGACCTCTTCTACAGCCTGCTTCTCCAACAGGGATTGCACTTCCAGCCGGAGTGCATTCCTCTTGTTTTGGTCCTTTGGGGGCACACATGGAAGAGGTGAGCCCCGAAGGGGGGGGGGGGAAATTGAATGGAACGGAATGCGGTAACCCTTCTCTATGATACGAAGGGTCCAACCGCAATCTGTGATTTTCTCCCACTCGTGGAGATATCCTGACAACCTGCCTCCTACAGGTCTGCAGGAGTCGGGAATGTTCCACTCCCCCGAACGAGAAGCGCGCCGCGTATCCCTAAAACGAAGCCCCTCGAGGCTTCCGGTTGGAGACACCACGTCCCCTGCCCCTAAATCCTCTACCTCTACCACCCCTAGGAAACTGAAACTGAACCGGCTTCTTAAACACAGGAGTAGGTGTTGGAGGGGTTGCTCCCTGAGATGCGGAAGGTTTCCCAGAAAAACCTCTACCCGAACCGGGTCTATGCCTGCTACCTCTAAATGGTGCTCTAGGAGGGGGTAATTGCCACCTAGCCAATTGACGACTCTGCCTCTCCGCCGAGTCCGCCGCGGCCACTTGTGCACACCGGCCACCGAACAGAGACTCCGACTGTAGAGGGGCGGCCCTAAGTGTCTCACGACATAGACCAGGTAACACTGAAGTAGATGCCAGGGTGGCATCTCTCTTATGGAGAAGAATGTCTGACGACATAGCCACAGCTGTGCCCATAACATGTTTCGTTGCCCTCGCCGCAGACTGAAGTAACGCCATAATCGCCCTAGAATCACCCTCTTCAATGGCTGGCTTAGCCGCGCCCAAGAATAAATCAATGTGAGACGCCATGGACACGATAGATCTGGACCTAGCGTCCAAAGTCTCTATCAGATTGTCCGCCTCCCTAGGGTAACAGACCTTGGAGGCGCCTATTTTCTGCGCGTCTGGGTCCAAGGGAGGGGGCTTCAACGGCCAACTAGACGTGTGTGGGGTGTAAACCTTAAGTCCCTGCTGCGAGACAAAAGCCTTAGGAATAGAAGTCCCGCGCTTACCGAAGTCAAAACCTTCGATAGCCTGCATCTCATTCACCAACGACGTGAGGGTCGGTGAATGAGGCAACCTGTGCATCTCTTTCTTGATGGAGACTGCGTCGGACTCCCAGAGAGATTTCGTTCTAGGAGCCGGTAACGGCTGTGCCGGGCATTTATCAGCAAGGAACCGATAAACGGCCTCCAGAGCCTCCGAAAAGGATGGCAGTACCTCCTCCTCCATCGAGTAGACTGTAGCGTCATCCTCAACCCCCAATGGAAGCTCCTCCTGCAAGTATTCCATATCCTGCCCTGGATCTTCACTGGAAAGAACCACTTCCGAAATGGGGTGGGGCCCATCAAAGTTGTCGTCCACCCCAGGGCCAACAATTGCAGGATCTACCAGTGCTGGCCTAACTGTGGTAGTCGTGCTGGCTCGATCCCTATTCCTAGTCAGTTCAGCCATCATCTGTGACATGGATGTCAGTATATTCATGGCCTCACTAGGTAAACTGCTATATTGCCTAGGAGACGACGAACGACGTGAGGACCGATGTCTATATCGCCCCGACTTCCGAGGACGGGGACTGCCAGAATCGGAAGAAGAGGATGACTGATGCCTCCTCCTCTTGCGTCTAGAACCCGATCGACGGGAACTGTGGACCCGTGACCGTTCACTAGAACTGGGGGAAGAAGAAGTGGACCGTCTGCGTCGCCTATGTCCACGGTCACGACCAAACTTATCCACCCCACTATCCTCAGACTCTAACAAATCACGGAGGTGTGAACTGGCCCGCCGTGACCCGCTGTCTCGATGTCCTGTGTCTGTTGCAGCTTCTTCCCGCAATGACTGGTGTCCGGTGTCTGGTGAGACAACCGTTGTCCGGTGTCCTGTGGACATGTCCGGTGTCCGGTGTCCGATGGACATGTCCGGTGTCCGGTGTCCAATGGACATGTCCGGTGTCCGGTGTCCGGTAGATATGTCCGGTGTTCCGTGTCCGGTGTCCGGTGTCCGGTGAACATGTCCGGTGTCCGGTGGACATGGCCGGTGTCCGGTGTCCGGTATTACCGTGTGAATGGCCAAGGGAGGGGTGTGAGAACCGGCACTCTCCGAGCCCACGGTTGTCGATTTCTGGGTGGCCAGAATCGAACCCAATTTAATACACAAATCCACGCGTTCACAATCGCGTGTAATTACCGACCACAGAAAATCGATACCGCTATAACGATACTAACGAGTAGCAGGGAGGGAAATGTAACAGCTGAAAAGGTAAACAAAATGGCGATATATCACCTGCGTATCAATACACAACAACAAAAAAAAAAAAATGGATACCACTATGTCGGCGAACGCCGAACGTGGTCGAAAAGCAAAATGAGTCTAAATGCACGTCGCAAGTAAAATACTCGCGACTAACCGCGTGAAACGCCGTACAAACCGATGCAAAAGCAAAATTCGAGAGATAGATAAAAGGAATACCTTCCTCCAAAATTATCCAGAAAAGCAAGGAAGTGGTAGAGTGCGCATGCGCAAAGGTATACTTAACAGTATATACTATAGGGCAGGCGATACTTGGTAATTCTCGAATTTTTTAATTCTGGATGAGTCAATTTTTACCAGAGAGCATAAAGCAGACATAACTGAGGTAAGATGTGACACAAAAATGGAGACTGCTCGGTCAATCCGCAACACTATTTCTCAGGGAGACTGGGCCGTTTCCATAGACTTAATGGACGCGTACCTGCATGTACCCATCCGTCCAACATCACGGAAGTACCTTCGTTTTGTGTGGCAGGGCCAAGCATATCAGTTTGCAGTCCTCCCTTTTGGAATTGCCACAGCACCGAAGGTATTTACAAAACTTATGGAAGTGGTTGCGGCGGTCAATCGAATGAAGGGGGTTCAGCTCCTCCAGTACTTCGACGATTGGTTACTTCACCGGGGATCAAGGGAGGTACTCTTACAGGACCTGACAACAGTCTGGGAGACGATTACCAGTCTCGGTCTAGTTCCGAACTTGGAAAAGTCAGACCTCATTCCCAGTCAGGATTTTTGTTATGTGGGGATGAATTTTTTAACATCCAGGGGAATAGTAAGAGTCCCCCTCGAGAGAACTCAGAGCATACTGGACTTGGTGTTCTCCATTCTCGATTTATCGGTGATTACCGCACGGAAGTTCCTGTCATTTGCTGGGCATCCTCAATGCAGCAGCAGATTTTGTGGATCTGGGCCGGTTACATCTGAGGCCGTTACAGTTCTATCTGCTGTTTCATTGGACACCTCATCGCTGTCCTCTAGATATGATAATTCAGCTATCCAGCGATTTGAAGCGACACCTCCGGTGGTGGGCAATAGAGCACAGATGCCTTCAGGGAGTGCCCATGTTACCTCCGGAGCCAGTGTTATTCCTGTCGACGGATGTGTCGCGCGTCGGTTGGGGGCACATCTAGACCCGTTGGGACTTTTGTTCAAGGGAACCTGGTCTCGGGAACAGGCTCAGGAACATATCAACATGCTGGAAATGAAGGCGGTGACGTTGGCATTGGGTCAAGCGGAACAGCATGTGCGGGGCAAAGTTGTTCAAGTATCAACGGACAACTTGAACAAACAGGGGGGAACTCACTCGGCCCACCTGTACATGGAGACGAGGCGGCTTCTTCTCTGGTGCCGACAGAGGGACATAATTATACATACCCGGCACATTTCAGGGAAAAAGAACATTCTTGCAGATTACCTATCAAGGGGTTTAAAGCCAGTGCTCACAGAGTGGGCGTTGCGGAAGGACGTGGTCGCTGCTCTTATAAGCAGGTGGGGAGATCCTATGGTGGACCTGTTTGCGACAAGATTAAACAAAGCAATCCCACTATTTGTCTCCCCGGTACCGGATGCAACAGCTTGGGGAGTAGACGCAATGTCCTTCGAGTTGAGGCATCTGGATGCATACGCTTTTCCCCCTTTTATCCTGATTCAGAGGGTATTGCACAAGATCAGAACGTCGGGTTGCAGGATCACTCTGGTGGTCCCGTATTGGCCACAGCGAAGTTGGTTCAGTCAGATGATAGAGTTGTTAGTGGCTCCTCCTCTGATCCTACCCCTGACCCGGATCTACTGTCACAACACAAGGAGCAGGTATGGCATCAGAACATTCAGTGCCTAAACCTGTGCACCTGGAGATTATCCGGGAATCTGTCAGAGGTGACCAATTTTCAGAGAAGGCTGCCAGTTGCATTTCAGGGGCAAGAAGACTATCAACATCCTCCTGTTACGATGCCAAATGGGCAGTTTTCACTAATTCGTGTGTCGAGAGGGCGATTGATTCACGCAATCCGGCTGTAGGTGAGATAGCAGAATTTTGTATCTACTTGTTTGAGGTTAAAAATTGCTCACCTTCTACGATTAAAGGGTACCGCTCAGCTTTGGCTAGTGCGTATAAATTTGGGGACATGAAGGCCAAGGATGTTGGCTCAGATAACCGCATTTCTGAGCTCATGCGGTTTTTTGAGAGGGAGAGTCCGGTATCTAGGTCAATCACACCAAAGTGGAATTTAACATGTGTTCTATTTGCACTTTCAGAAAAGCCATATGAGCCAATGGAGAAGGCTTCGAGATTGGACTGGTCAGTTAAAACTGCTTTCCTTTTGGCTTTTGCATCGGCTAAACGCAGCAGTGAATTGCATGCACTGGCTGCAGACGGGGTCTTTTTTGACGAATGTGGTAAAATGACACTGGCTTATGATATTATTTTTTTGCCAAAAACACATCGTATTGGTTCACTTCCAGAACCTTTTCAAATTCCCAGTTTACTGGGACAGGAGAATGCCGATACATCTTTATGCCCCGTCAGAGCAGTAAAACATTATTTGGGAATATCAGCCAGTAGTCGAAGGAATAGACATAAGCTGTTTATTCCGTTGGTAGGGCATGGTGAAGCATCTAAGGCGTCAATCTCCAGGTGGATATCCCTTGCAATATTCGCAAGGCTTATCAAGGGATATCCAAGCGGAAATTGTCCATGCTTAAGATTAATGCGCATGAAGTCCGAGCAGTAAGCACTTCCTGGGCATTATTCAATCACGCGCTCCCATTACTAACATTATGAAGGCTGCATGCTGGAAGTCCCATAGCACATTTTCTAAGTTCTATCTTCGGTCGATGTCAGTTCAGAGCCAGGACTTGTACAAATTAGGGCCATTGGTGGCTGCAGGTCAAATAATTAGAAATTAGGATTATACACCTATGTACACCGAGATAGGGATCAGAAAATGTGCTATGGAGGTGGATTACACAGTTTAGGAATCTAAGTTTTTGTAAAGGTTCCTCAGCTGTGGACTCGCTGTAACCAGTCGGGGGGATTATAGTCAATACGAGTTAGGAGGGGTTAACCAACATGTGTAATGTACATTTGAATATACATTATATATATGGGCCGCGCCATACGAAAACCGGGCTTAATGACAACGTCATGAAAAGCGGTAAACGACGTCGGAAAAAACGACGTTTGCAGCGTCGCAGTAAAATTTCACATTTTGCCATCCCATTTACGTTTACTGGTGTCAGTTAACATTAAGTGTGAACAGAAAACGGAAACTTATAACTTACTGAAACTTTCACTAATATGAGACGCGATGCCTTGCACCTTAGTACACATATTATGACGTCATGACTTGACGTCACGTACTTGTGACGTCACTGAACGTGAATTCATGTTTGACGTTATGGCCATGGTGTCGTGACAAAATTGTATAGCGATATTTGCACCATTCCTCGCAGCATCAATGACTTAGCAATGCTTCAGGCGCTGTGCATTGTCGCCTAACTGTCGTTCTTTGACATTGTCACTCTTTTTCGTCGGTTATCCTTATGAATTCAAAATGGTGAACGCATAATTTAACTGCCTACATATCAGCGAAGTCTTCGCTTACACTGCACCTTGAATCCTAAATAATCTTAAATATGAACAACCTAGTGTATGCAAACGATACTACCATCTATTATCTTGGTAAATTGAGACACTTTTGAACAATTCTATCCAGTACTTAGCGAATGATATGCCACTCATTTTATCATAAACGGAGGTAGACACGCAGCTATATAATGACATCTATATCCAGGGTTTGTATTGAATTTGGCAAAACAAATGCATCAAGATCTCTCTAATAGATTCAGAATCAGTGAGTTCAATGCAGCTCCTTCATTGTTTGTGTATAAGCAATACATAATGCACAAAACACACAGTGAGGTTGGTGGAGTTTTCGAAAAGTCTTGAAATTAATTGGAAATTTGATGGTCATAAACTTGCTTTTCGCACGATTTGTAGTATCAAATTATCAGCTTATCACCTGACTGCATAATAATATATGTCTGAATCAGGCGATGGTAATGCAATCCTCAAGAAAGACACACGGCGACAATTATAAGGTATCACGCTACCAAATCTGCCCGACGTCGTGTTTTGTTACAAAGTTAATGTTATAAGCGGCCTACTTCCTACTTTAAAATATGTCGTTACATACGAAATGTTAAATAATGTCACTATTATTCCCCAAAATTATTTCAGACAGCAGCAAACAACAGGGAAACGCCAATACTCTGCCTTATTTGAAAATTATGCATACGGAATTAAGTTACTTGGGCCGCAATCCAAAACATGACGTTACATTAATAGCAACTGCAATAAACATTATTTTCATACTTTGTCTTGGCCTAATAGGAAACACTTGGAAAGGCTACGAGATATCCAAATTTGGTTGACATGCGATAAAAGATGACAAATCTATAGGACTTGTCCGGGTATTTTATCAACACCCCTTGTATACGCCGTTGATAAAAACGTCGTAATTTCAACGTCATTGATATAAAACGTCATATAAGTTTTTACCACTCGTCATAAAAATACTTCTAAAATGAAAAATAATTGGGACACATTGGTAATTTTGGCGGCATATGGCTTTTAAAAGATGCACAATTCAGAATACGCGAAAAAGTAAAAACTGAAAATGTTGTCATTAAGCCCGGTTTTCGCATGGCGCTGCTCATATATGGAATTGCGACTTTTGTTCTACCATATTCAAAGTGAATCATTATGGTTTATGGTAGTGGTAATCGGGAAGTTTTATCGCAGACATTTAATAGGACGATAGTACCGATTACCAAAATTTTGAATTTTGTGATGAATAAGTACATTTTGTGGTTGAGTGCCACCGGGTTTCGAAGAAACGGGTGGCATATAGTGTTTGGACCGTCCGTGGAATAGCTAAACAATTGTGGATGTTACATGGTGGAGATGGGGGAGGAGTAACCCTAACCATGCAGACAGAGAGGCAAATCATACAAGCGAGGGAATTCAAGGTGTGTATAGACTGCTAACGATTTTTATGCCATAGTGTTTGGACCGTCCGTCCGTCCGTCCGTCCATCTGTCCGGGCACACATTAGGGTACTTATGGGGTAGGGGGCGTGGCCTAAGACAATAGAAGACAATGGAACTTATTCCGTACCCCGTAAGCCTATTGTGTCTTACGGGGTATTTCCTTTGATCTTTTATATAGCAAGTACCCCCTAACGTCCGAAATGTAAGTTCGTCCGTCTGTCCGTCCGTCTGTCCATCCGTCACACTTTTCGGTTAACCAATTTGTCACAGTTTCTCAAATATGCTGCAGGTGGCATCCGCGTTCGACAGACGTATTTCTTGTTATGCCACCGGGTTTCGAAGAAACGGGTGGCATATAGTGTTTGGACCGTCCGTCCGTCCGTCCGTCCGTCTGTCTGTCTGTCTGTCCGTCCGTCCGTCCGTCCGTCCGTCCGTCCGTCCGTCACACTTTTCGGTTAACCAATTTGTCACAGTTTCTCAAATATGCTGCAGGTGGCATCCGCATTCGACAGACGCATTTCTTGTTTATCTTCCTTTTCCCCCCGAGTTGTGGTGAAGGTTGTGTTATACTGACCACGTTACTAACCAAGCTTATTGCACAGTTTTCAAACGGTGATAAGACATGTTGTAGAGAAAATAAATTTTGTGGTACTTTAAGCATCAACTCAGTTAGACCTCCCACCACGGGACGAATTCAGCAATAGTAAAAAACAGGTAAGATTGCTATTAATATGGAAATTTTTATTGTAAAATTTATCTTAATTATACTTACCCGTTTTTTACTAGGGTATTCCCACCTCCCACCCCGCTTAAACTGTTCGGTTTTTATTTCTCTACAGCAGGGAGATATAATAGCCGGTTTGTGACATGTCAACTCAGAGCATTGTGGGTATTTGTACGGTGAATTTTTCCCTTTGTGTGCGCAATGCACAAAATGGGTAAAATGGGTGGGTAAATACCATGCCGCTAGCATTTTAAGGGAACTTAAAAGCAATAGTAAAAAAAAAGGTAAGTATAATTAATATAAATTTTACAATAAAAAATTTCCATTTTTGTTTGCGTCAAAACGTTTGTACAAGTTTCTTCATCATGATATAACTTTAATATTACTTGACAGATTGCTGCAATATTTGGACACTTGATACATGTGAATATTTGGAACACACTCATGCCCCCAGTAACATGACCTTGACCTTTTGTATCTTCACATTTTTGCAGGAACACGTAGGCATTTTTTTTGCATCAAAAAGGTTTATACAGGTTGCTTCTTCATCGTATAACATTAATATTACTTGATGGAATGATCACATGTCTCTGGAAACACTTAGCGGGCAGTGGACTGAAAAACTGCATAGTTTGTGTACACAACTCCTGTGAAACCGTCCAGTCAATCGATCTGAAACTATACACACATCTTCTACACAGATTGAAGATGTGCACCTTGCTGTTGTTTTGTTTAACAAATATATCACCTTTTTAACTTATACATTTTTTTCTAAATGTTTGTATTCAATTCTATATAGGGTACATACTTTGTGTACATAACTCCTCTGAGACTGTTCCGTCATTCGATCTGAAACTATACACACATCTTCTACACATATTGAAGATGTGCACCTTGGTCTTTTTATGGCAAATAAATATTTTTTAACGAAAATATCACCTTTTTAACTTAGCCATTTTTTCTACATTTTTGTATACAATTCTAAATAATTTCTACTTTAAACATCTCTACCAAAATTAGTATACCTGTTTATCACAACAAGAGGAAGAAATAATGCTATTGATTTTCAAAATCCCATTAATTTTTCTTGCCTTGGTGACAGCTTCACGTTTCTGCATATTCGCTGTCTGGCCCATCTTCGACGCGCTTATTTTGTGACTTACGGCACTCTTGTTTTATGTCAATTTTTTGTTTGTGTTTTAAGCATGCACTTCTCTGACGGTTTTTGCAAAGCTTAGTTTAGCACTTGTCCATGATCATGTTACGGTCAAATGCCTTAGCAGGCATGACACCACTTCCGTGGTTATGTTTTGAAAATAACAGATTAAAAGTTGGAAATACACGAATGATTACAAAACTAGAGAAACGTTGATGGTCCATCATTACAATATACCCACTTTTCCAAATTTCAAAGTCTGAAATGTGGAGATAATCCATGAGCGAAGAAATTACGTCAAAAATTGACTTTGTTTCCACAAACCATAAGGAAGCCACAAAGAAAATATGAAGTTTCCAGCTAGTACGGCTTAAAAGTTTTACTTCTTGCAAGGCAAAATTGCGAAATTCTAAGCCCAAAAGGGGGAGATAATCCATGACTCATGGGTCACATCAGTGTCTGCACACTGCAAGAAAGCCACATACCAAATATCAAATGTTCAGCTATTATGTTTTAAAATATTTCCTTGTTACAAAGAAAATTGAGGAGTTCTAAGTCCAAAGGAGGAGATAATCCATGACCCTGTTTTTCAAATCCAAAATCTGCACACCATAAGGAAGCTACATACCAAATATCAAGTCTCCAGCTATTACAGTTTAAAAGTTTTACAAGAAATTTGACGGACAGATGGACACCTGTGACGAAAACAATACACCAATTTATATTTCAAAAAGTTGATATAATTATGGAGTCACAGTACTCAATGAATGTCCAATTATGTTATCCGAGTAGCACCATTCGTAACAGGCGTCATTTTCATCAGTGTGCCCCGGGACCAGGCTCCACACGAGATACTAGTAGTGTGATTGTCACCAGATTGGGCAAGTGAGTTTCATCAGTGTGCCCCGGGACATGTGATACTAGTAGTGTGATTTTCACCAGATTGGGCAAGTGTGATTTCATCAGTGTGCCCCGGGACGAGGCTCCAAACGAGATGATAATAGTGTGATTGCCACCTGATTGGGCAAGTGGGTTTTCATCAGTGTGCCCATGGACCAGGCTCCACACGAGATACTAGTAGTGTGATTGCCACCAAATTGGGCAAGTGGGTTTTCATCAGTGTGCCCGGGACCAGGCTGCACACCAGATACTAATAGTGTGATTGTCACCAGATTGGGCAAGTAAGTTTTCATCAGTGTGCCCCGGGACCAGGCTCCACACGAAATACTAGTAGTGTGATTGTCACCAGATTGGGTAAGTGGGTTTTCATCAGTGTACCCCGGGACCAGGCTCGACACGATATACTAGTAGTGTGATTGTCACCAGATTGGGTAAGTGTGTTTTCATCAGTGTGCCCCGGGACCAAGCTCGACACGAGATAATAATAGTGTGATTGCCACCAGATTGGGCAAGTGGGTTTTCATCAGTGTGCCCCGGGACCAGGCTCCACACGAGATACTAGTAGTGTCATTGCCACCAGATTGGACAAGTGGGTTTTCATCAGTGTACCCCGGGACCAGGCTCCACACGATATACTAGCAGTGTGATTGCCACAAGATTGGGCAAGTGGGTTTTCATCAGTGTTCCTCGGGACCAGGCTCCACACGAGATACTAGTAGTGTGATTGTCACCAGATTGGGTAATTGGGTTTTCATCAGTGTGCCCCGCGACCAGGCTCCACACGAGATAATAATAGTGTGATTGCCACCAGATTGGGCAAGTGGGTTTTCATCAGTGTGCCCCGGGACGAGGCTCCACACGAGATACTAGTAGTGTGATTGTCACCAGATTGGGTAATATGGTTTCCATCAGTGTACCCCGGGACCAGGCTCCACACGAGATACTAGTAGTGTGATTGCCACCAAATTGGGCAAGTGGGTTTTCATCAGTGTGCCCGGGACCAGGCTGCACACCAGATACTAATAGTGTGATTGTCACCAGATTGGGCAAGTAAGTTTTCATCAGTGTGCCCCGGGACCAGGCTCCACACGAAATACTAGTAGTGTGATTGTCACCAGATTGGGTAAGTGGGTTTTCATCAGTGTACCCCGGGACCAGGCTCGACACGATATACTAGTAGTGTGATTGTCACCAGATTGGGTAAGTGTGTTTTCATCAGTGTGCCCCGGGACCAAGCTCGGGCCAAGCGACACGAGATAATAATAGTGTGATTGCCACCAGATTGGGCAAGTGGGTTTTCATCAGTGTGCCCCGGGACCAGGCTCCACACGAGATACTAGTAGTGTCATTGCCACCAGATTGGACAAGTGGGTTTTCATCAGTGTGCCCCGGGACCAGGCTCCACACGATGTACTAGCAGTGTGATTGCCTCCAGATTGGGCAAGTGGGTTTTCATCAGTGTTCCTCGGGACCAGGCTCCACACGAGATACTAGTAGTGTGATTGCCACCAGATTGGGCAAGTGTGTTTTCATCAGTGTTCCCCGGGACCAGGCTCCGCACGAAATACTAGTAGTGTGATTGTCACCAGATTGGGTAATTGGGTTTTCATCAGTGTGCCCCGCGACCAGGCTCCACACGAGATAATAATAGTGTGATTGCCACCAGATTGGGCAAGTGGGTTTTCATCAATGTGCCCCGGGACGAGGCTCCACACGAGATACTAGTAGTGTGATTGTCACCAGATTGGGTAATTTGGTTTTCATCAGTGTACCCCGGGACCAGGCTCCACACGAGATACTAGTAGTGTGATTGTCACCAGATTGGGCAAGTGGGTTTTCATCAGTGTGCCCCGGGACCAGGCTCCACACGAGATACTAGTAGTGTGATTGCCACCAGATTGGGTAAGTGGGTTTTCATCAGTGTGCCCCGGGACGAGGCTCCACACGAGATACTAGTAGTGTGATTGTCACAAGATTGGGCAAGTGTGTTTTCATCAGTGTGCCCCGGGACCAGGCTCCACACGAAATACTAGTAGTGTGATTGCTACCAGATTGGGCAAGTGGGTTTTCATCAGTGTGCCCCGGGACCAGGCTCCACACGAGATACTATTAGTGTGATTGCCACAAGATTGGGCAAGTGGAATTTCATCAGTGTTCCCCGGGACCAGGCTCCACACGATATACTAGTAGTGTGATTGTCACAAGATTGGGCAAGTGAGTTTCCATCAGTGTTCCCCGGGACCAGGCTCCGCACGAGATACTAGTAGTGTGATTGTCACCAGATTGGGTAAGTGGGTTTTCATCAGTGTGCCCCGGGACGAGGCTCCACACGAGATACTAGTAGTGTGATTGTCACAAGATTGGGCAAGTGTGTTTTCATCAGTGTGCCCCGGGACCAGGCTCCACACGAAATACTAGTAGTGTGATTGCTACCAGATTGGGCAAGTGGGTTTTCATCAGTGTGCCCCGGGACCAGGCTCCACACGAGATACTATTAGTGTGATTGCCACCAGATTGGGCAAGTGGATTTTCATCAGTGTTCCCCGGGACCAGGCTCCACACGATATACTAGTAGTGTGATTGTCACCAGATTGGGCAAGTGAGTTTCCATCAGTGTTCCCCGGGACCAGGCTCCGCACGAGATACTAGTAGTTTGATTGTCACCAGATTGGGTAAGTGGGTTTTCATCAGTGTGCCCCGGGACCAGGCTCCACTCGAGATACTAGTAGTGTGATTGCCACCAGATTGGGCAAGTGGGTTTTCATCAGTGTACCCCGTGACCAGGCTCCACACGAGATACTAGCAATGTGATTGCCACCAGATTGGGTAAGTGGGTTTTCATCTGTGTGACCCGGGACCAGGCTCCACACGAGATACTAGTAGTGTGATTGCCACCAGATTGGGCAGCACGAGATACTAGTAATGTGATTGTCACCAGATTGGGCATGTGAGTTTTCATCAGGCTGCACACCAGATACTAGTAGTCTGGTTTCCTCCCACTCTAAGAACCGCCCTTACACCTCAATTTTTGCCCACAGTGGCATTTTTATAAGTGCTATTTTGCTTGTTTGTAATCATTATAAATTAAAGTGTAAATGAATGTCCAATTTCTTTACTGCAGTTCTGCCATGTTTATATAACCATGTTGTTAAACTGACACACACGTCACTCAAATGAATCAATCAATGTTTGTATGATTAACACACCAGTAGCCTTATTTCACCAACATTGCAAAGTATACTTATCTAGCAAAGTATACTTTTAGGGAGAAATTTTCAATTTCACGATAATTTTATTCATTACATGTATTATTATATTGAATTTATTTCATTATCACACGATATCTGACACCTATACATAGCCAGGCAATGAATTGGTCATCGCTTATCTCTCCTGTTACTGCGACCTACTTGCGCGACGTGGAGTCGTAAAAATAACCGCTATGACGTAGCAATAGTACAGCTTACCTGATTGGTGGAAGCTTTGCAGAATGTCACTTCAGCATACTTGTGTTTTGACAATTTCGAGTTGAAGTTAATTCTAGAGCTGAAATAATCAGTGACACGCGTGTGTATCTACGTTCAAGTGGATGCCGCCGGAGGTCATTAATAGTTCGGCATAGCAAACAACTTATCCGATGATTTGACCGCATGCAAATAGGGCAGTAGATTTTGGACAGGTGTATTCTGAATTCAACGAAACCACACCTATTCTATGCTGATTAGTTATCTGTCCTAGTCAGTGACAGACGTGTGAAGCTACGTTCAAACGGTTGGCCGCCGGATGTCAACAATAATGCGGCAGATGTATATTAAATCCGCGAGGCCACACCTATGCCAAGCTGATTGGTTGAGTCCAGTTTGACAGACATGGAAGAACAGATACACTGTGCACATCAGGATGCTTTCTACAGTTCCGAAAATCCAATCTTGATGTGTTTACACATGTTTTTACACCTGGATGATTGTTATATTGCAATACTAAAATTGTGTAACTTCAATGTCTCCTCGCTTATTTTTCCGTAAATACTGTTTTCGAATATTAAAATATAACTAAATCACATATTTTGTTCTTTGACAGATAAAAATAATTAAAATTATATATTCATTTTTCACATGGACATTAAAATTCTTTACTATTTCTAATCTATTTGCCTACTGACTTGTTTCAAATAAATAGAAAATGTCTTGTAGTAGTATAGAGGGAGTCAAAATGGTAGCAGCTCTATAACCTATAGTAAAACTCTTGCAAAACCGTCGTAAAACTTATCTAAACTTTTGGTTTTACATTTTACAAAATATTTCATATTTTTACAAAAAAAAAAAATGAAATGTTTCAAAAAATTATATTTCAAGTAAGAGACGGCGCGTCCGCGCTCACAAACCCGGGACGGTTTATATATAATCCGTCCCCGATCTGCAATGGTTTCAATTTGTTATCACGGTATGGATGAGAAGAGTCGAACATATTGTTCATCAACCGCTAGCCCATATACTTCCTCGAGCGGTCGGATGGGAACGCCGTTGTCATGCAGTTGTTTACCTTAGCGATCTCGTTTGTAAGGATAGAAGTTAAAAAATGTTTTAGGTCCATCCGCGGTGCGAACTCACAACCCACGTCTCTAGAGTGTCGCCTTAGCCCACACGACCACGAAGGCTGTTATAAACTATAAACCTGAAGATAAACACTACCTAGTGTTGTACAATAATCGATTTACACAGACGGTTATTTTATTTTTAATAATTATACCCCCCCCCCCGCAACGAAGTTGTGGGCGGGGTATACTGGAGTCAGTCCGTCCGTCCGTCCGTCCGTCCGTCCGTCCGTCCGTCCGTCCGTCCGTCCGGGCACACGAATTGGCAGTTACGTGACTATGTCACATAGGGATGGACTTGTTAAAGGTTAGGGTTAGTAACATAACTAATAGAAAAAACTAACGAATAATTTATTTATGTGACACTTATTCCGTTTATGTGACACCTTTTTAAAGAACAAATGGTCACATAAGTATCCATTCGCGAGAACGTCCGTCCGTCCGTCCGTCCGTCCGTCCGTCCGTCCGTCCGTCCGTCCGTCCGTCCGGGCCAACATCGGGGGTTTAGGAGCTAGGGTAAGGGTTAGTTTTCTTTGATCTCTTTGATATTGTCGGTGCCTCGTAAATTTACGAGCTAACTCTTTGATATTTAGGAGCTAACCCTTTGATCTTTTATATAGCGGTGCCTCATAACTCTCAAATGTTTGAACGTCCGTCCGTCCGTCCGTCCGTCCGTCCGTCCGTCCGTCCGGGCACACGAATTGGCAGTTACGTGACTATGTCACATAGGGATGGACTTGTTAAAGGTTAGGGTTAGTAACATAACTAATAGAAAAAACTAACGAATAATTTATTTATGTGACACTTATTCCGTTTATGTGACACCTTTTTAAAGAACAAATGGTCACATAAGTATCCATTCGCGAGAACGTCCGTCCGTCCGTCCGTCCGTCCGTCCGTCCGTCCGTCCGTCCGTCCGTCCGTCCGTCCGTCCGTCCGTCCGTTCACATAAGTATCCATTCGCGAGAACGTCCGTCCGTCCGTCCGTCCGTCCGTCCGTCCGTCCGTCCGTCCGTCCGTCCGTCCGTCCGTCCGTCCGTCCGTCCGTCCGTCCGTCCGTCCGTCCGTCCGTCCGTCCGTCCGTCCGTCCGTCCTCCGTCCGTCCGTCCGTCCGTCCGTCCGTCCGTCCGTCCGTCCGTCCGTCCGTCCGTCCGTCCGCCCGCCCGCCCGCCCGCCCGCCCGCCCGCCCGCCCGCCCGCCCGCCCGCCCGCCCGCCCGCGCGCGCGCGCGCGCGCGTGCGAGTTTCCGTGTTTCCGTCCGTCACAAAAATTTACCAATTGTAAATTTCCTTTTTAGTTGAAGAGCATTAGGGTCCAGATCGAAAAAAAATAGGTCAAAGCTGAATTTTTCTAAATATGTTCAGAATATCATTAGAAATAACATATCAAAACTCCCCATGAATCCGAGTGGAGCTTAATCCAGAATTCAAGATGGCGACCAAAGTGGCGACCAAAAATGACCAAAACTACAAATAGTGCAATTTTCGCCAAACCAATTCGAATTAAATGTGCCAAAACAAATAGAATATAACGCATAACTACTTTAACAGAAATTTTGACAATTTTGTATTAATATTACGTCCAAGATGGCCGCCAATAGCATCATACATAGCTCTCAGAAGGTGAGAAACGAGCGTTAACCGAATGGCACTAGGGTTGAAATTGGAAAACAATGCAAAAGCTGAAATATTCATGCAACATATTGAAATACCATCAAGCCCAACATATCACAGCTCTCCATGGATCCCACAGTAGTTTATGTATAATTCAAGATGGCCGCCAAAACAGTACAATCATGAATTACCTACAAATAAGCAGAGATCTGCTATGTATCAAAGTCAGAACATATTCTTTTGACGTATACTATCAGTTTAGTACCCAATGGCGTCTAACTGATATAATCAAGATGGTCACCCCAAGATGGCCGACTAAATTAATGTATTTCCTGTAATATGCAAAATGTTTTCCAAAGCCATGATATCAGAATTCAATAAAATATATAACTACACCATGAGACGCACGTCACATTTATTGTGTATCATCGTCGAGTACGTCAGGAGATATTTGTATAATATGTGTGCATGTTTGTCCGACGCATTGACTGCAGAGCGAAGAACAGTGAAGTCCAAGCTTTCTGTAGCCACATTGCTTCCCACATCCGCTCTTGCAATCATATGACACCATTTTCAATAGCTTTGCAGGGGCAATCGGATTTTCTGTTTCTGTTGGTACTAAGCAGTTTTCCTTTAGCTGCCAACCCCATTCGAGTGGAGAAAGAATATTCCCCATCCATTGTTGTACAGTGTGATACGTTCGGTACAAATGTTGTTTGGCTGCTGCACTTGTGGGCGGAAGAGATTCTAACTTGAACGTACTTGAGAGGGATGAGCGACTTATTGCTCTAGATATCTGTAGCGGTCAAGAGTGTCTGCCTTGTGAGCTCCATAAAGCTGAAGAAGAAACTGCTCGCCAACTGCAGCTACATCTTCTTTCGTGCTTGTTGCACGCGTAAACGTATCCAACCCAGCAATATCCTTATGTTTCTCTACAAGCTTGAATGCTTTCTTTTTCCTTGACCGAACAGTGCTGACACTATATCACATCCCGTGATCGCGTGTATGAACATTAGATGTTGCCTAACTTCTCCTATAGATTGCTGGATTTCCGCAATGTCGTACACGAACAAGGTATTGCCCTTCGACAACATGTGCAGGTGGCATTGTTCAGTGCCTTGTGACACAAGCATTACCAGCAAGTCCGTGTCTGTTCCAACAACCACTACGTCCTTTGGTCGGGATCGTGCAATCGATATTGCTGTGGCAACAATTAGACTATCCGCGTCAGCCTCAGCCTGCTTTATGACTACATCGTGAAGTTTCAACTCTTCAACAAGCAGCTCTATAAATCTTGATTTGTTCCATTAGTCAGGAATGCTTATTGGGTAGTCACTGTTTTCATGTCTGCATCAAATAATATATCACGGGAAGTGGTTTTTGATGCTCTTCGTCTCGTTGTTCCGCTAATTTCGTAGATGCCTGGCTGCTGTAACCATCAAACACCACGACGACCTCACTGCCACTAAAATGATCTGCAATGTATGATACGTAGGACTTACAGACCTCCTTGTAAGTTGCATTTGTCGGCCAAACGACTGTGTGAAGGAGGTAACCTCCATCAATGACAAATGTTGCCTCATCAGGAAACGTGGATTGCGGATCAACTTTTGATTTCAACAATGTGCCAAGTGCACTTTTGGCAGTTCTCCTCAATCCACCATCATGAAAGAGAGACGTAGGCTGAGGTGCCAGCTCATACGCTAAGAACTGTTCCATTTCAGATCGACTTAATCATGTTAATCGATGCGTTGATTGTTTTCACTCTGTCATTCCTTTTCAGCTTTACATCTGTAAATGTTTTATCTGTCATGGAATTTGCTGCTTTTTGGCATATTTCAAACGCCATGTCACAGTTCACCGACATGTCGGCAACTAAACCAGTTGCTATTGCAACAACTGACTTAGAATGACTGTGGGAAAATGGCGAATGTACTCGTAACAATCGCAAAAAATGTATCGTAGTCCTTATGATCACGTGATTGTGAGCTTGCATGTAAATCCCTGTGCTGATCCGATGTACTGGTATGGACGCCTGTGAATGTTTCAAGACTCACATATGGGCACACAGCGGGGTAATGCATGAACCCACTTTGTTAATGAGCTACCTGTGATGCCACGGTCATGGGTCATCCCACCTGACGATTTCAACAAGCGCATCAGCTCTTGCTCGATTGTCTGATTGGTAAAATTACCGCCCCAAAAGCGATCAGTTCGTCGAATGGTAAAATACAGACCTTCAGTGAACTGCTGGTAGTCTTTTTCGGCCATGATAGATTCTAGTTGTTCCATTTGCTGTAGGTAGAGTCTGGCAGATTTTGCGTAGGCAAGGTGGCCAGCAGCATGGAACAGCGGTATCATTCTCCTTATGAAATATTCCAGTCGCCTGTGCGTTCAGCTCTGATCAGTAGTCTCAAAAGAGACACCTGCTCCAAGTAGTTGACCCAAAGCCTCCCAGTGCGACTGTCATTTGCAGCATGTTCCATCAACTTACCAAGTACCATGACTGAGTTTCTGCCAGAACTACTAACATCCTCTTCTACACTACCTTGACTGTTCTAGTTGTGCCATTTGCTGTAGGTAGAGTCTGGCAGATTTTGCGTAGGCAAGGTGGCCAGCAGCATGGAACAGCCGTATCATTCTCCTTATGAAATATTCTAGTCGCCTGTGCGTTCAGCTCTGATCAGTAGTCTCAAAAGAGACACCTGCTCCAAGTAGTTAACCCAAAGCCTCCCAGTGCGACTGTCATTTGCAGCATGTTCCATCAACTTACCAAGTACCTGACTGAGTTCTGCCAGACTAACATCCTCTTCTACACTACCTTGGCTGTTCAAAAGTGATGCATGAAGTCGACGTAATGACTCGGCATCAACAGTATCTGATGATTCCGGTTTCTCAAGCAGAAGAGAAGTTATGGCAGCTGAAGTTATCAGGTGAGCACGGACAGCTCTAGCATATGCATGCCCCGTTAACATGTGAATAACAGTTCCTGGAGCGTACACAGTCTCCCATAATGCTTCTAATCCGCTTCCCGCCATGATAAATCCAACTGATCCCATACATGACATCAGTAGGTGAAAACAACCCAATCGTGTGATTATATTCGACAGATCTGGCGATGCAGCCACTATCTCTGTGGCTTTGATGTAAAGCGGTTGGTCAAATGTGACAATGCACATATTCTGCCCATGCTTGTCACATTGGCTTTGTGCAAAACACAATGCCGTAAATATTGTGCTCAGGTTTGTTGGATCTATATTAATGAATGGAAGAATATCGATTCGGCTTTTCTCATGCGTTTCGCCTGTTACAGCCACCTGCATGAACCCACTCCATGACGGTCAAGGGGTAAGATTTGTAGAAAAGCTTGCTATAACTACAGCCGATCAACAGCTACTGCAACCACCAAACTAGGTGGGTCAATTTTTGGAGCTTCAATTGGGCCAAGCTTCACTGACTGCAGGCCGGGTACGGTTGGTTTCTTGTACGTTTTAATTGGAATTTCACCAAACTTTCCTATTAACTCTCTGTATTTCCTTGTAATCGTCGACAAAGCACATGCTACTTAATATATCTATCAACTCCCGAGATGCATACTTTCTGTGTATGTAGACAGCTATTGCTAACAGAATTGGCGATATAAATGACCTTGGTCTGCATGCAGCTATTATAGAATGAGCTATGGCTGTACATCGCCTGTCTATATTCGTACGTCCCGTTGATGCTTTTGATTTTACTGCACCGTGAAGAAACCGGGCGAGACTTTCTGGAACTAACGAGCAGCCATTATTCGTGTCATCCATCGTTGGGTATTCAGAACAATTATATACCTGCGTTCTGATATCATCTCTGATTATGGACATATCTACAATTCTGTCTTTCTCTGTTGAAGCATTTGCCTTTTTTTCAGCTTACCAAGTATCACGAAGCACATTGTGTCCTTTATCGCGGAATGTGGCAATATTTGAAACACCTGGAACACTTGTAATAATCAAATGATCACCATAATGCGCTTGTAGCTTTTGTCTGAGATACTGTTTTGTGTACCCTTCAATACCGTCCAAATACTTGTCCATTATTTCAGAAATTTATGAAAGTTAGTATTGGCATTCGTCATTCTCATCTAGGTACTCACATACTTTATCAAACGCCGTGTTTCTCAACACATCTTTGGGTCTTCCTCTTTCGGGATTTGATGTAGATTCTGGGCGTCCTCTCCTAAATGCAACTGCGCAATCGTGATGATATATAGCTTCTGCAGCCACCAAATCATTGTTTGTCTGGATACTCATCATCACCGCCTTTCCCCAATTATCATGTCGATTCTTAGCAATTTACATGAGCGTTTCCAAGTATTCGATGGTTTCAGCAGAGTGGAACTCTTTCCTACGCGCTTTGGGTTGCTTGTAACCTACATGTATCTTCTCCGTGCAAAACAAACAATCCGTTTTACTGTCAAACTGCTTACAATCAGATCGCAGCGTTGCCCCCGTAACAATCTCTGGAACATCTGGGGCTTTTCGTTTTTGTGCCTCCAGTGTGGATTTGCGTGTATACTCTTTGTAACAGTTGGCGTGTACATCAAAAAGCGGTACTACTGTTCTCAGAAGAGCATTGAACCCATCACTGCGAGTGACACTGGCTGTAATCAACGAGGCATGACCCTTTTCGCCAACGGTTTGTGTTTTCGCAGAGGCAAACAGCTCTTTACAAATAACACACTTCCCATCCATGCTGTAAAATGATCAGAACATGTCGATGCTAGTATGTGTACTAAGATATTCTGAAATAACAATTTGTCATAAATACGCAAACGTACTCTATATCAATAATGGTTTAAATCATGGCGTTTTTGTGTCTTCTCGGCGTATAGGAGCGTATTGCTATATTAGTATTTAAACTATTACGTCATCAGGGGCGTAGCTAGCCAATTTGAATCTGCAGGCCCGGTTGACGACTTCGAGCACCGTTGGTGCGAGTATGCGAGGGGGGTCTGGGGGCATGCCCCCCCCCCCCCACCAGAAAAAAAATTCGAAACTAGAAGGTACATGAATTTTTTTTCGAAACTAGAAGGTACATGATGCACTCTCAGACTGGCACATTTCAAAACATTTTCTCGAAAATTCTACAGGCCCGGGCCTGCAGTGCCTTAATGCATCTACGCGCCTGGTCATGCTGATTTATGCAAGCCCACTTCTGCTACTATTGTTAGATTGTGAAATGTGCGTTGCGCCATTTTGGCTGGATAAATGGGGCTTATGCGTTTTGTGATCAGTGTAGAACCAGATCGGCCTGCGCATCCGCGCAGTCTGATCAGGGTCTGCACTGCTCGCTTGTTACTTGGTGAATGATCCATTGTGCCTAATTGAACAAGATGTTTCAGTGTCAACATATAAATCTACGCTTTAAGACCCGGAGCTAGAAATGCCACAAATACACAATTATATTATTATTTCTACGGTCAGCATCAGATTATTATTATTATTATTATTATTACGTTTTATAGATTTTTTTGTCCGTTCAAACTAATATTTCGTTAAAAAATGCATTTTTCTCTTTTTTTTAAATCTTTTTTATGTCGAGTTCCAAATTTTTTTTATTGTAGTACCATAATATGTGCATAATATTCTATTTGAGATGATATGCTGACATATTATGCAACAAAAAAAACAGTTTGCACTATTTCTTGTGACATTTATAACACTGGACGATTACGGCAGCCATCTTGGACGCCATCTTGAATTCTGAGTTAAGCTCCAGTCGGATTCATGGGGAGTTTTGATATGTTTCAGGTGATGATATTTACAAACTATACAGAAAAATTCAGCTTTGACCTATTTTTTTTCGATCTTCGTCATCTTTTGATCTAATACTCTTCCACTATTTAACTTCTCTTTCCCTTTGCGGAAATCTTTCATATTTTACCCGCCCCTTCTCTGATACTCATACATCATTCTGCAACAAACCTACGACCCCCATTTATGCCAAGGCTCAAGGTCACGGACTTATAAACTTAGAAAAAAACTAAAACTTAACAAATATAAATTTCCTTATAACTTCTCTTTCCCTTTGCGGAATGCAGTGATATTTTACCCGGCCCTTCTCCGACACGCATACATCATTCTGCAACAAACCTACGACCCCCATTTATGCCAGGGGTCAAGGTCACGGACTTAGAATGTCTAGTTTGCTTTTTTCAACTGGAACCACCATCGCACTCTCCATATGTGCTGACATAGTCTTTTATCTGAAAATGATAGTATGCGAGCTGGAATTCATTCTAGGTCAGGGCTGACGCGGGGAGGGGGGGGGGGGGTGGGGGTATTCCGTAAGCCCCCGCTTACTGACAAATCTAGTTTAAAGCTGAACACCACCTATTACATAGAAAACATAATAATTAATTAATTAATATAAGAAAACAAGTAACAAAAACAAAAACAGCGATTAATTTCCACCAATAAAGTTAGGTTTTGCCGGCGCTCGTTCGAATCTCGGCTGGACCTAAAACTTTTTTCTTTTTTTTTTGGCTAAGCGCGTTATTAATGTTCAATATGTATTCATAATTATTCAACCACCAATATTATTGAATTATTGGATTATTTAAATTGTTTACTGCACCAATATTATTGAATTATTGGATTATTTAAATTGTTTACTGCACCAATATTATTGGATTAATAAAATTACTGATTGTTTACTGATTATTTACTGCGTATTACTGATTATTTAATAAAATTCAACAACATTTCATAAAATAATTATAAATTTTATAATTAATTTTATAATTAATTATAAAATTAATTATAAAATATCACAATTCCCATTACGCAAACACGTCTTATTTGGAATTAATAAATCACTGAACTACTTTCGGCAAGGGAGATAATCAATATCATGCGAACTATTTTCATACGAGCCAAGCGGATTGTTCTGTTTATGATTAGTATATATAGTTTTAAGCTATCTCCTGTGATATATAATGATACATTACGTTGTTATGTTATGGGTACTACTACATGTTGTTTCAATAGCGTATCTCTGTAACGGTATTGTTGTAGATAGAGTTGCAAATAATTTAATAATTATTACGTTCAAATGGTGGCGTAATACTGATAGCACTTCTGTATAACTGTGATTGTCATAAATGGCGCAACAGTCGTGAGGTTAAGGTCGCCGACTTCAATGATTTAATTACCGATTCCCGAAAGGGTCGGGGTTTCAAACCTCGACGTGTTATAAAAAAAATTCTCCATATATATTATTTTTGTGATTTTAATATTTTTTAATATTTTCACAATTTTATGATTTTAATAAAAATACCTATAAATTGATAGAAACTTACCAACAATTAAAGTGTCTGTCTTTAAGTAATATATACACAGACAGTTTGTTACTGATGTTTTAAGTTTAAGTAATATATACACAGACAGTTTGTTACTGTTTTTTTAAGTTTGAGGTACTGTCTATACTGTCTATACCATATAATGTTTTTACTGTCCCAAAATCTTTTTTTTTGGCTGTCACAATTAATTAATTTTCGGACAGCAAACATTTTTTTATGAATTTGAAATAATTATTGTCCTCCATCTGCTCACAACACTGTTCGAACTGCGCCTGTGGCTACCACGACCAGAATTCACTGGCCGCAAACACAATAGCCATCGGCGTCTATTTATTAAATTATTATTTTGTATTTTATTTGAATTCCGCGTGAACGCTGAATTTTGTGTCAACACCATTTACAGAAAATATTGGTGATTTTCTAAACGAATATCGGAGAAATGCGGCTATATATTTTGTCAATTTTCAACATCATTTACGGAAAAAAATTACTGATTTTTTAAAACAATATCGGCACAACTAAATACGGTGATAGAATTTTTGTCAACTTTTCAACACCATTTCCGGAAAATATTACTGATTTTCTAAAAACAATATCGGCGAAGGTGTACTGAACTACTCTTTATTTTAAATAACCCGCCGTCTAATAGATCTGTGTATAATCGAGAGTATATCGTTAATTGTCATGTTGTCTCCGACAGTGAGGTGTTGCGGCACACATCAAAACGACACGTCAATTTCAAAACATTGCCTAAGGGTCACAGCTGTGTGGTGTCATCAGATCAACACCTCGTCACACACAACTACGCATTATCGATTTTTTCCCCACACAAAGCGACGTGTATTTACAACTAGATCTGTGTAATGTGTCGGGTGTAGCCAAAGACCATACATAAATTCGTAATTAGTCACAGATGTAGCATTAAAATATAATCGATTTCCTTAAATTACGTCCGCATGTTGACAGATATTTCAGAGCAGACGTCATCGTAATTTGCCGTTATTTATTTCCAAAATTAACCATATATTCTGTAAATGGCGTTGAAAGTTGACAATAAATTAAGACCAGATCAGTACGTTAAATCGCTATCGACGACAACTGACGATCCGATGAGAGAGTAATACCGTTTAAGCGTATCCAATGTTAAATATACATCGTTTTTTATGACTTTCGTAGTTTTTACCGAGAAATTCAAACCGTTTCCAATTATTGGGGAACATAATATCATGATTAGCACATCGTTTCACTAAGCGGGGGCTACTCAGGAAATGGGATCACACGGTCTATTGTTTACACTGGATTAATGGCGGCCTCCATGAGGTCTCGGGTAAATCTTATTTTTCAATAATACGACTGTGGTTTCTTCCCTTTAGTGTGTTCCAGCCGTTAACACTTATTTAGCAACATTACTTAATATGTAGTTAGTCTGAACATTCTGCAGAGAAATCTGAATTGGACGGAATCGAGCGTTGTTTAAACTTAGTCCGGTTCATATGCACAGGTCAAAATATGAACTGAAAATGGCGCTTTGTGTGACAGAAATCCGTACGCGGACGAATAAAAAAAATATTTTGTTATAAATATCACATACAGCGAAACAGCGGTAGCATCTACTGTTTTAATAATATGCATACATATTGTAATTAATGTTTAATAGTGATATACTTATGAATAATATACGATACTATGGTTTATACTCCAGCACTATGTTTTTAAGGCTGTGTGATTTGCCTCAATATAAACTGGATTAATTAATACTTATATTCATGCGCTTCATGACAACATCATTACATTTAAAATATACAAATATTACTTAAAGGGGTACCGATATGATACATTTTAATAATATAAATATTGAAAATACACATTACAATCGCTTACAACATAAGTTATTGATTGAAAATAGTCACTGCATCGTGACCTATTTGACCGCATTACCTATTGCGCGGCAACCTCATCAAATCCCCTGTTTACATAGGTAACCGGGGGTTTGGTGAGGTAGGCTCGCTAATACAATGTTTGCGTAATGCCCTGTCGTCCGTCCGTCCGTCCGTCCGTCCGTCCGTCCGTCCGCCCGCCCGACCGCCCGCCCGCCCGCCCGCCCGCCCGCCCGCCCGCCCGTCCGTCCGTACGTCAGATCCTTCAAAGTTTTTCAATCTACTATATCTTTTTTTAGTGTCCATGCCTCGCCCCAAGGCGCGACATGCAGGCCACGACCATCTAGTCTACAAAAAGTGGCGTCGTTTCTTGTTTTTTTTTCAATTCTTTTTCCATTTTTAGCCAGGTTTTTTGAGAAAAAAATCCAGGCTATTGGATTGGTGAAATCCGGGTGGGCGGGCGGCGGGCGGGCGGTGGACGAGGGGCGGGCGGGCGGTGGACGGGGGGCGGGCGGGCGGCGTCCACAATCAATGTTAAGTGTTCTTGTTTGAGTCCATTTCTTTGTTACTGTACCACCTAGGACCACCAAACTTTCACAGCTTCATAATCAAGGGGTGCCCACCACATATCACTATCAAACATGTTACTTTTTTTTTAACTTGACCCATTTTTTCCGCGCAGTCGACTTAGCCATTTTCAATGTTAACTTTTCGCGTTTACAATGTTAAGTTTTCGTGTTTAAGTCCATTTCTTTGGTACTGTACCACCTAGGACCACCAAACTTTCACAGCTTCATAATCAAGGGGTGCCCACCACATATCACTATCCAACATGTTACTTTTTTTTTTAGCTTGACCCATTTTGTCCGCGCAGTCGACTTAGCCATTTTCGATGTTAAGTTTTCGCGTTTACAATGTTAAGTTTTCGTGTTTAAGTCCATTTTTTTGGTACTGTACCACCTAGGACCACCAAACTTTCACAGCTTCATAACCAAGGGGTGCCTACCACATACAACTATCCAACATGTGACCATTTTTTTACCTTCACCTATTATTTCTACGTAATTAACTTAGCCATTTTCAACGTCAACTTTTTAACGTACGTCTGGTTAAAGTTTTTTGGTTAAAACTTGTTTGTTATACTATATCTCTGCAACTGCTTCACCCATTACCTTCAAACTTCACATGGGTGTTCATCATCATCCATATTTTCATTCTAACCCCCCCCCCCCCCCAACCGTGCGGCCCCTGTGCCCAATGTCAAGGTCAAATTACTTTGAATTTGTTTGTTAAAGTTTTTTCGTGTGCTATATCTCTGCAACTGCTTCACCCAATACCTTGATACTTCACATGGGTGTTTATCATCATTGTCGCACCTGCTTGCGGAAAGCGCGATATCGTCTGCATTTTGGCATACGTCCGTCCGTCCGTGTGTCCGGTTAAACTTTTTTGGTTAAAGTTTTTCCATCTACTATATCTATTTTTTTAGTGTCAATACGGTCGCAAACTCAATCCATACTACAGACTGCGTGAGCCCCTTGGGGCAAAAGGCGTGAGACAGAGTGTCGTTATTACGAACAACCCATCGACGATCGACCAGAACCAGCAGCTCTTAGTCCGCTTCCCCAACCTCGGAGCTAGCGATGTCATTGTGCCGGGGACTGTTCGCCTCGCTTTCACTATTTCGCTGACGTCGACGGACGCGGACCGAACCGTCGTTCAGAACCTGGGTCGCGCCATCGTGAAGAAGACATTGATAAAGATTTCTGGTAATGAGGTGATGTCGATCGACGACAGCGACGTCTACGATAGCTATCAGGACCTGTGGAAGACGGCGCAAGAGCGCGAAAATGCGGTCTGTCAGGGTATTGACACCAGCCGAAATAAGAACGTAACCAAACTTAGAATCGGGGCTGGTGACAAGTCAGATAACGTCGCGAGTGACAATGCGATCGCGGCCGCTTACGGCAACCGTTTCTACATCCCGCTCGACTTTGAGTTGCTGGAGAGTCACATGCCCTACTATCAGAGTGCTTTGGCGGACCGCCTCGAATATGAACTAACGTTCAACGACTACGGCCGAGTTCTCATAGCCACTGACATGGCATCATCGACGTATGCTATCGACAATGTTTCGCTGGAGTACGACATGGTCACGATGCCCGAACTCACGCGATTGATCAGAACCCAGTACGCCGGGCGCGTTGCCATACTTTACGACGGAGTTCTGCGCCACCGCAAGATGACGAAAGACAAAAGCGACACATTGTGGAATATTAATGTCAACGTACCCGCCCGCTCGATGAAAGGTATACTGATGCTGTTCGAGGAGGGTCGATTCGCGCTCGGTGTTAGAAAAACCGACAAATTCTATAACCCCAAAATCACAAAGGTAGAGGTGACGATCGAGGGAGTCCCCAATCAACTCTACATCGCGGGTGTTCGCGCACACCAGCAGTGGGACGAAGTCAGAAAAATGTTTGCTGCCGGCTCTAAGCGCTCCCCGGAGGTTGCCGCGGTTGCCAAAGACATGCAGCTCTCGGACGTCTCCCTCGCGGAGTTCCTGACTACCAAATACGCGTTATGGCTAGACATGCGAGCCAGCGACGACGACCAAATGCACGGTAGTGGACGCCAAGTTGATAACAGTAGCGAGTGTGTGACGATCCAGATAACCAAAGAGGCGGATGTAGCTGGGCCATTGAACGTGTACTTATATATAATTACAGACGCACAACTCAACATCGAAGATGGTCGATACGTCTCAGCGCTCCACTGATTTAATAAATCAATCTGAAGATTTAACTCTACCGAAAGATGCCCACTCTGCCATAATATGTGGGCAGACAGGATGCTGAAAAACGGTTTTCATCCTGGACTTGCTCGAGGGGTCCTACCGCAATGCCTTTTGACACATTGTGATCCTGTGTCCCACTGTGCGGCACAACGATACTTATCAGCGGCGCCCGTGGATATGGGCCGACGCTGAGATATACGTCCTTGACCCCGGCGACAGGCTTCACGATTGGTTGCGTGTCTTCTACCAAATATTCCAGGGCGAGCCGACCCTATATGTGATTGACGACTGCTCGGCCAAGGCGGCGATGACCAAAAAGAAGGACATGCTCTCTGAGCTCGCATTTTCTGGCCGCCATGCGGGGCAAAGTTTATGGATCTCCACTCAGAAGTACAACGCCGTCCTCAAGGTTCTGCGTGAGCAAACTAAATGGGTTGCCCTCTTTCACTGCAAGGACCGAGACTCAATCGATGACTGTCTTCGAGAGAACGACGTTATCCCAACGCGCGAGGAGTGCCTGGAGGTTCGACAAATGCTTTCGGAAACTAAGCACGCCAAGCTTCTGCTAAAGACTGATCAACCCACAAGTTATGAAGTTATCAATTAATTATTGAGCAATTATTATGCTGAATAATGCTTAACAATGCTGAACAAATGCTTAGCAATTGATTAACATTGCTGAACAAATGATGAACAAATGTTGAACAATGTGGGATTGCTCCGCTTAATAATTGTTCAGCAAGTATTGCTTTGTTGCGAGCATAACGGTGATCATAAGTATCGGGTGGTGCACTTGGCAATATGTTAAACTTATGAGGCTTGTCAGAATAGTACACCCAACACTGTTGGAATAAATAAAATAATGAACTGCAACGAACTTCTCGAACAGCTAATGGAAGAAACACTCGTGCCGATATCTTTCCTGAAAGATGGTACGACTGCCGACACGCCTGAAACTTCTTTCCTGAAAGATGAAACACCTGTTGGCACGACTGCCGATACGGTATCTGCCCAACCGCACACCACCCCCCCCCCCCCCAATCCAATCGCGATTGGAAGAATTGGAACATGGAACAGTGGGATGAAAGAGCGGCTAGCTGCGCTGGTTGCTGGGGGACAATCGGAGCATTATCTCGGTAGGCGTCTCTCAGTTTGTCAGGTGGATAAGATGTCAGATGCGGAGATTGATAAAATGTATGCGCGATACGAATCTAGGTTAGGTGCAGAGATGACAAAAACTCTTGGATAGGCGGCTATTCATTTGTACGCTACCACTGTTAGTATACTTCTCCCTATACCAAACACCGCGGGGTTGATTCGCGATCTAGAGACTGACCCTTTTATAGGACACACTCTTAGAACAGTCTGCTGCTCAATTTATCACAAGTTTGGAATGTACTTAGCTCCGCTGACAACCATGTTGACCACGGGTAAACACTGTCAATTTGGACATGAACTATAAGCTCAGAAAATGATGACACAAGACGCACCTGCGAGAGTGAAGGAACCACAATCCCCGATTGCTCCAACACTGTTGAACCCGATTGCAGCACTTCCAACTCCGATTGATCATCCAACGGCGTTGGGGGTTGCACGACATAAAAACCCAAAAAGACAGGCAGCTGGGCGGGCAGCGGCTGCCACCCGAAAAGTTAAATAAGATCAAATACTCGCCGAGCTTCGAGGGGCCAAACAATCATTGCAATCGGGAATTGCTGTTCCAGCCGCTCCTCCAATCCATTCGCGATTGGAAGAATTGAAACAGGAGCCCCAATCGAAATTGGAGTTGGGGACAGAGACAGCAAAACATCTGAAGACAGCTACAACCACACCTGTGCATTTGGAAGTGCAATCCCCGATTGCTGTAGCTCCTACCTGGATCATCCCGTGGGTTGTTGGTGGTGGTCTGGCAGTTGTGGGCACCCTCTGTGTGCTGAACTACCTTTCGAAACAACCCCCATCAATTCACGAATTGGAGTTGGAGGCGGTTCCGAAGAAAGTTACGAAACCGATTGCGCCCCATTTAAACATTGATTGCGATCCCTTTTATATGCAATAATTATAGTTATCAACAATGGCTGAAAACGATGGTAAAATGATAGTGAATGCGCTTTATCACGCCGTGGTGATATCGGGTCTCAGTATCGGGTTTGCTCGACTATCAAAGATGGCCTTCGGAGGGCCCGCTCCCAAATTGGACATGACTGTGAGAGACGTAGGGCTGGTGACCTTGAATGTAGCGGCCGCAGTTGGGACTCGAGATTATCTAGTTAAAGCTGGAATTCTACCCTCTAATATATGGAAATAACGGCTTCGATCGGACTAATGATAGGTGGTGCAGTTGTGAGCGCTGTGGCATTCGGCGGTAGCAACTATTTATTCTCGTTAATAGGAAAATCAGACGCGGATGAGGAGCGCATGCGTCACGATGTATCTGAAGAACAACGCAAGAGCGCAGACGCAGCATGGTCGAAAAAACGAACCGCCCATCTGGACTGGGTCAACGAAGAGCTTCGCCGTGAGAATCACGCCGCGCAAACTTTCCATAACGTTGAAGAAGCCAGCCGCGAGTACGCGCTGGCATATCCGCTGAGAAGTCTCTCTCGCGCCGCTGGATCCCGAGCCCCAACTTTCAGATTTCTATGTACCGTCAGAGGCCCAAAAAGACCGCGAGATCGCGTTCATCGTCGTGGGAATGGGTGTGGTGGGTCTCGTCAGCTACTATATTGGAAAAGCAATAAGCAAAAGCAATAAGCAAAAGCATTAATTATTATTTTTTTTTTTTTTAAATAATATATATATATAGAACGATGTTAGTTGACGAACTTTATTTTGCTCTGATCGATGTAGGCTACATTGCCATTAAACACCGTTTTGCTGGCGCAAAGGGTCCGATTCGTCTGGCCCAAGATTCTCTTGAGACGTGGCGCGAGGACGAAAAAGCGGCCACCCTTTTCGCAAAGCGGATGTGAGATTCCTCCGAGTTAGATTCCTCCGAGTTAGATTCCCCCTTCAGAACTTAACCGGCAGCTGCAGCGAAATTTCCAACAAAGGTTTAGTATTGACGACAGTTACCAGACGATCTGGCCAGGGCATGTTGGAGACTGCTCGACCTACTAGAATACCTCGCATACGATGGACACGCGCAAGCTTGATACCAAACTATCGGTTCGCCTAGCGCGCAAGCTAGCGAACACATACTACAGCCCCCGCGGCTACTGGAAGGGACTCGCGGCCATCAAGAACCTTTCCGCGGCGACCAAGGTTTCCGAAAACGCTGCCAAGGAATGGCTCAAGAAGCAGGCCATCTGGCAGATCTATTTACCCGCACCTCACAACATTCCGCGGCCGAAATTCGACGTGCCGGTGCCGAACGAAGTCCACCAAGCAGACCTCCTGTTTCTCCCTCACGATCGCGTCGGTCGCAAGACGTACAAGTACGCACTGACAATCGTTGACGTAGCGAGTCGGTATAAGGGGGCTGAGCCGCTGGCCACTAAAGAGTCTAAGGAGGTGGCAGAGGCTCTTTCCCGAATATATAAGAGGAGTCCACTCAAATGGCCGAATCTTCCCCAGGTCGATCCCGGCCGAGACTTCATGGGCGCGGTCTCTCATCTATTGGCTAAACACAACGTTTCTGTTAGACGCGGCCGCGTCAACATCCACCGGGACCAAGGGATCGTGGAGCGGTTCAATCGAACCCTTGCTGAGAGACTGTTCTGGCACCAATATGCCAAAGAGCTTGTAGACCCACATACGCGATCGACCGAGTGGGTAACCATGCTGCCTTCCGTGGACTCTGCACTGAACGGTGAGGTGACCAGATTGATTGGTAAGAAGCCCGTAGATGCCATGAAGTCTAAAAAGGTGTCGCACAAACCATCTGCCGTCTCGCGCAGGCGACCTGTTGGTTTAGAGGAGAAACGGCTTCCATCGGATGTTGCCGTCCGGTACCTCTATCAACCGGGAGAGCTCGAAGGTGGTCGCCGCCGCGCGACTGATCCCGTGTGGTCTCTCAATGTATATCATCTGGATCGATCTATTACCAAACCCGATGAGCCCGTGCTCTACTATTTGGATAATGGTCCGTCGCGCGGGTTTGTTCGCGAAGAACTTCTTGCGGTGCCTTCTGACACCCAGCTACCCCCAGATTGTCCGTCGTCATAGTCGGTCAGGCTCTCGTCAGAATCTTTAGTATTGTCCCCTTTTTTAGAGTCCTTTTTTTGTTTTACCTATGTTAGAGGCTCGGTGTGTATACCATCTTCATCACTCTTCTCTTGCCGACTACCCAAATTTACTCTGGATGTAAATTTTCATTACTCCACCGTTCATACAGAACCCTATATTTTAGCCACGTCTTTATGGCCTTCCAACGCGTTCTTATATCTATCCCAACTCACGCTGTTGGTTATCTTACTCATTCCCTTCGAGGAATGCTTCACTACGCCCGGGGTTTCAGGTGTAGTTGGTTGTGTGGCCAGCGCGCGTCGTTGGTGCCTGGAGTCTTTGCTCTCAGCCAGCTTTTCTACGAAGTAACACTTACTGGATAGCGCTATAGCTCTATGTCCTTGGAACTCCATCTTGAACAGCATAGGTTCCCTGTTACTCCATTGGTCCCATGCGAGCCAGTTGCGCTTATCTTTATCGTATGTCGCACGTTCTTTAGGCTTCACCAGTACGTCAAGGCTTTCATCATCGTTATCTGTACTATCCGGCTTAGCACTCACACCTATGTACATGCTGTCCGTATCCATCTGAATTAGTTCAAAGTCCTTTCTCGATATGTACTTGTCTAGGAAGTCGTAATAGAACTCTAACATTCTCAGCTTGGCTAGTTGGTACACGGCTATCCCACAGTGAAATGGTCTCTTAACAGCACACTTAGCCTTCCTACTAGATATCTCATACGCGTCTCCGATCTCTTCCAGATCTTCGAAGAACGCTGAGCGTAGTGCTTTATCCACACAGCTCTCATTGTTAGTGTACGTAGTGTTAAGGTGTCTCTCTGGTGCCTCAATCATCTTACCACAACACGAATTACCAACCAGCTTCATTATTTCCGGCTTCTTCGATTCATCTACGTCTCCGGTCCTCCTAGCCGCAGTCACCTCTTCGACAAACCACGCGAAGGGTTTTCCAGCTTCGTAATGTAGGATCCTGTGGAGGCCGGTTATCACTAGCCCGTGCTCTAGATACCACTTCAACAGCGGGGCGTACAGCAGCATCTTTTTTGCCGACAGTGTGCCCACTAATTTTTGTCCGTCTCCTCGCTTCCTGTCTGTGTTTTCCAGATACTGGAGCATGTGCTCTGGAACCTCCTCCTCTTCAACTACCCTGTTTATGAACAGCGGAGGCATCTCTTCAAACTTTTCTCTCAGGCTCTCGGGGACTTCTATATCCACCTCGGCGAACCCGAACCAGTAATCGCTTCCCCTGTGTACCCTTTGGCAGAACTTGTCTATGATATTTGGGTTGTGGGGTGTCTTATTGTGATGTATAGTTTCCTTAACGCACGGCATCTCTTTTTTTGAGTGTCGACAGGTACAGGACGTTAGCGTCGTACCCGAGGACTGCCCGACACGGTTTCCCTTCACCCTTACTGTTTGGGCGTATCTTAGAAACACCTGCCTCGGCGTATCTGGTGAACACGATAGACGGTCCTCCGACTATAGCTCCCTGTAACATCTCGTACGTCTCTTCCTCTGGGGCGTACAGCTGGCCAGTCTTCGGTCCGGATCCAGCTTTTCCCGGGATACCAGCACTTGCCGACGCCGTTCCTCGCATCAGATATTGGATAGCTACTCCTGGCAGGGTAACGGCGTCTTTGAATATATCTACTCCTCTGTGTTTGTAAAAGTCACACATCTTACCTAAGGCCTCTAGAATAGGTGATATGTCGAGATCGTTGTAGTATCTCACCCAGTCCTTAAATATTCTCATTCCTTTCTCCTCGAAAATTCTCCTGCACTCCTCCAGCTGCTCCTCGGTTACCATCATCTCACATCTGAGTTTGGAATACCAGTGCTCTATGTCAGGGAGCCCTTGATAGTCTAGCTTGTCTACAGAATCAAACCACTCATACGGGAAGAAGGACTTTTGAGATGAGCAGTCGTATGCCCTAATCCACTTATCGTAACTGACTCCCGGACCAAGATACAGGAGAACATCCATGAATCTGAATTCCGGAGTGAATAGGAATATGGTGTCGTTAGTCCGCTTGCCTACCATAACTTTCGTGGTCGTGTCTGCCAGCTTTCCCACCAGATGTTTCTTGATGAGGTTGATGTCATACCTACTGCAGTTGAAACCCAACACTGGGACCTGATCTATCCACCTGTTTATCTCATCCACTTGGCGAGGCCTGAGGTGCTCCGTGTCCTCAAACCTGTACCGGCGACCCACTTCTTCTCGAATGTCCCTACCCCTCTCCTGCAGATCTTCTATGAACCAGTTTGGCAGGATCCGTGTCACAGATGTGAGATACGGTTCCGGACAGGCTGTCCCCTATGCTAACGCTTACGGGCACGTGCTCTGTATCGTACGATAGGTCTGGCGTTTGGTCGGTCCTCCCTTCCTTACTCAGATACGCTTCAAAATCGTATACTATTTGGTACGGGTACAGTGTGGTGGAACATTCTGTCTTAATCTTAGCGCCGGTTCTGTTATACTTACACTCCCACATTATCACTAGGTTAAATCCTGCGTTACGGATCTCTTTATCCCGCTTGTTGCTGGTGCGAAACTCGTAGGATCTCGCCGGGTGATGTTTCGGACAGCCGTGCCAGAAACACCCATGATACTGGTACACCGTGTCATTTTCCCTGCAGTATACATCTACTGGAGATCCACAGATCCACCTCTCCCCGCCGTGCCCACACTGCTCGTGGTGGATGTGCACGTTCTCCTCACTCTCAACAGACACCATCCAATCAAGTGCCCCTAGGCTTCCAACACTCTTTGGGTAGAAGGCCTTCCCGAACGCGGAGCGAGGGTGCTCGATAACTTTCCCTTCGCATACGGCGTGTGTCTCGCCCTTCATGCACTTGGGTCCGTGCCGAGTAACGTTACTAGCCTTCGTGAACCTCTGTTTGCAAGTGTCGCATGCGTACGTTTTCGACAGACCTTTTAGCTTGGTTATCAGGAACGCGTGGTTTTTGTAGATGCCTTTCGTCATATGCTTCGTACTTACCTCTTCATAGTGTGCTGGTGCCTTCCTCAACCACCATATTCCACTCTCGGTTGGCTGATATACTTCTATACCCACCTTAAACTTCTCCTCAACCTTTTTCAGCTCGTCTATCGGAATAGGCCCGTGCTCTCTCTTACCAAAATACTTTGCGATCATCTCTTCGGCTTTGACGGGTACACCTGTCTGGTTGCGCCCCGCCGTGAACGGCCAGGCACCTGAATAGACACAGCTCATCGTCGTATTTGGCTAACGAGTACATACCTTTCTTATTCCTCAACCAGTTTGGGAGAGGTCCACCAGCCGCATGTTTCGAAGTCAGCCCGAGATCTACTCCTCGTGTTCCCTGCACTAGTTTTATATAAACCTGCTCCCACCTCACGAACGTCCATTTCGTGTTGGGCCTCTCGACTTTATCTATATCCATCCTCTTTTTCTCATTATCTTTCGCCCATTTCTCTACTTCACCTAAGGAGTCCATCCACCTACTCCCCCCAAGATTCTTATTAAATATTATCGTCTTCGCGCGACCTCGGTGATCTTTTACCTCGATGTGTTGTAGTTTGTAGGAGTACGAATATCTTAGGTAAAAGTTAGTTGTCAGATGAGAAGTTAATTTCTCTACTATCCTATCAGGTATTTCCGTTTCTACGTGTTTCCTAAATGAGAACGTGAACGTGCGTCTATCCTGCTCGACTTTCTCCATCTCTTCGTCTCTAACCCTTAGAATAGCCGCACCCTCATCAGCTATCGCGTGTAGTAGGGAGGTTTTACGCTTTGGTTTAATTACGGTGGGAGAATCCTGCATGGCGGCCGTTCTCAGTCCAACTATACTCTCTACTTGTAGTCTTTTTCCTATTTGAGCGGTTAACTCCTGCAACCACAAGACGGGTTTTGTGAAGACACCTCTGGAGTATGCCCTACCTACTCGACGTGTAAAAGCCTCATTCTTTGTGGCGTTTATCAGCTTGTTTAACCCAGGAACACGCAGACGGTTACCATAGACAATACCGAGAGATTTAGCCTCTGCTCTCAACGTTTCAATATTACCCCCCTTCTTTGTTGCGTTTATCAGCTTATTTAACACAGGAACGCGCAGACGATTGCTATAGACAATGCCAAGTGATTTAGCCTCGGCTCTCAACGTTTCAATTTTAACCTTATTAATTGTGGTAATCATTTTTGTCGCGCCCGCTTGCGGAAAGCGCGATATAGTCGGCCGTTTGGCGTACGTACGTACGTACGTACGTACGTACGTACGTACGTGTGTCCGGTTAAAGTTTTTGGTTAAGTTGTCTGGTTAAGTTTTTTGGTTAAAGTTTTTGGTTAAGTTCTTTGGTTAAAGTTTTTGGTTAAGTTTTTTGGTTAAGTTGTTTGGTTAAGTTTTTTGGTTAAAGTTTTTGGTTAACTTCTTTGGTTAAAGTTTTTGGTTAAGTTTTTTGGTTAAGTTTTTTGGTTAAATTTTTTCGTTAAAGTTTTTCGTTATACTATATCTCTGCAACTGCTTTGCCCATTACCTTGAAGCTTCACATGGGTGTTTATCATCATCTATATTTTCATTCTACCCCCCTCCCGTGCGGCCCCTGTGCCCAATGTCAAGGTCAAATTACTTTGAAGTTTTTGGTTAAGTTTTTTGTTAAAGTTTTTGGTTAAGTATTTTGCTTAAGTTTTTTGGTTAAAGTTTTTCGTTGTACTACATCTCTGCAACTGCTTTGCCCATTACCTTGAAACTTCATATGGGTGTTTATCATTATCTATATTTTCATTCTACCCCCTCCTGTGCGGCCCCTGTGCCCAATGTGAAGGTCAAATTACTTTGAAGTTTTTGGTTAAGTTCTTTGGTTAAAGTTTTTGGTTAACTTTTTGGTTAAGTTTTTTGGTTAAAGTTTTTGGTTAAGTTTTTTGGTTAAGTTTGGTTAAAGTTTTTCGTTAAAGTTTTTCGTTATACTATATCTCTGCAACTGCTTTGCCCATTACCTTGAAACTTCACATGGGTGTTTATCATCATCTATATTTTCATTCTACCCCCCTTCCGTGCGGCCCCTGTGCCCAATGTCAAGGTCAAATTACTTTGAAGTTTTTGGTTAAGTTTTTTGGTTAAAGTTTTTGGTTAAAGTTTTTGGTTAAGTTTTTTGGTTAAAGTTTTTCGTTATACTATATCTCTGCAACTGCTTTGCCCATTACCTTGAAACTTCATATGGGTGTTTATCATCATCTATATTTTCATTCTACCCCCCTCCCGTGCGGCCCCTGTGCCCAATGTCAAGGTCAAATTACTTTGAAGTTTTTGGTTAAGTTTTTTGGTTAAGTTTTATGGTTATAGTTTTTGGTTAAGTTTTTTGGTTAAAGTGTTTTGTTATACTATATCTCTGCAACTGCTTTGCCCATTACCTTGAAACTTCACATGGGTGTTTATCATCATCTATATTTTCATTCTACCCCCCTCCCGTGCGGCCCCTGTGCCCAATGTCAAGGTCAAATTACTTTTTGAAGTTTTTGGTTAAGTTTTTTGGTTAAAGTTTTTGGTTAAGTTTTTTGGTTAAGTTTTTTGTTTAAAGTTTTTCGTTATACTATATCTTTTTTTTTAGTGTCCATGCAGGCCGCGGCCATCTAGTTTATATCAGTATATGTTTGGTATATATACTTTGGTGCGATATAACCTATGATATTTTTATGTTCAATTGGATGTAACAATTACATAAGATAATTGTTACATCCAATTGAACATATATATACATATACGTATATATACATATACATATATATACATAATGGAGTGTGTTACATGTTATAAAACTTTTGCGCGACCAAACTACCTGCGAAGGCATCTAGCAAGGTAGCGGAAAGCTCCTTGTGTCGCTCCACATTTCCAATGCCCCAGATGCCCTTGTACATTTGTTAGTGCCCAAACTCTTTGTAGACACAAGCAACTGCGCTACCAGGTGGCTAAAGGTGAACGTGGTAGACTAGAGCTGGTAGAATTAGTTGCTGGTCTACGGAATAAATTAGCTATATTGGAGGAGGAAAATGCGGTGTTGGAATATAAACTATCGGATTTTAAATAATTTTACAAAATATTTTTTTGTAAAAATATGAAATATTTTGTAAAATGTAAAACCGAAAGTTTAGACAAGTTTTACGACGGTTTTGCAAGAGTTTTACTATAGGTTAGAGAGCTGCTATGCTACTCTTGTTTTGCCAAATGTGGGTTATGTTCATTAAACATAGTGTGGTCCTATATGTGGCTGTGACTGGAGAAATGGGGTTTGTGTGATTTGTGACCAGTGTAGGTCCTAATCAAATATAACACTCCTGTAGTCCAAATACAATCTATATTGCTTTTTAGTGCGTATCATTGAAGGAATGCCGAAACGTGCATGTCCTGTTCAGACTGTGCGGATGCACAGGCTGAACTGGATCTACACTTGTCGCGAACGCCCTATAAGCCCCATGTTGTGTTTGGTTTATTGCACCTTCTCAGTCGCAGTGCCTGGTGGCAGGGACCATTGGCGGGGCAATTAATCGCTCTGATAAGTACAGCGGATGTTGACATAATCTTCACTCTTCAAACAACATATACGGGATATAGCCGTCACTTGCCCTGTAGTGAACCCCACCCCCGTGGCAATTAGAACGACTAATTTTCCCACTGCTGTCATCCCGGGCTTCATTGTAAGTGGACAATGGCCTACAAGAATGACATTATGACTGTTTGACAAAGCATAGCACCAGATCCATATATGTACCTGCCAGCTCTAACAAGTGTCTACTCTGTTGCCCGTCTGATTTAACATTATATATAGTACTATCGGGGAAAACATAGATTGTAACCTGATGATGTAAATACATGTATATACAGACTGGGATGCTACAGCTGTTGAAAATTGCACAGTATGTCCATTTTGTCACCCACTGTCGCATTTCAGTATGTAGTTTGTAACTAGGTCATTCTTATATCTATACAGTACAGCTATGGTTCCATATATTTATATCAGCGCTCTAATAAACTGGAGTTCTAAGTAGTCTGTTGAACTAGTAAGTGTAATATTCGTATTATGCATACATTTCGGAAGTACTACTGATACGTCATATACCCACGTGACCGCAATGGGAAATAACTGTGGTTAGCAAAATAAGGGGAAATTAGTCATGCAGTGACGGTTGGAAAAACTGGCTGTCCGGAATATGAAATCCGTAAAAGAATGGCACATACGGGTCGGATTACTGTGAAATTTGTTTTATTTGATATATAAACGATGAATACATAAACGTACCGTGAAAACAGAACCTGATTATATCTCCTTTAATCATCAAATATATGCAGTCGTTAGTTCTATATGAAATAATGCATTTCGGGAAAAATAAATGATTACTCCCTCAAAGTATACAAAGTATACTATTGGATTTACATGTGATTACGTTTCCTACATGTATCTATGAGCCACTCACGCACACTCAGTCTGATGAAGGCCTCAGCTCGCTGGTAGGAAATAGTGTCGGTGAAACTGATCATACTGTATAACAAGCCCTATATCACAATGGTAAAGCTTATTGCAGGTGTTTGAGGACCTCCATTCGTACATGCAGAGCCTGCAGATGATACTAGATCTGAAGCCGTCTGTGATCTACCCAGGTCACGGTATCGTGGTGCGCAACCCCGTCGAGATTGTGTCCTACTACATCCAGCATCGGCAAGACCGCGAGGCTCAGATCATGGCTGCATTGGCTGACAGCGGTGTCGCCTCCATGACATCCCTCGACATTGTCCGTGTCGTATACCAGGTACATACCTCCTCTATGACGTCCCTTGACATTGTCTGTGTCATATACCAGGTACATACCACCTCTATGACGTCCCTCGACATTGTCTGTGTCATATATCGGGTACATACCTCCTCTATGACGTCCCTCGACATTGTCTGTGTCATATATCAGGTACATACCTCCTCTATGACGTACCTCGACATTGTCTGTGTCATATATCGGGTACATACCACCTCTATGACGTCCCTCGACATTGTCTGTGTCATATATCAGGTACATACCACCTCTATGACGTCACTCGACATTGTCTGTGTCATATATTAGGTACATACCACCTCTATGACGTCCCTCGACATTGTTTGTGTCATATATCAGGTACATACCACCTCTATGACGTCCCTCAACATTGTCTGTGTCATATATCAGGTACATACCACCTCTATGACGTCCCTCGACATTGTCTGTGTCATATATCAGGTACATACCACCTCTATGACGTCCCTCAACATTGTCTGTGTCATATATCAGGTACATGTACATACCACCTCTATGACGTACCTCGACATTGTCTGTGTCATATATCAGGTACGTACCACCTCTATGACGTACCTCGACATTGTCTGTGTTGTATATCAGGTACATACCACCTCTATGACGTCCTCAACATTGTTCTTGTTGGATACCGGGTACTTAACCACCTCCATGAGTCCCTCAACATTGTCTGTGTGTATCAGTATACCACCTCTACGAACGTCTCGACATGGTCCCTTTGTCGATACCGGGTACTACCACCTCTATGACGTCCCTCAACATTGTCTGTGTCGTATATCAGGTATATACCACCTCTATGACGTCCCTCGACATTGTCTGTGTCGTATGTCAGGTATATACCACCTCTATGACGTCCCTCGACATTGTCTGTGTCATATACCAGGTACATACCACTCTATGACGTCCCTCGACATTGTCTGTGTCGTATATCAGGTATATACCACCTCTATGACGTCCCTCAACATTGTCTGTGTCGTATATCAGGTACATACCTCCTCTATGACGTCCCTCGACATTGTCTGTGTTGTATATCAGGTACATACCACCTCTATGACGTCCCTCGACAGTGTCTGTGTCATATATCAGGTACATACCACCTCTATGACGTCCCTCGACATTGTCTGTGTCATATATCAGGTACATACCACCTCCATGACGTCCCTCGACAGTGTCTGTGTCATATATCAGGTACATACCAACTCTATGACGTCCCTCGACATTGTATGTGTCGTATATCAGGTACATACCTCCTCTATGACGTCCCTCGACATTGTCTGTGTCGTATATCAGGTACATACCACCTCTATGACGTCCCTCGACAGTGTCTGTGTCATATATCAGGTACATACCACCTCTATGACGTCCCTCGACATTGTCTGTGTCATATATCAGGTACATACCACCTCCATGACGTCCATCGACAGTGTCTGTGTCATATATCAGGTACATACCACCTCTATGACGTCCCTCGACATTGTATGTGTCATATACCAGGTACATACCACCTCTATGACGTCCCTCGGCATTTTCTGTGTCGTATACCAGGTACATACCACCTCTGTGACGTCCCTCAACATTGTCTGTGTCGTATATTAGGTATATACCACCTCTATGACGTCCCTCGACATTGTCTGTGTCGTATACCATTGTCTGTGTCATATACCGGTACATACCACTCTATGACGTCCCTCGACATTGTCTGTGTCGTATATCAGATACATACCTCCTCTATGACGTCCCTCGACATTGTCCGTGTCATATACCAGGTGCATACCACCTCCATGACGTCCCTCAACATTGACTGTGTCATATACCAGGTACATACCTCCTCTATGACATCCCTCGACATGGTCTGTGTCATATACCAGGTACATACCACCTCTATGACGTCCCTCGACATTGTCTGTGTCATGTACCGGTACATACCACCTCTATTTCGACCCTCGACATTGTCTGTGTCGTATATCAAGGACATACCACCTCTATGACGTCCCTCGATATTGTCCGTGTCATATATCAGGTACATACACCTCTATGACGTACCTCGACATGGTCTGTGTCATATACCAGGTACATACCACCTCTATGACGTCCCTCGACATTGTCTGTGTCATATACCTGGTACATACCACCTCTATGACGTCCCTCGGCATTTTCTGTGTCGTATACCAGGTACATACCACCTCTGTGACTTCCCTCAACATTGTCTGTGTCGTATATTAGGTATATACTACCTCTATGACGTCCCTCGACATTGTCTGTGTCGTATACCGGGTACATACCACCTCTATGACGTCCCTCAACATTGTGTGTGTCGTATATCAGGTATATACCACCTCTATGACGTCCCTCGACATTGTCTGTGTCGTATATCATGTATATACCACCTCTATGACGTCCCTCGACATTGTCTGTGTCGTATACCGGGTACATACCACCTCTATGACGTCCCTCAACATTGTCTGTGTCGTATATCAGGTATATACCACCTCTATGACGTCCCTCGACATTGTCTGTGTCGTATATCATGTACATACCTCCTCTATGACGTACTTCGACATTGTCCGTGTCATATACCAGGTACATACCACCTCTATGACGTCCCTCGACATTGTCTGTGTCGTATATCAGGTACATACCTCCTATATGACGTCCCTCGACATTGTCTGTGTCATATATCTGGTACATACCACCTCTATGACGTCCCTCGACATTGTCTGTGTTGTATATCAGGTACATACCTCCTCTATGACGTCCCTCGACATTGTGTCATATATCAGGTACATACCACCTCTATGACGTCCCTCAACATTGTCTGTGTCATATACCAGGTACATACCACCTCTATGACGTCCCTCGACATTGTCTGTGTCGTATATCAGGTACATACCTCCTATATGACGTCCCTCGACATTGTCTGTGTCATATATCTGGTACATACCACCTCTATGACGTCCCTCGACATTGTCTGTGTTGTATATCAGGTACATACCTCCTCTATGACGTCCCTCGACATTGTGTCATATATCAGGTACATACCACCTCTATGACGTCCCTCAACATTGTCTGTGTCATATACCAGGTACATACCACCTCTATGACGTCCCTCGACATTGTCTGTGTCGTATATCAGGTACATACCTCCTATATGACGTCCCTCGACATTGTCTGTGTCATATATCTGGTACATACCACCTCTATGACGTCCCTCGACATTGTCTGTGTTGTATATCAGGTACATACCTCCTCTATGACGTCCCTCGACATTGTGTCATATATCAGGTACATACCACCTCTATGACGTCCCTCAACATTGTCTGTGTCGTATATCAGGTATATACCACCTCTATGACATCCCTCGACATTGTCTGTGTCGTATATCATGTACATACCTCCTCTATGACGTACCTCGACATTGTCCGTGTCATATACCAGGTACATACCACCTCTATGACGTCCCTCGACATTGTCTGTGTCGTATATCAGGTACCTACCTCCTCTATGACGTCCCTCGACATTGTCTGTGTCATATATCAGGTACATACCACCTCTATGACGTCCCTCGACATTGTCTGTGTTGTTTATCAGGTACATACCTCCTCTATGACGTCCCTCGACATTGTCTGTGTCATATATCAGGTACATACCACCTCTATGACGTCCCTCGACATTGTCCGTGTCATATACCAGGTACATACCACCTCCATGACGTCCCTCAACATTGTCTGTGTCATATACCAGGTACATACCTCCTCTATGACATCCCTCGACATGGTCTGTGTCATATACCAGGTACATACCACCTCTATGACGTCCCTCGACATTGTCTGTGTCATATACCGGTACATACCACCTCTATGACGACCCTCGACATTGTCCGTGTCGTATATCAAGGACATACCACCTCTATGACGTCCCTCGACATTGTCCGTGTCATATATCAGGTACATACACCTCTATGACGTACCTCGACATGGTCTGTGTCATATACCAGGTACATACCACCTCTATGACGTCCCTCGACATTGTCTGTGTCATATACCAGGTACATACCACCTCTATGACGTCCCTCGACATTGTCTGTGTCGTATACCAGGTACATACCACCTCTGTGATGTCCCTCAACTTTTTCTGTGTCGTATATCAGGTATATACCACCTCTATGACGTCCCTCGACATTGTCTGTGTCATATATCAGGTATATACCACCTCCATGACGTCCCTCAACATTGTCTGTGTCGTATATCAGGTACATACCACCTCTATGACGTCCCTCGACATTGTCTGTGTCGTATACCGGGTACATACCACCTCTATGACGTCCCTCAACATTGTCTGTGTCGTATATCAGGTATATACCACCTCTATGACGTCCCTCGACATTGTCTGTGTCATATACCGGTACATACCACTCTATGACGTCCCTCGACATTGTCTGTGTCGTATATCAGGTATATACCACCTCTATGACGTCCCTCAACATTGTCTGTGTCGTATATCAGGTACATACCACCTCTATGACGTCCCTCAACATTGTCTGTGTCGTATATCAGGTATATACCACCTCTATGACGTCCCTCGACATTGTCTGTGTCGTATATCAGGTATATACCACCTCCATGACGTCCCTCGACATTGTCTGTGTCGTATACCTGGTACATACCACCTCTATGACGTCCCTCAACATTGTCTGTGTCGTATATCAGGTATATACCACCTCTATGACGTCCCTCGACATTGTCTGTGTCGTATATCATGTACATACCTCCTCTATGACGTACTTCGACATTGTCCGTGTCATATACCAGGTACATACCACCTCTATGAGGTCCCTCGACATTGTCTGTGTCGTATATCAGGTACATAAGTCCCTCGACATTGTCTGTGTCATATATCAGGTACATACCACCTCTATGACGTCCCTCGACATTGTCTGTGTCATATATCAGGTACATACCACCATCTATGACGTCCCTCGACATTGTCTGTGTACATATATCAGGTACATACACCTCTATGACGTCCCTCGACATTGTCTCTGTCATATATCAGGTACATACCACCTCTATGACGTCCCTCGACATTGTCTGTGTCATATATCAGGTACATACCACCTCTATGACGTCCCTCGACATTGTCTGTGTCGTATATCAGGTACATACCTCCTCATGACGTCCCATCGACATTGTCTGTGTCGTAGGTAATACATACCTCCTCTATGACGTCCCCTCACATGTCCTGTCGTATACAGGTACCATAACCTCCCTCTTATGAGACGACCCTCGACATGTCCGTGTCATATACCAGGTGCATACCACCTCCATGACGTCCCTCAACATTGTCTGTGTCATATACCAGGTACATACCTCCTCTATGACATCACTCGACATGGTCTGTGTCATATACCAGGTACATACCACCTCTATGACGTCCCTCGACAGTGTCTGTGTCATATATCAGATACATACCACCTTTATGACGTCCCTCGACATTGTCTGTGTCATATATCAGGTACATACCACCTCCATGACGTCCCTCGACAGTGTCTGTGTCATATATCAGGTACATACCACCTCTATGACGTCCCTCGACATTGTCTGTGTCATATACCAGGTACATACCACCTCTATGACGTCCCTCGGCATTTTCTGTGTCGTATACCAGGTACATACCACCTCTGTGACGTCCCTCAACATTGTCTGTGTCGTATATTAGGTATATACCACCTCTATGACGTCCCCTCGACATTGTGTCGTAATTGTGTATATACGGTATACCATTGACGTCTCGACATTGTCTGTTTCATATATCCGGAATTACCTCCTCTATACCCCGTCTCGACATTGCCGTGCATACCAGGTACCATACCACCTATGAGTCCCCATTGTCTGTGTCGTATACCGGGTACTACCACCTCTATGACGTCCCCAACATGTCTGTGTCGTATATGGTATATACCACCTCTATGACTCCCTCGACTTGTCCGTGTATATCAGTACCCATACCCTCTATGACGTACCTCGACTGTCCGTGTCATATACCAGGTACATACCACCTCCTATGAGTCCCTCGACATTGTCTGTGTCGTAATACCAGGTTACACCACCTCTATGACGTCTCGACATGTCTGTGTCGTATACCAGGACATACACCTCTATGACCGTCCCTCACCATTGTCGTGTCTATATCAGGATATACCCCTATGACGTCCCTCGACCCATTGTCGTGTCGAACTATACCGGTACATACCACCTCTATGCGTCTCCATTGTCTGTGTCGTATATCAGGTATATACCACCTCTATGACGTCCCTCGACATTGTCTGTGTCGTATATCATGTATATACCACCTCATAACGTCCCCTCGTCATTGTCTGTCATACCGTATTACCACTCTAGACGTCCCTCGACAGTGGTCTGTGTCATATCAGGTACATACCACCTCATGACTCCTTCGACATTGTCTGTGCATATATCCAGGTACCTACCACCTATATGACGTCCCTCGACAGTTGTCTGTGTCTATATCCAGGTACATACCACCTCTATGACCGCCCTCGACATTGTCTGTGTCGTATAGTACACCTCCGCTATACCGTCCCTCGACATTGTCTGTGTGTTTATTCAGGTATACCACCTCTATGACGTCCCTCAACATGTACCTGTCGTATATCTGGTATATACCACCTATGAAGTCTCGACATTGTGTGTCGTCAGTATATACCACCTCTATGAACGCCCTCACATGTCTGTGCGTTATACCGGGTACATACCACCTCTGACGTCCCTCAACATTGTCTGTGTCGTATCAGGTATATACCACCTCTATGACGTCCCTCGCATTGTCTGTGTCGTATATAGGTATATACCACCTCTATGACGTCCCGACATTGTCTGTGCGTATACCGGTATACCACCTATGACGTCCCACCGACATTGTCTGTGTCTAATCAGGTATATACCCACCTCTATGACGTCCCTCAACATTGTCTGTGTCGTATATCAGGTACATACCACTCTATGACGTCCATCAACATGTCTGTGTCGTATCCAGGTATATAACCTCTATGACGTCCCTCGGACATTGTCTGTGTCGTATATCATGGTATACCACCTCCACGACGTCCCTCGACATTGTCTGTCGTATAACAGGTACATACCTCTATGACGTCCCACACTGTCTGGTCGTATTCAGGTATAACCTCTATGACGTCCCTCGACATGTCTGTGTCGTATATCATGTACATACCTATATGACCGTACTCGCATTGTCCTGTCATATACCAGTCCATACACCCTATGACGTCCTCGACATTGTCTGTGTCGTATATCAGGTACATACCTCCTCTATACCGTCCCTCGACATGTTGTGTCATATATCTGTACTACCAACCTCAGACGCCCTCGACAGTGTCTGTGTCATATATCAGGTACATACCTCCTCTATGACGTCCCTCGACATTGTCCTGTCATAACAGGTACATACCACCTCCATGACGTCCCTCATTGTCTGTGTCATTACCAGGTCATACCTCATCATGACATCCCTCGACATGGTCTGTGTCATACCAGGTACATCCACCTCTATGACGTCCCTCGACATTGTGTCTGTGTACAGTATCAGGTACATACCACATCTATGACGTCCCTCGACATTGTCTGTGTCGTATATCATTACATACCTCTATATGACGTACATCGATACCATCGTCCCGTGTCATATACCATGGATATTCATACCACCTCTATGACGTCCCTACGACATGTCGGTGTCGTATTATCAGGTACATACCTCCTCTATGACGTCCCTCGATACATGATCAGTGTCATATATCTGTAATACAACCTCCCTATGCGTCCTCGACAGTTGTCTGTGTCATATATCCAGGTACATACCATTCCTCTATACGTCTCCGACATTGTCCGTGTCATATACCAGGTACATACCACCTCCATGACGTCTCAATCAGGTGTCCCGTTGTCATATACCAGGTACAGACCTCCCCATCTATGGACATCCCTCGACATGTCCTGTGTCATACCAGGTACCCTTAACACCTCTATGACGTCTCCCGACATGGTCTGTGTCATATTCCAGGTACATACCACCTCTATGACGTCCCTCGACATTGTCTGTGTCGTATATCAAGACCCATACAACCTCCTTATGACGTCCTCGATATTGTCCGTGTCATATATCAGGTACATACACCTCTATGACGTACCCTCGACATGGTCTGTGTCTATACCAGGTACATATCACCTCTATGACGTCCCTCGACTTGTCTGTGTCATACCTGGTACATACCACCTCTATGACGTCCCTCGGCATTGTCTGTGTGTTATACCAGGTACATACCACCTCTGTGACGCCTCATATAGTCTGTGTCGTTATATTAGGTATATACCACCTCTATGACGTCCTCGACATTGTCTGTGTCGTATACCGGGTACATACACCTCTATAGACGTCCCTCAACATTGTCTGTGTCGTAATATCAGGTATATACCACCTCTATGACGTCCCCTCGACATTGTCTGTGTCGTAATATCATGTATATACCACCTCTATGACGTCCTCGACATTGTTGTGTCGTATACGGGTACATACCACCTCTATGACGTCCTCACATTGTCTGTGTCGTATCAGGTATTTACCACCTCTATGACGTCCCTCGACATTGTCTGTGTCGTATATCAGGTATATACCACCTCTATGACGTCCCTCGACATTGTCTGTGTCGTATACCGGTACATACCACTCTATGACGTCCCTCGACATTGTCTGTGTCGTATATCAGGTATATACCACCTCTATGACGTCCCTCACCATTGTCTGTGTCGTATATCAGGTACATACCACCTCTATGACGTCCCTCAACATTGTATGTGTCGTATATCAGGTATATACCACCTCTATGACGTCCCTGGACATGTCTGTGTCGTATATCAGGTATATACCACCTCCATGACGTCCCTCGACATTGTCTGTGTCGTATAACAGGTACATACCACCTCTATGACGTCCCTCAACATTGTCTGTGTCGTATATCAGGTATATACCACCTCTATGACGTCCCTCGACATTGTCTGTGTCGTATATCATGTACATACCTCCTATATGACGTACTTCGACATTGTCCGTGTCATATACCAGGTACATACCACCTCTATGACGTCCCTCGACATTGTCTGTGTCGTATATCAGGTACATACCTCCTCTATGACGTCCCTCGACATTGTCTGTGTCATATATCTGGTACATACCACCTCTATGACGTCCCTCGACAGTGTCTGTGTCATATATCAGGTACATACCTCCTCTATGACGTCCCTCGACATTGTCCGTGTCATATACCAGGTACATACCACCTCCATGACGTCCCTCAACATTGTCTGTGTCATATACCAGGTACATACCTCATCTATGACATCCCTCGACATGGTCTGTGTCATATACCAGGTACATACCACCTCTATGACGTCCCTCGACATTGTCTGTGTCATGTACCGGTACATACCACCTCTATTTCGACCCTCGACATTGTCTGTGTCGTATATCAAGGACATACCACCTCTATGACGTCCCTCGATATTGTCCGTGTCATATATCAGGTACATACACCTCTATGACGTACCTCGACATGGTCTGTGTCATATACCAGGTACATATTACCTCTATGACGTCCCTCGACATTGTCTGTGTCGTATACCAGGTACATACCACCTCTATGACGTCCCTCGACATTGTCTGTGTCGTATATCATGTATATACCACCTCTATGACGTCCCTCGACATTGTCTGTGTCGTATACCGGGTACATACCACCTCTATGACGTCCCTCAACATTGTCTGTGTCGTATATCAGGTATATACCACCTCTATGACGTCCCTCGACATTGTCTGTGTCGTATATCAGGTATATACCACCTCTATGACGTCCCTCGACATTGTCTGTGTCATATACCGGTACATACCACACTATGACGTCCCTCGACATTGTCTGTGTCGTATATCAGGTATATACCACCTCTATGACGTCCCTCAACATTGTCTGTGTCGTATATCAGGTACATACCACCTCTATGACGTCCCTCAACATTGTCTGTGTCGTATATCAGGTATATACCACCTCTATGACGTCCCTGGACATGTCTGTGTCGTATATCAGGTATATACCACCTCCATGACGTCCCTCGACATTGTCTGTGTCGTATACCAGGTACATACCACCTCTATGACGTCCCTCAACATTGTCTGTGTCGTATATCAGGTATATACCACCTCTATGACGTCCCTCGACATTGTCTGTGTCGTATATCATGTACATACCTCCTATATGACGTACTTCGACATTGTCCGTGTCATATACCAGGTACATACCACCTCTATGACGTCCCTCGACATTGTCTGTGTCGTATATCAGGTACATACCTCCTCTATGACGTCCCTCGACATTGTCTGTGTCATATATCTGGTACATACCACCTCTATGACGTCCCTCGACATTGTCTGTTGTATATCAGGTACATACCTCCTCTATGACGTCCCTCGACATTGTGTCATATATCAGGTACATACCACCTCTATGACGTCCCTCGACATTGTCTGTGTTGTATATCAGGTACATACCACCTCTATGGCGTCCCTCGACAGTGTCTGTGTCATATATCAGGTACATACCACCTCTATGACGTCTCTCGACATTGTCTGTGTCATATATCAGGTACATACCACCTCTATGACGTCCCTCGACAGTGTCTGTGTCATATATCAGGTACATACCACCTCTATGACGTCCCTCGACATTGTCTGTGTCGTATATCAGGTACATACCTCCTGTATGACGTCCCTCGACATTGTCCGTGTCATATACCAGGTACATACCACCTCCATGACGTCCCTCAACATTGTCTGTGTCATATACCAGGTACATACCTCCTCTATGACATCCCTCGACATGATCGTGTCATATACCAGGTACATATACACTCTATAGACGACCCTCGACATTGTCTGTGTCATATACAGGTACATACCTTACCTCTATCGACTCCCTCGACATTGTCCGTGTCATATACCGGTACATACACCTCTATGACGTACCTCGACATTGTCTGTGTCATATCCAGGACATACCTACTCTATGACGTCCCTCCACATGTCCCTGTGTCATATATCCAGGTACATACACCTCTATGACTGATCCGGTCGACATGTCTGTGTCATATACCACAGGACCACATACCACCTCTATGACGTCCCTCGACATTGTCTGTGTCATATACCAGGTACATACCACCTCTATGACGTCCCTCGACATTGTCTGTGTCGATACCAGGTACATACCACCTCTATGACGTCCCTCACATTGTCTGTTTCGTATATCAGGTACATACCTCCTCTATGACGTCCCTCGACATTGTCCGTGTCATATATCCAGTACATACCACCTCCTATGACGTCCCTCAACATTGTCTGTGTCAGTCATACCAGGTACATACCTCCTACCTCTATGACATCCCTCGACATTGTCTGTGTCATATACCAGGTACTACCACCTCTATGACGTCCCTCGACATTAGTCTGTGTCGTATATATCAGGTACATACCACCTCTATGACGTCCTCGTACATTGTCTGTGTCATACCGGTACATACCACCTCTAATGACGACCCTCGACATTGGTCTGTGTCGTATATCTAGGACATACCACCTCTATGACGTCCCTCGACATTGTCCGTGTCATATATCAGGTACATACACCTCTATGACGTACCTCGACATGGTCTGTGTCATATACCAGGTACATACCACCTCTATGACGTCCCTCGACATTGTCTGTGTCATATACCAGGTACATACCACCTCTATGACGTCCCTCGACATTGTCTGTGTCGTATACCAGGTACATACCACCTCTATGACGTCCCTGAACATTGTCTGTGTCGTATATCAGGTATATACCACCTCTATGACGTCCCTCGACATTGTCTGTGTCGTATACCGGGTACATACCACCTCTATGACGTCCCTCAACATTGTCTGTGTCGTATATCAGGTATATACCACCTCTATGACGTCCCTCGACATTGTCTGTGTCGTATATCATGTATATACCACCTCTATGACGTCCCTCGACATTGTCTGTGTCATATACCGGTACATACCACTCTATGACGTCCCTCGACATTGTATGTGTCGTATACCAGGTACATACCACCTCTATGACGTCCCTCAACATTGTCTGTGTCGTATATCTTTTTTATTTATTTTTTTATTTAATATTTTTTATTATTTTTAAATACAACATGTACATACAATACAACACATGTATTATTAACTAACACACTGTGACTAAAGTTGCTATGAAATGATTGCACATGCACTCATTGTACTTGAAAATAATTTTTTAGAGAAAGAGAAGACAAAAAGAATGTAGAAAAGCATAGATGGTAAAGTACAATCAGGAAGAAGGAAGAGTATCGAAAAGTATAAAATATGTCCCCTTTTGTTCACATCCGCTTGAATTGAGTTTTTTTTTTTTATATATATATTCGTTTACTTTTGTGTGGTTAGTGTGATTGAACCTTCACTACTATGCCAAAAAAAACATACCTATGTTTGAAAAACATCCCATTTAATGTTGTGTTGCTCAAGTTTGTCTTTTTTAGTAGCTATTAACTCTTCTAAATTTATCCTATATTTTAAGTAGTTTATAAACGGTTCGAAAGCAATTTCCCGGTTTTCATATTTACATTTAACAATAAAGTATTTGGCTAATATGAGTATAAAATTAAATTGTTGTGCCTTGTGTGTACTTTCATCTATTCCTAAAGAAAAAAATACTTTGGAAATTTACAGCGTAAGTAAAACCTTTTTCATTCAAATAGGTACGTAACTGTGACCACATATGTTGTACATGAGTACATTCCCAAAACAAATGTTTTATAGTTTCTACATACATAGAGCAAAAATCGCATAAACTACTATTAATTAGGTTACATCAAAAGAGTAATGTATTTGTTCCATTCATTCGCATAAGGTATTTATATTGAAAATTCCGCAATGTGGAATCTATAGTACAATTAAAGGTTGACATGTAAATATGTTTCCAGTTTAAGTTGGCTTCCGGAAATTCAGCTATCCATTTTTTTTCAGACTTTTTTTCTTCAGTGATTTTTTTTTCTGTTTGTATTGTATAAAGTAATTTATTAACGTATTTGCTTTTTTGTACCCTTGATTTCAGTGTTTCAGACAGTTGTATTATGTTTATTTGTTCTGTTTTTATTGTTTCTTTCCATATTGGATTTATACTATTTAATATACATTGATATTTCATAAAATCATCATTTCTTATGCTGAATAACTCTACAATATCACCGAATGTCAGAAAAGTTTTTGTTCTATAATCGTATAATTGTTCGATGTACTTGATACCCTTATCAAACCAGTGTCTATGAAACAAAGTTTTATTTTGATGTTTTATATTAGAGTTGTTCCAAATTATTTCTTTTGATACTGTATCTGTTTGAGAAGAATAGTTTATACTTGCCCAAGATTTCAAAACATTGTTCAGGAATTTATTTGTCACTATGTTTTGTACGTCTTCCGGTTTCAAGTTACATTCGAAAATAAAAGTCCCGCCATATTTTTCAAGTATTTTTTCGTAAATTGCTTTCCATTTCCCTATGTTAGTAGTATCGCACATTCTTTTTACCCATGAAGCTCTTATTGAAGTAATAAAACTATCGATGTCTCACATTTTTAGTCCCCCTTTTTCGTAAGCTTGAATAATTGTATTTCTTTTTACTTTATCAGGCTTGTTATCCCATAACAATTGAAATAACTTGGTTCTTACACGTTTTATCATATGTTCTGGTGGATCATGTAAAACTGTCAATGGGTATATTAATTTTGGGGCAGCAAATGTTTTTATTACCGTGATTTTTCCGAGTAAGCTGAGCTTTCTGTGTTTCCATTTGTCTAGGCACTGTTCAAATTCTAAGATTTTTGTAAAAAAATTATGGTCATGGGTATTAATATTATCATTTAGGAATGTGATGCCTAATGTTTTCGCGCTGTGTGAGGTCCAAGTAAATTGTTTGTTGGGGCAAAATGTGGTTTCTGTATGTTTAAGAGCACCTATTCTCATTACTGTTGATTTTTTAATGTTAAGTTTTAGGCCAGAAATCATACTGAATTCGTCTATTATGTATATTAACTTTTCGAAGGATTTTTGAGAGCCGTCTGTCATAAAGGTTGCATCGTCAGCAAACATTGTGTTCTTTAGTTCTACATCATACATTTTGACTCCGGTTATATCTGCTTCATTTATGATAGATTGTGATAATATTTCAATGGCCATAATAAAAAGATACGGTGATAACGGACAGCCCTGACGCACACCTCTTTGTATTGAAAAGAATTCTGATAAGTATCCGTTATTTGTTACACAACTTTTTGCATCAGAGTAAAATAGTTTGATCCAATTAAGTATATCATTACCAAAATTAAAATAGTCCAATGTTTTCAAAAGGTATGTATGTTCAACAGTATCAAATGCTTTTTCGAAGTCTGCGAAAAAAAAGAGACCTGGGGCATCATTTTCGTTAAGATGATCAATTGCTTCGTAAAGAGTTCTAATGTTTTCTCCAATATATCTTCCCTTAAGAAATCCAGTTTGTGAATAATCTATTATTGATGGTAGAACTTTGTTACTTCTATTTGCAATCGTCTTAGATGCTATTTTATAATCTACATTAAGCAATGATATGGGTCTCCAATTTGTTAATATTGATAAGTCGCCCTTTTTCGGTAGTAATGTTATTATTCCTTGTTTTTGCATTTCACTTAGCGACCCGTTTGTTAATGAATAGTTGAAAGATTCTATATAATACTTTTTTATATCATTCCAGAATATTTTAAAAAATTCTACTGTTAGTCCATCAGAGCCTGGGCTTTTATTATTATTCATTTCTTTTAGAGCAGTGCTACATTCATATTCGGAAAGATTACCTTCGCATAGCTGTTTGTTTTCTTCAGATAATTTATTCTGATCGTTGTTTGTAAAAAAATTGTGATTATTATTCTGAACATCTTTTTTGCTATATAGCTTTTTATAGTATTCGTTTTGCTCGTGTAATATATCTTCATTTTTCGTGACATTTTTTCCATTTACACTTAATCGGACTATAGTTTTGTTCTCTGCTCGTTTCCTTTCTAAATTTGCAAAATATTTTGTATTTTTTTCATTACCCTCTATATATTCTGCTTTTGATCGTATGATACTTCCTCTTACTTTCTTTTCATGGATGTCCTCTAGACTTTGTTTTTTAGATTGTAATTCTAATAAAGTGGTGTCCGATATATTGTTTGCGTATTCTGTTTCCAGTTGATCTATTTCTTCTATGAGTTTTCTTTCTAACTTTAAATTTATTTTATTTTCTTTCGATGCAAATTTTATTGTTTCATTTCTTATCGTTCCTTTTATAATTTCCCACAATGTGTTAGGATTTGCGTCATTGTTAATATCGGCATGTCGTATGTTAATACCAGGTACATACCACCTCTATGACGTCCCTCGACATTGTCTGTGTCGTATATCATGTACATACCTCCTCTATGACGTACCTCGACATTGTCCGTGTCATATACCAGGTACATACCACCTCTATGACGTCCCTCGACATTGTCTGTGTCGTATATCAGGTACCTACCTCCTCTATGACGTCCCTCGACATTGTCTGTGTCATATATCAGGTACATACCACCTCTATGACGTCCCTCGACATTGTCTGTGTTGTATATCAGGTACATACCTCCTCTATGACGTCCCTCGACATTGTCTGTGTCATATATCAGGTACATACCACCTCTATGACGTCCCTCGACATTGTCTGTGTTGTATATCAGGTACATACCACCTCTATGACGTCCCTCGACAGTGTTTGTGTCATATATCAGGTACATACCACCTCTATGACGTCCCTCGACATTGTCTGTGTCATATATCAGGTACATACCACCTCTATGACGTCCCTCGACAGTGTTTGTGTCATATATCAGGTACATACCACCTCTATGACGTCCCTCGACATTGTCTGTGTCATATACCGGTACATACCACCTCTATGACGACCCTCGACATTGTCCGTGTCGTATATCAAGGACATACCACCTCTATGACGTCCCTCGACATTGTCCGTGTCATATATCAGGTACATACACCTCTATGACGTACCTCGACATGGTCTGTGTCATATACCAGGTGCATACCACCTCTATGACGTCCCTCGACATTGTCTGTGTCGTATACCAGGTACATACCACCTCTATGACGTCCCTCGACATTGTCTGTGTCGTATACCAGGTACATATCACCTCTATGACGTCCCTCAACATTGTCTGTGTCGTATATCAGGTATATACCACCTCTATGACGTCCCTCGACATTGTCTTGTGTCATATACAGGTACATACCTCTTTGACGTCCCTCCGACATTGTCTGTGTGTATACAGGTACATACCACCTCTATTGACGTCCCTCACATTGTCTGTGTCGTATATCAGGTATATACCCCTCTATGACGTCCCTCGACATTGTCTCTGATCGTATCAGGTATATACACCTCTATGACGTCCCTCACATTGTCTGTTATCCTATACATATGACGTACATATCCAGGATACCCTCTAGACGTATCGGACATACCTCTATATCCCAATTATCAGGTATATACCCACCTCTTAACTCCCTCGACATTGTCGTATCATATACGGTACCATAAACTTCCCTATTGTCGTCTCGATGTCCCTGTTGTGTATACCGGTCATACCTGTATTTCAGTGTTTAGCTGAACAGCTTATACCAAGTGCTGTGATAAATGCATCCCATCATCTAAAGAAACTGGTTAAAGATGGATTTGTGGGTAAGTTGCACCTTAACCTTCAACCTAAATACATGCAACTGGAATGGATTCTCATAGGTTAATTTTCCGACCAATTCAGTTGTCACAAAATCATTTTCAGACTAGTCCAGTTTTCTTTAAAAAATATGAAAATTACTTGCAAAAAGTGCAGATCCTGATGAGACAGCTCGTCACGAGCTAGCTCATCTGGATATACACTGTTTGCAATCACCACTATAGAGGGCTGTAGTGTTGAAAGGGTTAGTAAATATATATTAATAAATATATAGAGTTTATTCAACTGCCATTTTGAAATGTAAATCGGACAAAGAAACGAGTGTGGTGTGTAAATTTGCTCTTAGACCAACTTATAACGTTGTCAGAATGGACAATTTTGATGTTAGCGTATGAATTGTTTCTTCTCCGGAAATGATGTCAAAATGTAATGCCAATTACATCTAGCGAACATCTAGATGAAAATATTTCCTTCAAGCAAATAAATCCCTCCAGAATCACGGTCAATCACTGGGTAGCATGTAATATATATATTTATATATATCTGGCTGTGACTGGAGATATGGGGCTTATGGGTTTTGCGACCAGTGTAGACCCAGAAACACCTGTACTGCTTCTGACAAGCAATGTATTTCGTAAGAAGATTGTTTTATTTGATCAGGAGCTACACTCATAACCCATAATCTCCATTTCTCGAGTTTGGCCACATATCATGCACATTGAGGAAAAAGATCAATCTGTCTTCGGGGCACTCGTTGCTGGTCTGATAACTGCCTACACTAGTTCAGTCGACTATTTTATAAAACATTTATTCTGCTTCTAACAAACAGATTAGCTCCCTTGCCAGGCTGCAGTGATGTGCCAAACTGGTGTATATTGGTTTTCATTTCAGAATGCTTGGACGGTGATGAAACCAGGTGGCGGCTCAAAGACAATCAGTCAAAAATATGATGTTGGCCCATTATTATGCTACCGCATCGATAGTTGTCGGTGGCATATAGTGTTTACCCTGTCCGTCTCTCTGTCCGTTCGTCTGTCCGTCCGTCCGTGCGTCCGTCTGTCAGGACAATTTTCCTCTTTTTCATCTCTGAAAAATATTTTTTTTCCTTGTCCGGCGAACTATTTCTACAGTTTTTCGGCGATTCTCTTAATACTCGGTATACATCGCAACCATCAAGTGCAGGAATGCGTAACATAAATATTTTCGCTGTCCCACTGTTCCATCCGCAGCTATGCCCCTTTTTTCGACTCGGCATATATATTTTTAGCTCACCTGAGCTATTGTTACCGCAATGTGTCTGTCGTCCGTCTCGTCCGTCGTCCTTGAACATTTTCAAACGTCTTCTCCTCTGTAACCATTGAGCATATAGTCACCAAACTTCATGGTCATGGTCCTTAGGTAGGGGGATTACAAAATTGTTAAAATGACGTCATTACCTAATCCAAGATGGCCGCCGTCTAAAAATAGCACAAATTCTTCAAAAATCTTCTTCAAATTTTATTTTTGACCAAATATGGTCATGTCATATATCAAATCGAAGGTATCAACTCTGGTGCATTTTTTTTTCGAAATCGGATGATTATGTCATCCATGATGGCCGCCGAATGGTCAAAAGGTTGTTCTTTTATTAGAGATTTCAAAATTCTTCTTCACATGAACCGCTTTGGTGCATTTTTTGTCGAAATCGGATGGTTATGTCATCCAAGATGGCCGCCGAAAGGTCAAAAGGATGGTCCATGGTTGTAGCCTGAAAATTTTCAGATTTGTTAAAATGGAGGTCATCGCTAATCCAAGATCTCATGAACTACTAGCCGGATTTCGATCGATGTACAATGCTCTTTCAAAGTTGTTAAAATGGTGACCCCGGGGTCAAAAATGGGCGTCAAATTGGGGTCAAATTTTATTTTTGACCGAATATGGTCGTGTCTATATCAAATCACATTTATCAAAGAGGCGATCGCTCTGGCCGACGTAAGGTCAAAAGGTTGTTCTTTTAATAAAGATTTCAAACGTCAAACGTTTTCGTGAACTGCTTGGCCGATATTGGCCAAACTTCACGGTAATGGTTATTGGGTCAAGCCTTTTCATTTTTGTTTAAATGGTGGTCATCGCGAAATCAAAGATGGCTGCTGTTGAAAAGTAGGTCAAATTCTTAAAAAATCTTCTTCTCGCGAACTGCCATGCTGATTTTTACAAAACTTGGTATGAATGATCGATAGTTACGCTGGTTCAGATTCCTTCAAATGGTGGACCCCGGGTCAAAAATGGGTGGGGCAGGAGGGGTCAAGTAGGGGTCAAATGTCACATTTGACCGAATATGGTCATGTCATATATAAAATCGAAGGTATCGACGAGACGGTCACTCTGGAGCCATTTATTTTTGTTGAAATCAGTTAATTACGTCATCCGAGATGGCCGCCGAAAGGTCAAAAGGTCGTTCTTTCAATATAGATTACAAACGTCTTCTTCTCGTGAACCACTTGGCCAAATATCAGTGGGTCAAGCCTTTTCATTTTTTGTCACGCCTTCTTTTTGCAGAGTCGCGACTATAGTCGTCGTATTTTCCGTCGTCGTCCGCGTCGTCGTCGTCCGCGTCGTCGTCGTCGTCGTCGTCGTCGTCCGCGTCGTTAAAGTTATTGTTTTTTCACAATATCTCTTTAACCCCTTGCCAGACATTGATAGTATTTCACATCAATGTTTGTCTAGGGATGATGCTTCATTACGCACACCCCCACATCCAAATTATCAAGGTCAAGGTCATTTATTTACTTGTAATGTTCACCGGTTTTGTAACAGAAATACGTTAAAGTTATTGTTTTTTCACAATATCTCTTTAACCCCTTGCCAGACTTTGATAATATTTCACATCAATGTTTGTCTGTGGATGATGCTTCATTACGCACACCCCCACATCCAAATTCTCAAGATCAATGTCATTTATTTACTTGTAATGTTCACCGATTTTGTAACAGAAATGCGTTCAAGTTATTGTTTTTTTCACAATATCTCTTTAACCCCTTGCCAGACATTGATAATATTTCACATCAAAGTTTGTCTAGGGATGATGCTTCATTATGCACACCCCACATCCAAAGTCTGAAGGTCAAGGTCATTTATTTCCTTGTAATGTTCACCGGTTTTGTAACAGAAATGCGTTAAAGTTATTGTTTTTTTCACAATATCTCTTTAACCCCTTGCCAGACTTTGATAATATTTCACATCAATGTTTGTCTAGGAATGATGCTTCATTACGCACACCCCAACACCCAAATTCTCAAGGTCAAGGTCATTTATTTACTTGTAATGTTCACCGATTTTGTAACAGAAATGCGTTCAAGTTATTGTTTTTTTTCACAATATCTCGTTAACCCCTTGCCAGACATTGATAATATTTCACATCAACGTTTGTCTAGGGATGATGCTTCATTACGCACACCCCACATCCAAAGTCTGAAGGTCAAGGTCATTTATTTCCTTGTAATGTTCACCGGTTTTGTAACAGAAATGCGTTAAAGTTATTGTTTTTTCACAATATCTCTTTAACCCCTTGCCAGACAGTGATAATATTTCACATCAATGTTTGTCTATGGATGATGCTTCATTACGCACACCCCCACATCCAAATTCTCAAGGTCAAAGTCATTTATTTACTTGTAATGTTCACCGATTTTGTAACAGAAATGCGTTAAAGTTATTGTTTTTTTCACAATATCTCTTTAACCCCTTGCCAGACATTGATAATATTTCACATCAAAGTTTGTCTAGGGATGATGCTTCATTACGCACACCCCACATCCAAAGTCTGAAGGTCAAGGTCATTTATTTCCTTGTAATGTTCACCGGTTTTGTAACAGAAATGCGTTAAAGTTATTGTTTTTTCACAATATCTCTTTAACCCCTTGCCAGACTTTGATAATATTTCACATCAATGTTTGTCTAGGAATGATGCTTCATTACGCACACCCCCACATCCAAATTCTCAAGGTCAAGGTCATTTATTTACTTGTAATGTTCACCGATTTTGTAACAGAAATGCGTTCAAGTTATTGTTTTTTTCACAATATCTCTTTAACCCCTTGCCAGACATTGATAATATTTCACATCAAAGTTTGTCTAGGGATGATGCTTCATTACGCACACCCCACATCCAAAGTCTGAAGGTCAAGGTCATTTATTTCCTTGTAATGTTCACCGGTTTTGTAACAGAAATGCGTTAAAGTTATTGTTTTTTCACAATATCTCTTTAACCCCTTGCCAGACTTTGATAATATTTCACATCAATGTTTGTCTAGGAATGATGCTTCATTACGCACACCCCCACATCCAAATTCTCAAGGTCAAGGTCATTTATTTACTTGTAATGTTCACCGATTTTGTAACAGAAATGCGTTCAAGTTATTGTTTTTTTCACAATATCTCTTTAACCCCTTGCCAGACATTGATAATATTTCACATCAAAGTTTGTCTAGGGATGATGCTTCATTACGCACACCCCACATCCAAAGTCTGAAGGTCAAGGTCATTTATTTCCTTGTAATGTTCACCGGTTTTGTAACAGAAATGCGTTAAAGTTATTGTTTTTTCACAATATCTTTTTAACCCCTTGCCAGACATTGATAATATTTCACGTCAATGTTTGTCTAGGGACGATACTTCATTATGCACACCCCCACATCCAAATTCTGAAGGTCAAGGTAATTTATTTCCTTGTAATGTTCACCGGTTTTGTAACAGAAATGCGTTAAAGTTATTGTTTTTTCACAATATCTCTTTAACCCCTTGCCAGACTTTCATAATATTTCACATATATGTTGGTCTAGGGATGATGCTTCATTACGCACACCCCCACATCCAAATTTTGAAGGTCAAGGTCATTTATTTACTTTTAATGTTCACCGGTTTTGTAACAGAAATGCGTTAATGTTATTGTTTTTTCACAATATCTCTTTAACCCCTTGCCAGACTTTGATAATATTTCACATCAATGTTTGTCTAGGGATGATGCTTCATTACGTACACCCCCACATCCAAATTCTGAAGGTCGAGGTCATTTATTTACTTGTAATGTTCACCGGTTTTGTAACAGAAATGCGTTAAAAGTTATTGTTTTTTTCACACTATCTCTTTAACCCCTTGCCAGACTTTGATACTATTTCACATCAATGTTTCTCTAGGGATGATGCTTCATTACGCACACCCCCACATCCAAATTCTGAAGGTCAAGGTCATTTATTTACTTGTAATGTTCACCGGTTTTGTAACAGAAATGCGTTAATGTTATTGTTTTTTCACAATATCTCTTTAACCCCTTGCCAGACTTTGATAATATTTCATATCAATGTTTGTCTAGGGATGATGCTTCATTACACACACCCACACATCAAAATTCTCAAGGTCAAGGTCATTTATTTACTTGTAATGTTCACGGTCAAATTCCTCGGCAGGCGCGACAACGCTTCCGTGGCGGAATTCTTGTGTTAAAATGGCGGTCATCGTTAATCCAAGATGGAGGCCGTCTAAAAATAGCACAACATTTTAAAAAATCTTCTTCTCACGAACCACCAGACTGATTTCTACAAAACTTGGCAGAAATGATCGATGTACAATGCTTTTTGATAATTTGTTAAAATGGTGCCCCCTGTGTCAAAAATAGGGTCAAATTTCATTTTTGACGGAATATGGTCTTCTAATATATCAAATCAAAGTTATTGATGAGGCGATCACTGTGGTGCTGTTTTCATCGAATCGGATGATTACATCATCCAAGATGGCCGCCGAAAGGTCAAAATATTTCAAATGTCTTCTTCATACAAACCGCTTGGCCATTTTTGCCCATATTCGCAGTTATGGTTCATTGGTAAAGCCTTTTCAGTTTTGTTAAAATGGCGGTTGTCATTAATACAAAATGGCCGCCGTCTAAAAATAGCATAAATTGTGAAAAAATCTTCTCACAAACCACCAGACCGATTTCGACGAGTAGTATATAAGAGTCACAATGATACCACCACCCTCTGGAAGGCACAGGCTATGCGCGATGCCCCCCCCCCCCCCCCCCCCACCCCCACCCCCCCCCCCCCCCCCTCCCCCCACCGCATGGTGGTATCATTGGTGACTCTTATATACTACTTGGATTTCCCCCCACTGTTCGGCGGGTATGTATGAGAAGAATGGAACATATTTTTCATCAACCGCGAGACCATATATTTATGACATGAGAAGATACACCCTATTAGAGATAAGAATCCCTATGTTATACTCCGTATATATATACAACAATCTGTCATACATTTATTACGAATAAAATAACAACTGACACCCTATTAAAGATAAGAAATCCATAAGTTATACTCAGTATATTACAGCAATCTGTCACAAATATAAACTGACAGCCTATTAAAGACAAGTTATCCATAAGTTATACTAAGTATATTACAACAATCTGTCATACATGTATTACAAATAAAATATAAACTTACACCCTATTGAAGATAAAAAATACTCAGTATAATGCCTACCATAAAGCAAATGAGAGAGCAAGCTAAGAGTTGGGGAATTTCCCTAAGAGGTTTGAGAGTCAAGAAAGCTATAACAGATAGGATAAGTGACGCGCGAGCCGTTGTCTACGAGGAGAGGATGCGGCGTGCGGTTTCGACCGGACGACTGCCCGCCGACCCCGAAAAATGCTCCGAGAAATTGGAGAACGAGACGACGGCCAGTCTGCGTGCCACCGTTTACGCGCAGCGTGTAAAAGAAGATCCCAGCGCACGTAGAAAACCCCTATACATGGTGTACTACAATAAGATTTATCAAGGCTTGGTGGAGAGACCTCCTAAGAGGAGGAGAGATATCGCCAGAGCTTTGGTGGAGGAGGGTCCCAGGATTCTCGCCGAAGAAGCCGAAGTTAGGGAAACTGTTGATAGGGGTAGGAGGACGACGAAACGATGATCTATCACAAACAATCAAAGGGCAGTCCGTGGATAAACGAGATTTCCAAAGCGGAGAGTTGGATAACCGATAGAGAGAAAGGTCGAATGGACATCGACAAAGTTGATAGACCAAACACAAAATGGACCTTCGTTCGTTGGATATCGGTAGAGGTGAAGATGATCATCGACGCTCAACAACTTCTCATGGGAGCGGGAAAACTCACAGACTGGTTAAGACAGAAAAAGGGAATGTATTCCGTCGACACGTACGACGACTACTTGTGTCTGTTTAGGTGCATAGCCATCCACCGTGGAGGAAGACCAGACCAATGTTGTGAGAAGGCACGAGCTCTAGCTCACAAATATCTCGGTCACGATAACGGACCGGATAGTAAGGGAATTCCCCTGGAAGATATTAAGAAGGTCGAAGAGCGCTTCAAGATGGGCATTCGCGTTTACGAGCCCACCGACGAAGGAGTGTGGTACCTCATGAAGGTTCCGGCAAATTACGACGTGATTGGGGAGAAGATCATGACGATAGGAATGTTTGGAGGTCACTCTTTCCTCATAGCGAACCTCCGCAAGATGACGAACGAGTACGGGTGCACCGGATGTCAACAACGGTTCACAAAGTCGTGTAACATGCACAGGCACGCGACCACCTGCATGGGTGGGAAGACCGTGGTGACATGTCCAGGTAAGAGGGTAGAGAGACCACAGTCGGCCTACGAGAAGGCGTTCTATCCCAAGGGGTCAGTGAGTGAGAGATCGATTCAATGGTTGAATAGAGAAGAATAGAGGGTGGGAAAGCACATACATCACGTGAGATGCGGTCACGGTGGAGAGAGGTGGGTGGCCGGTGTTTCAGTTTCACGAATGTTACTGGCACCGGTGTCCGACGCATTGCAGGAGAGGTCACGCGAGATCGCTGTACAGGAGGACGAAAATCCAAGACGCCAAGATAAGGGAGGCGGGTTACGAGCTGGTGGTGATGTGGGAGTGCGAGTGGTTGAATGAGGGGAATCCCCACTATCCACCACCACCGCGCGAGGAGGCGACGACTCTGTACCCTCACCAGATAGTCTACGACTTCGAGGCGTATCTCGACAAGTCAAAAACCACGCGACCCACCAAAGACCTGACCTTCGAGGTCGAGCACGTTCCTATATCGGTGTCGTTGGGGCATACGATGCATGAAGGGATCACACACATATGAGAACGAGGTCCCGACACGCTAGTCGGGAAGTTCGTGACCGAGCTGCAGATGAGAGGCAAGTCAATCAGGGAGGGGGTTAGGAAGAAGTATCTGCCGGCCTACATAGATATGTTATCGAAGTCTCAGCAAGCAAAGATTATCTCTTGGATTGACCAAGTCCCGGTGGTGGGGTTCAACTGTAGCAGGTACGACCTGAACCTCATCAAGCAGTACTTTGTAGAGAAGTTAGCTGCCACCGTGAATAAGGTGATGGTCGGAAAGAGAGCCAGCACGACGATGTTTCTGTTTACCCCGGAGTTTAGATTTCTCGACATCATCCAGTATCTGGGACCCGGTACCACGTACGACCGGTGGGTTAAGGCGTACGATTGTAAAACGGTAAAGTCTCACTTTCCGTACGAGTGGTTCGATAGCGCGGACAAGCTCGACCATCCGGGGCTGCCAGACTATCCCGAGTGGTACTCGAAGTTTAAGGGTGAGTTCCTACTGTCGTTGTCCGAGTGGAAAGAGTGTAAGAAGGTATTCCGAGAAAATGGGATGAAGACGTTCAAGGAATGGTTGCAACACTACAACGACTTAGATGTAGGACCGTTCCTGGAGGCTCTGACTAAAATGACTGAGTTCTACAGGGGAAGAGGCGTGGACATACTCAATGATGCTGTGTCTCTGGCCTGTGTTTCCCTTCAGTACCTACTCCGCGGGTCGATCGATGGGAAGGCGGACACGCCCGAGCTGTGGTCACCGAAGTCTGAAACTTACGAGATGATGAAGCAGGGATTGGTCGGTGGTCCGTCCATAGTGTTCTCCAGATACGCAGAGGCTGGCAGGTCGACGATCTGGGTTCAGGTAGGTAGTCGGGAGGAGAAGATGTGCAAGGCGGTGATGGGGTACGACACCAATGCGCTGTACCTGTCTACCCTGTCGAAAGACATGCCGTGCGGGGAGGAGACGATATGGACGTGTGACGACCCGGAAAGACAGTCGTATATAGACTGTTTCGTGAGGGAGGTCAGGAGTGAAAAGTGGTTCGGATTTGCGGAGTTGGATATAGAGGTCCCGGAAACGTTGAGAGACAAGTTCTCGGAAATGTCGCCGCTGTTCGTTAATCGAGAAGTCGATGAGAACGAGGTTCCACAGCACATGAAGGACTACCTGGCCGGGACCGGGAGGAAAAGAGTCGAAGGACAGAGAAAGCTCGTGGGGGCAATGTCCGCCAAGAAGATGATCATATACTCCCCGTTGCTAAAGTGGTATCTGGAGCACGGTCTGATCGTCAAGGCGGTGCATAGGGTGATAGACTAAACGCCCGGCAAACCGTTTCAATGGTTCGTTAAAGAGGTCACCGCTGCCAGACGGACGGGGGACGTCGACAAGAGCAAGGCGGTGTTGGCGGAGATATTCAAACTGGTTGGCAACGCATGTTGTGGCAAGCTGATAGAGGCACAAGAGAGACACCTGAACACCACATATACGAAGGATGAGAAGACTGTCGACCAGGCACTGAGGTCGGCGTGGTTCGAAGACCTGGAGGAGATTGGGGAGGCTTACGAGATATCGAGCAGGAAGACTCGAGTGGTGATCAACAGACCGTTTCAGTGTGGCATAGCGGTCTACCAGTTGGCCAAGCTCCGGATGCTGGAGTTCTACTACGACTTCTTGGACAAGTACGTGGATCGCGGAGATTTCGAGCTGACACAGATGGACACTGACAGCATGTACTTCGCGCTGTCGGAGAAGACGCTGGCGGCGATGGTGAGAAAGAATATGAAGAGAAAGTTCAATAAGGAGAAGACCGAGTGGTTGGCGTGGGACGTGTGGAGCAACAGAACTCCAGGACTGTTCAAGCTGGAATTCGAAGGGGAAAGAGCCATCGCTCTGTGTAGCAAGTGTTACTTACAAATTCAAAATTAGTTCTGTTATAGAGGAAACAGACATACACGCTACGGTAAATTGTAACGTGCGAATATAAATGGGCCGCCGGGTGACAAAATGGACCTTATTTTAGCAATAATTATTAAATTATTTTGCACATTTAGGCTATGCAGTGAGAATAGAATTAAATTACCAGAATATAATAATGATGTTAACGGCAGGTAGTATGAGCTCTCAACTGATGTAATGGCGATCAAGGTAGGCCCTGACCGGACAGCGCGGATGTGTAAACTGATCTGGGTGTATGCTGATAGCATGAATAGTAAGATCCATTTTGTCAACAGGTGCCCACGTGTTTATAGTACACAATATCTGAATTTGGTGACCCTCGTTCTTTTTTTACATGTCATTATTGTCTTCACATGTTATCGTTGATGCAACTCTCACTTACTTCTATCATTTCTCTCTTTCTATTCACATTTGGTGGACTCAACATCGTGGACCGGCGACGAATATGTATGTGCTTGCTTTAGATAGATCAGATTTTCTAATATTACTTTTTACTTATGGAATTAAAACTAGGAAGCTTTAATGTTAAGGGTATGGGATCAAAACACAAACGGCTACACCTTTTTCAATGGATAAAAGACAATGATTACGATATATGTTTCATACAAGAAGCGCATTTCACAACAAGTGATAAAGCCCAGTGGGAAAAGGAATGGGGTGGTGATGGGTATTTTAGTGGGGAATATAGCAATAAAGAAGGTATATGTATTTTAATAAAACCGGGGCTTGATTATAGAATGAAACATTATGAACAGGTCATGACTGGTAGAATTCAATCTCTTAAAATATGCATTTCTGAAAAAGATTATACATTAATCAATATATATGGTCCAAACGAAAACAGTCTAAGATTTTACCAAGATCTCGATACATATATAGAAACAGTGGAAGTAGATACTTTAATAATAGGGGGCGATTTTAATATAATTTTAGATCCAGATTTAGACAAGAAAAATGGCATAAGAGACACAAATAAGAATATAAGAGAGAAACTATTGTCAATAATTAATAAATATGAACTACATGATATCTGGAGAATTCTTAATCCTAATACAAGGAAATTCACATGGCTTCAAATACTAAACCACCAATATTCTGTCGTTTGGACTATTTTCTAATATCTGAAAATGTAATTAACAGAGTAACAAAAAGTAAAATTACTACAGGGTTTTAAGTCTGACCATTCTTTAGTATATTTTTGTTTACAGACTCAATCTAATGAAAGGGGTCCGGGATATTTTAAGTTAAATAATAGTCTACTTTTAAAAACGGAATACCAACAACTAATTAGACGAAGTATTTCTACCATTGCCGAAATCAACCAGCATGCTAATCCAAATACTCTTTGGGAGATAATTAAAGGCACAATACGAAATGAAACGATAAAATTTGCGTCTACTGAAAAGAAAGAAAAAAGATTTAAAAATGGAAAATAAATTAATAGAGGAAATAGATAAATTAGAAGCAGACTACTCCAAAAAAATATCGGAAGATATTTTAATAGAATTAAACACCAAAAAAGATATGTTACAGTATTTATATGAACATAAAGTTAGAGGAATTATGTTAATAAGATCAAAAGCCGAATGGATTGAGGGTGGGGAAAAAAATACAAAATACTTTGCAAATTTAGAACGGAAACGGTCTGAAAATAAAACAATAACTAGATTAACGGTAAATGGTCAAAATATTACGAGCAATGGTGAAATATTAAATGAAGAAAAAGAATATTATAAAAAATTATATACGAAAAAAGAAGCAGAAAAATAAAATACAAATCACAATTTTTTTTCAAATGATAATGGAGTAAACAGATTATCCCAAGAAAATAAAGAATTATGCGAAGGCAGCCTTTCCGAATACGAATGCGGTAACTCTTTAAAGGAAATGAAAAAAAAACAATAAGAGCCCAGGCTCAGATGGTCTGACTGTGGAATTTTATAAAATATTTTGGAATGACATAAAAAGATATTATATGGATTCTTTTAAATTTTCATTAGCAAACGGATCACTAAGTGAATTGCAAAAACAGGGTGTAATAACATTAATACCAAAAAAGGATAGCGATTTATCTATACTTACGAATTGGAGACCTATATCATTACTTAATGTGGATTACAAAATTGCATCGAAGGCCATAGCAAACAGAATTAAAAAGGTTTACCAAATATAATAGATGATTCACAAACCGGATTTCTTAAGGGAAGGTACATCGGAGAAAATATTAGAACTCTATACGAATTAATGGACCATTTGAATGAAAATGAAATTACCGGGTTTATTTTTCTTCGCAGATTTTGCAAAGGCATTTGATACTGTTGAACATTCTTACCTCTTAAAAGTTATGAAACATTTAAATTTTGGCAACGACATTCTAAATTGGATTATGCTTTTTTACTCTGATGCAAAAAGCTGTGTTACAAACAATTGGTTACTTATCGGATTTCTTTTCAATAAATAGAGGCGTACGTCAAGGCTGTCCTTTATCACCTTACCTTTTTATATTACGCCATTGAAATACTATCCAAAGCAATTATAAATGAAAAAGATATAATAGGGGTAACAATTTATTGATATAGAAATTAAAAACACAATGTTTGCCGATGATGCAACTTTTGTGACAGATGGTACAAGAAAATCATTTGAAAAGTTAATATACATAATAGATGAATTTAGTAAAATATCTGGTCTCAACCTTAACACAAAAAAAATCCACTGTAATGCGCGTTGGTGCCTTAAAAAATGTAGATCTGATTTTCTGTCCGGATAAGAAATTCATTTGGACTTCTCTTAGTGCAAAAACGTTAGGGATTACGTTCTTAAATAATAATACAGATATCCACGAATATAACATCCTTCCTAAAATAGTAGAGTTTGAACAGTGTCTTGATAAGTGGAAACATAGAAACTTAAGTTTACTTGGAAAAATTACAGTTATTAAAACGTTTGCTGCTCCAAAATTAATATATCCATTAACAGTTTTACACGACCCTCCAGACAACATGATCAAAAGAATTAAAAAAACATTATTAGATTTGTTATGGGACAGTAAGCCTGATAAAATTAAAAGAAACATAATCATCCAATCTTACGAAAAAGGGGGATTAAAAATGTTAGATATAGATAGTTTTATAACATCAATAAGAGCATCATGGGTAAAACGAATATGTGACACATCAAACAGAGGCAAATGGAAACAACTTTATGAAAAAAAACTTGAAAGATATGGTGGATGACTCTTTGAATGTAACATAAAAGCAGAAGATGTAAAACAATATAGCGGAAGAAAATAAGTTTTTAAATAATGTTTTAAAATCCTGGTCACATATTAACTATTCCTCCAGAAATGACACAGTATCAAAAGAAATACTTTGGAATAATTCCAATTTAAAGCATCAAAACAAAACAATCTTTTTCAAAGATTGGTACAATAAAGGCATTAAATATGTTGAACATCTATATGACTACAGAGTAAGGAATTTTCTACGATTTACTGATTTTACAGCAATATTCAATATACGTCAGGACGATTTTATAAAATATCAAAGTATTGTGAACAGCATAAGTCCATTATGGGCCGAGAAAATAAAAACAGAAAGCATCAACACAACTCCACAATCTACGTCGCTTATATCGAGAGTACAAGATAGCAAAATATGTGAACAAATTACTATATACAAGACAAACACACAAACAAAATATAGAAGAAATAAAATCTCAACAAAAATGGACAAATGAATTTTTCTGATGATAATTTATGCTGGCAACAAATTTACACATTAGCTTTCGATTGTACAATAGACTCAACATTACGCAATTTCCAGTATAGATATTTAATGCGTATCATTGGGACAAATAAACTACTCTATCGTTGTAATATAGTAAATAGCAGTCTATGTGATTTTTGCTCTATGTATGTTGAGAGCATAAAACACATGTTCTGGGAATGTATGCATGTGCAACATTTTTGGTCACAGCTTCGAAATTATCTAAATGAAAAAGACTTAACATATGAAATAAATTTTCGAAGTATTTCTCTAGGAATAACAAATAAGGCACTGATTGTAAAAACAATTTAAATTTTATAATTTTGTTAGCAAAATACTATATTTTCAAATGTAAATATGAAAAGCATGATATTACTTTCGAATCTTTTGTAAGTTACTTGAAAAATAGAATACATATAGAAGAAGAAATAGCGACAATGAAAGACAAAAGAGAACAGCATATTATTAAGTGGGGCAGGTTTAATATATAAAGTTCTTATAGGCACCGCCACGAAAAATCAAGCACAACATATCTCTATATTAAATATAAACTACACAGGTCCAGCAGGTGTGAACACAGAGAAAGAAACCCTTACATTCTTCCTTCTTGTTCATGCTCTATATCTTAACTACTTTACTCTCCCATACATTTCACTTTTTAATATAATATGTAATCATTGTATTTCATTTAGCTATATTCTCTTGTAAACTTTATAAAATGTACATGTTGTATTTAAAAGTGGAAATAAACCATTTAATAACAAAAAAAAAAGTGTTACTACATGAGTGGTGATGGAAAATCTAAGCACTCGAAGGGGATGTCGAAGAGATTTAACGATCTGACTTGGGGAAGGTACAAGAGTGCTCTCGAAGGGGGTAGGGATATGGCGGAGAACAGGGGATTCCGAATGATTAACGGGGTGATGAAGACGTACAAGCAGGAGAAGTTGGGGTTTTCGGCGTACTACGACAAGAGGAGAGTGATGGAAGACGGGTTACACACCGAGCCTATAGGATAGGTAAACAAACAAAAAAGAACTCTGAAAAAGGAGAGAATACTAAAGACTCTGACGATCCGGGGGTAGCTGGGTGTCAGAAGGCACCATAAGAAGTTCTTCGCGAACAAACCCTCGAGATGGCACATCATCCAAATAGTAGAGCACGGGCTCATCGGGTTTGGTAATAGATCGATCTAGATGGTATACATCGAGAGACCACACGGGATCAGTCGCGCGGCGGCTGCCACCTTCGAGCTCTCCCGGTTGATAGAGGTACCGGACGTCAATATCTGATGGAAGCCGTTGCTCATCTAAACCAACGGGTCGCCCGCGCGAGACGGCAGAGGGCTTGCTCGTCACCCTTTTAAACCTTAGACTCTTTAGACTCTTTAGTGGCCAACGGCTCGGCCCCCTTATAACGACTCGCTACGTCAACGATTGTCAGTGCGTACTTGTACGTCTTGCGACCGACGCGATCGTGAGGGAGAAACAGGAGATCCGCTTGGTGAACTTGGTTCGGCACCGGCACGTCGAATTTCGGGCGCGGAATATTGTGAGGCGCGGGTAAATAGATCTGCCAGATGGCCTGCTTCTTGAGCCATTCCTTGACAGCGTTTTCTGAAACCTTGGTCGCCGCCGCGAGGTTCTTGATGGCCGCGAGTCCCTTCCAGTACCCGCGGGGGCTATAGTATGTGTTCGCCAGCTTGCGCGTTAGGCGAACCGATAGTTTGGTATTAAGTTTGCGCGTGTTCATCGTATGTGATGTATTCTAATATATAGGACAATCTCCAACATGCCCTCGCCAGATCGTCCGGTAACTGCGTCATTAATAATAAACCTTTGTTGGAAGTACAATTGCGATTGGGGGTTAAGTTCTGAAGGAACTTGGGAAAATCTAACTCGGAGGAATCTAATTCGGAGGAATCTAACATCCGCTTTGCGAAAAGGGTGGCCGCTTTTTCATCCTCCCGCCACGTCTCGAGAGAATCTCGGGCCAGACGAATCATACCCTTTGCACCAGCTATACGGTGTTTAAGGGCAGTGTAGCCTACATCAATCATAGCAAAATAAAGTTCGTCAACTGACATCGTTCTATATATATATATATTTATAAAAACAATTATTTAAAATAATTATTAATTTTGTAAAAATTATTAATTAATTTGAAATCTCGATTGAATATAGTAGCCGACGAGACCCACCACACCCATTCCCACGACGATGAACGCGATCTCGCGATCTTTTTGGGGCTCTGACGGTACATAGAAATGTGAAAGTTGGGGCTCGCGATCCAGCGGCACGAGACTTTTCTGTGGATATGCCAGCGCGTACTCGCGGTTGGCTTCTTCAACGTTCTGGAAAGTTTGCGCGGCGTTATTCTCGCGGCGAAGCTCTCCATTGACCCAGTCCAGATGGGCGGTTGTTTTTTTCGACCACGCTTCCTTTGCGCTATTGAGTTGTTCTACAGCTAAATCGTGACGCTTGCGCTCCTCATCCACGTTCGAGCTTCTCATTTTCGAGAATATAAAGTTGCTACCGCTGAACGCCAATGCGTTTACAAGCGCACCACCTATCATTATTCCGATCGAAGCCATTATTTCAATATATTAGCAGGTAGAATTCCAGCTTTAACTAGATAATCTCGAG